>CM063110.1:30686691-31260445 GCA_031841125.1 Acanthococcus lagerstroemiae | reverse complement strand
CATCGATAATTGCGTCGTCATAATGCATTCTTCTCGCGGCATTAAGTAATCTCGCGAGAGAGTCTCTTGTTGGGTTCAATCGGCGAGCCATTTTATTTGACAAACAAACGCGCACTCCATTGTCTGATTTCAGTCAGATCGCGTTTCGGGTTCTTCGCTCTCGCTTACGTAACTCGGCCATTTTCGCTCTCCAAGCTCGCTCATATTTTTATTATCATTATCGTTTGTTATTGTACGTATTATATCAATTTTTTTTCTCTCTCTCTGTCGTTATTAACGAGCTCTCGCGCGATTTTCGGATACATTCGTGCTACGAGACGCACACCCGCAGCACGCCACCGCTAGTGAAAACGTTACAAGATATCGCTGTGCGATCACTAGTTGGAGATGGTGGTCCTGTCGAAACAAAATCGACGGCTGATAAGCGTCTCCTGATGACCGACTCGCAACTGAAAGCTTTTGGCTCGTATAACTCGGCACGACGTGACTGCGCTAAATCTCCGAACTGTCGGAATCGACCTGGAAACACTGTGAAAGGCGAGCCAATAGATAAGGAACTCGCTTGAGAACCTTGTTCTGAATTCAGTAACTTCTAATCGCGTCGAATCTGCTGGAGGATGATTTTAGAGTCAAAAAAGGATACTCGCCTAGTTTACACAGGCACCACTGAAACGCACATCCAAACCTCAGCACTAAGGGTAAGATCAAATGTTACGATTTTCATCGCAAGTATACCATCATTACAACTTTTCATGCGTGTAGAACAAACTCTTTACGTCCCAGGATCCGGGTCGGCAGGCTGTTCTGGAACAATGAAAAAAGATACTCTCTCTTCTCCACCAAAACTTCAGTTTATACTCTTTTGATCATACCATAGAAAAACGATACAACTAAGGACACATTTCTTCTAATCGTTGCAAATATTTTGAAAATTTGACTGATTCAAGGGAAAAGTACCTAAAATTATTTACCTAAATCAGATGTGAGATATTTTTCTGCCTTTCTGCCAGGGGTTAAAAAAATATAGAATACCTAGGAAAATGTTATTTATATAAAACAAATGTAGAATATGTAAAATTTAGCGAAAAATTAGCAGACCTGTAGAATAGTCCGGATCGGAGCGAGGGTATTGGAAATCAAAGAACCAGGAGAGTACAGAAAAAGTCCGGTGAAGAGGCAAATCTTCGTGGGCGCTAAAACATAAACTAAACCGATATCTTGCCTGGCCAATAAAGGGAGAAAAAAGTGAGCTAGTATGAAGAAGAAGTTGGACTGGTCAATATTGTCAACGAATCGATTCAAATGGCCAGGGTGAAGTATAACTACAATATGTAAGCCGTTGTATGCAACAGTGCGTCCAACAGGCTGAAAATGGGACCAATTGTCTATTTGTGATACCTGAATTGTTCCAGTTATACGGCAAATCGTCTAGCTAAATACTTGGAGGACTTTTCTGTAAAACAAGAGGAGCTCACTATAATCAGGGACCTGAAATATAACCTGATTATGAAAAGTATCATTTCTCCAGGCAGAACTCGCTTGGTATCATTTATCGATACCAACTGTGACACCTATGACAGTTACTAAAAACGATGCCATACTATCTGAATTAACTAATAATTATTGATACTGTGCTCGGTAAACGAATCAAGGTAGAGATACAACAGAGATGTGTGGATGATAAATTTATTGAGAAGATATATGATCAAGCAGCATTGGTGAAGCCAGCATGTGAAATCTTAAATAAGTGCCAGAGTGAAAACTGCTCAATAGACGAAGCCGCACAAGCCTGACTGTCTCTGAAGTTACCCACAGGTACAAAAATGGGACCAATTGTCTATCTGTGGCACCTGAATTGTTCCAGTTATACGGCAAATCGTCTAACTAAATACTTGGAGGACTTTTTTGTAAAACAAGAGGAGCTCACTATAATCAGGAACCTGAAACAACCTGATTATGAAAACTACACGTTGGAAAAAGATGATGACACGATTCGTATATCTGAGTTGAATACCTGCTCTAAGGTGTCAGCCACTGAAGCGAGAGCAAGCGTCCGATCTAGTTTCCATATGTAGTTTCCAAGTTTGTTTCTGTAAGGTGTTTCATATTTTTGTTTTGTCGTCTTTCAGTTTTTTGCGGTGTTTCGTTTCGTTTTCGTCTCGTGGTATAGATTCTACGATTCTAAATATTTGAGTTCCTCGCGTTTCATAATATAAATGAAATCGTTTCTTGAATTTCAAAGATTGTTTTATTCAAAGCAGACTTTAAAATCCCAACGCTGGATCATTTTTACAGGTGGAACTCGCTTGGTATCACTTATTGATACCACATGTGACGCCTATGACAGTATACTAAAAAACTGCTTTCGCTTCGCGAAAGCAGTACCGACTTTTCGGCCTTCGGCCGAAAAGCACTCGGAACTCGCTTCGCTCGTTCCTCGCGAAATCAAGACACTGTCGACACGTTTTAAGTCGTTAACGTTTTAAAAAACGCAAATGTCGACAAGGACTAGTGGTATTCGGCTGAAATGTTTAAGGCCATTCACGTTTTAAAAAACGCAACTCTCGACAGGGAATAGTATTATAAAAATATAAAACTACCCGGCTATCAAAATTAGAGTTCGTATAAATTTGAAATCGATACATTCAAGGCGGAAACGTGTAAGACCGAAACATTTGTATAATACAACAAAACTACGCGGCTATCAAAATTTGATTTCGTATCAATTAAATCCCAAACAACGTCGAGTACATAAGTCGCCTTGCGCTTCTTATGCTGAACTTAAATTGAGGAAACTCGTGAACGACTCAACCGATTGTCATCAAACTTTCACCAATACAACTTCGAGTACTTCTCTATAATGTACCAAAATTTGGAAACAAATGATTCGATAGTTCCTGAGATTTTGGTGCCACAAATTTTGTCCTCAAGGAAAACTCACGAACGGCTCGACCGATTGCCTTCAAAAGCTTATTTTAACAACTTCGAGTACTTCTCCATAATATACCAAAATTTGGAATCAATTGATTCAATAGTTTCTAAGATTTTCTTCCCACAAAATTAAGGTGTATATATATATATATATATATATATATATATATATATATATATATATATATAATAAGGAAACCTGATATTCAGCCACTATTACAGTCGTGTTCTAAACACTCTGAAACGCAAAAAAAACATTGCCCCCGCCCCCAACTTCACAACTGTGACGAGTGTAATACCTCCCTTTTCTTCGAAAAGTCGGTAAAACGATGCCATATC
Organism: Acanthococcus lagerstroemiae; assembly: GCA_031841125.1. Taxonomy (NCBI): domain Eukaryota; kingdom Metazoa; phylum Arthropoda; class Insecta; order Hemiptera; family Eriococcidae; genus Acanthococcus; species Acanthococcus lagerstroemiae. The sequence goes on along the minus strand of CM063110.1, from coordinate 31,257,175 downwards.
TGAATAAACTAATAATTTTATTGATCCTGTGCTCGGAAAACAAATCAAGGTAAAGATACAACAGAAATTTGTGGATGACAAATTTATTGAGAAAATGTGTGATTAAGTATCATTAATGAATACAGTATGTGAAATCATAAATACGTGCCAGAAAGGAAACTGCTCAATAGTCAATGTTGAAGAAGAGTGACTGTCTCTGAAGTTACCTAAAAGTACGGGGTAAGATGATACTCTATTGATGTGAAAAACAATGAGATTAGATGTCTACTCTTTGTCTTTGTTACTACATCCCAAACATGAGAGTATATCCTGGGACATAACTACCCATGATGATATGCAATCCACCAAATGGTAATGTGCATATTTTGCAATCCTTGTGTCTCGGTTCGAGTCCCACAAACGTCGGAAAGTTAGTGATATTCGAATACCTCCACTAACATCCTAGCAAATACAGTGACTACAATATCAATCGAGATGGGAAACATAGCATGTCCTGTAGTTCCCACCAGTTCACATGAACAAGGCATTATAATCGCAGGATGTGTTACCACCAGATCAGAAAGATTGGCATTGTGGGTGTGCATATCATGGATAGCTTACTCAATCTCATGAAACACGTGGGCAGTAAGCGAACAGCGGCTGTATACTCTTCAGCACGGAGAAGGAAAACTCTAACGCAACAAAACCATGGGGAAAGCAACGGCAATCTACCCCAATTAACCAGCACAGGAGAGTCGCGCGTCAGACACTGGGACCATCAACGTCCGGCATCGGATACGGCGCCTGAAGAAGTAATGAATAACTACTGTTTCATTTTCACATAAGCTCAAATTTTGTATCTTGATATGATCAGCTAATGATGCTTCACAAAGTGAGCCAGTGGAAACAAAACTTGAAAGAAGTTCATCATCGGGATCTTTCCGGGATAGGAGGTGCGGTGTCACGGGGCCAATTTGGCATGCGAACATCGGCATTCGCTTCACTATCATCGATCCAAAAGGCTGAAACCCCTCAAATTCATTTGTTGGTCGAAATTTAAAGACACGGCTGTACAGCCAAAACCGTGGGCCCTTTCGATAGAGAAGTACATGATCATGTTCTACTCACATGATCATATCACGTCGCAGACACTGCTGCTGATGCGTTTTTGGCGTACATTATTTTACAAAATTTTCTCGCCCTGTCTTTTAAAAACTTGCCATTTCCTCGTTTTTTACAATTTGCTTGCTTTTGCATAAAATTGCTTGCCGTTTTCATGATTTTTTTGCCCAGTAAACATCCTTTAATAACACATACCTAATTGCGTTTTCACCACGGTAACCACGAAAAGCCACCAGATCCTTTTGCATTTCGTGAACTCTGGAACTTCACGCGGGTATTTCGACCCTAGGTTAGGTGGCTACAGATGCCTCGGTTACGTGATAGAAACTAATTACCAAAGACTCGCCTGTTCCCCATCCCCTCAATCTTAACGGGTATTCCAAGTTGGCGCTGATTTATATTCTTGTTTACACGTTCAGCCACCTTGCCCGATACCCGAACTGCGACTCCAACTCGGGTACACCGATCTTCGCGTATGCACGCCCAAAAGCCCATCATCATCTGTACATCGCTGCGAGACGTTCGTTATTATCGTCGAAGAACTAATAAACCGAAACCGAGTGCAACCTCTCCATCAACTCTGGCCAACGAACGACTCCGATGATGACGACGATAATAATAGTAATAATTGTTTCCGAATGCAACTTCCAATACCTTAAGAGCATCCGAATAATCGAAAGTTATCGTAATTTATCGAGCAGACAACCGGTTATGATAATCGGATACTCATTAACTGATCATTTCCGGGCCTCTGCAGCACATGAATTATTACACCGGCCGCGTCAAATTGGTACCTCGAATGCGCGTTGGTCGCACGAAAGAAAAATAAAGCGCTAAAAACCGGCCACTTGAGTGTACCTCGCGTATCTGCATTTCCGATGGGTAAGGGGCCGAATAATAATCAGTGTCCGCGTGCATTGTAGGGTCATTACGAGAGCGTTAACTCCGACCTCGTGCGGATAGTTGACGCGAAAAACCGTCGAAGGGCGTACGCGTCCAACGATGGCAAAGGAAGAGCGTCTTCTTGGGGGTCAATAATACTGACCAAAAATTTTGCCTTTGTCAATATTACTGACAATATAAGGGGAACCGTGATTATACCTGAAACAGCATTTTGAAATGAAAGATATAGGTTTTCCGGAAAAATTTGTGGGCGTAGAACTGAAAAAAATATAAAACTCATTGTATATTAATCAGAGGAGTCTAATTTTAAAACTGTTGGAGAAATGCGCTATGGTAAATTGTAAGACAGTTCCTACTCCTAATGTGGTTACTGGGACCTAAAAAGTGAAATCTAGTAATGAAGATACTTCAAATTACCCATTTAGAGAGGTGATCGGAAGTTTATTGTATTTATCGGCTGGTTCTCGTCCAGATATTGCCTATGCTCTAAACTTTTCAAGTCGCAGACAGACTCAGTTTGATAGTAATGATGTGAGGAAAGTGAAAGGGATTGTGCGCTATTTAGCAGGTACTGTAGAATGGAGCTTATTCGTTGATTCTTCTCTTGGGGCAGATTCTAATGGAGGATCGACTTGTGGCTGGATCATCCAATTGTTCGATGATACAGTGTGTTGGCAGGCTAAACAGCAACGGCATGTTGCCCTTTCATCGGCAGAAGCCGAATATATTTCAATGAGTTGGGCATGTCATGAGGTTATTAGTATAAGAGAATTAGTGAGATATATAGGTATGTATGTTAGAAATTGAGATCATGCCTACCCTATTTGAGGACAATCTCACCGCAGATTAAATGGGCAAGTTCTGAGGAATCCTCCCATCTTAAACACATAGTAAATCTATGCTACCATTTTGTACGACAGGAAATGTTGAATGGAAATGTGAAAATTATGTGGGTGTCGACAGAAAGCCAATTGGCAGATTCATTGACTAAAGCCCTAGGCCCTCAAGCTTTTCTTAAATTTCGGAATAAAATTTTGTTTCTCAAACCGGAAAATAATAAAAATAAACTTGCATCATTTTGCAGATCCAGAGTTAGTGGTCGAACAGGACACAAGTCAGCGGTGATCCTAAGTTACGTTACAACTGGTTTTGAAGTATTACCGAGGATATAATCATCACGTATTTTATTGCGTTATAATTACTGTTTTATATTAATTAACTTATTTTTGGAGTAGATACATGCAGGACAGTTGCACTCAATTTCATTTCATGCAACTGGAAGGGAGAGCGTTGAAAATATCAGCTGGGCGATCGGACTTCGTGAAGTAGTTCCAACGTCACGTGTTAGGAGACGCTACTGGCAAGAATAGCTGTCGGAAAAGTACTTGAATTTCTTCAGCTGTAAAATGCTTCTGTTTTTGTGGAATAATATAATCTTTATGTTCGGAAGATGAGATTGTGAATAATTTTTTTTCTTCTTCGTCCATTAAATTGCCAATTGATAAATTGGGTATATTGTGGGAATGGATGTGAGAGTACACAACCGCTAGGTAAATTCTGATGTCAGTATTATTGACCGTCTAGAAGGCGCTAAAAGCAGCAGGAAAATCGAGAAAGCATTTGTCACGGCACACTGAGCCCACCACATGGTTCTCCTTCGTAAACCATAAATTAGTCCATAATTATATCCTAACTCGGTAGATAATGAAAACCAAAAAAAGAGCTCCAATTATGACGTAATCTCATATACAATAAACGAAAAATTGCACGTATGTGTTTCAAATCAACGATAACAACTTGATTTCATTTCTACCATAATTGTATCAATATCACCTCCGCTAACCATTACGATCGCGTGCCATAACTCCGAGCAAACATTGACGCTCAAGTACGCAAAACAAAATGGAGGACGCGTTACAGTATACAGATATATAATAACTTATACAACGAATGAAAAAATAATTATCACACCGTAAGTGTGTACGTGTACATATATATCTGCACATAACTTACAGCATCTACAATATTCATACATAATAAGTTAAAAGAATTGTAACAACTGGTTGTGTCATATTAGTCGACGCGACAATGAACATACTCTACATCACGTATCGTATTTTTTTCCTCTTTCCCCTGCAAATTTTCAAGCGTTTGCGTAGAACTGCATCGAACAGTCGAACCGGTTTCGTATGATACTACGCATACTCATTTGCAAAACGACGAACGCGTTTATATATAGTCGCTCGACTTTTTAATTGTAGGCTGGAGACGTCTATTAATCGCCATCGTTTTACACGTAAATGAGTTCGTTTTAATAGGGTAATTAATGTTCCGATGAGCGGGCAAAGAAAGACGAGATGGGACGGGAAAGAAAGGAACGAACGAGTTTGTCCGACCAAGAGTTAATTACGTATAGCTGATTAGATGTATTTCATTTTGTTCATTCCCTAAATAGTATGATTGTTACACATACACACAAACTGCTGTCCACAGGGACTTATCGAAGCAACTTTTTTGGAGGGGAGAGGAGGAGAAGGGGCTTGAAAATTGCAACTGAAATGCTCAAAGTTGACAAAGAAAATATTAAAAATTGCCAACTCTAGTGTGGAGAATAAAAACATACTATAATCGTATTTATTCATCCTATAAACGTAGGCTCGATACCAGAATTTCGCCACGACGTGGACTTGAGGATGCTGATTCTGAAAAATGATACAAGACACTCATTTCCGAGCGAGGTGAACAAAATTCTTTCAACTTCTACAAAAAGAAGTATATTTCGGATGTTTATGTAAGGGGAGGGGTGTCATTCTCTAAATTCCCTCTCCCCTCAAACCTCCAATCGTCAACTTGGAGGCAACTCCGCATTCAACGGATTTACAACCCTTGACGTCAAATCGACTCCCCTCCTCAACATGGGTGCCTCCCATCCCTGATACTTATAAAGGTTTGCTGCGTTACAAATATGTGACGTGGGGGAATCCCCGCAGTTAACAAAAATGAGGTCCTAAGGATTCATCTATCTCACTTACTAAATTTCAGCTTCCTCCCAAGTAAAATCTTAAAACATACAGTAGAACCTCTGCAACTCGAAATTCAAGGGAAACATGAATTTTTCGAGTTATAGAGGTTGTCGAGTTGAAAAGGTTCAAGTGAAAGAGGCTGGGATAGTAAAAATTCAAATTATACATGTCTCTAAAAACATTGTACAACGCTTCACACAGTGAAAAATACAAATGTGTATGCATATAATATTATATACAGTTAGAGAGGTATTTCCCCTTCCCCTTCCGAAAAAAAAACCTTCCGAGTTATAGACACTCTGTACTCAGCGTATAGAAGTAATTTTGTACGGACTTCTAAGGGGGATGCGATGGGAAATCAGGAGTCTAATAGATTTGAAAATTAAAAATAATGAACTTTTATTGGACTTTCATTGAACTCTTATCGGGCTTCTTATATGCGCTAAACTTAAGTTAGCAAGACACATAGCGATCGAAGTTCAGTTTTGGACAACACTACATTGTTATCATTCCTCATTTTCCAAATTTATTGGACTTATATCAAAATTATTGAACTTATATTGGATTTCTTGGACCAGTTTTCAAATATTGAAATTTTATTGGACTTATTTGACCTATTGGCCCTGTAGACACCCTGAAAATCAAGAAATGTTCGAGTTGTAGAGGTTTTTGAACAAAAGAAGTTCGACTAATCAAAGTTCGACTGTATATTTTTATGTTTTTTTCATTTTTATTTACAAACCGCAGTCGATGTTGATATCAGGGGGGAGGGGACCCCCTCTTTGACACAGGCTCTAAGCCCAAGTTTGGGCATAGGCCTCTCTGGAAGCTCTCCATTTTTGACGATTGACGGCCACTCTCCTCCGCCTGTTCCCAATTACCTTCACGAATTCGTCTCCCATCTCGTCACCGGTCTGCCACGCGATCTTTTCATCTCGTACGGCGTCCAAGCCTCTACTTTTCTTTCCCACCTCTCTATCTCCTGCCTTAAAACATGCCCGGCCTATTTCTATTTCAGTTTGTTCACACAATATCGAGTTCTTTCGACCAAATATAATTTTTTCGAAGCGTCAAAAGGTAAAACTGTAGAGTGGTTTGTGTCAGCTGTAGGGTAAAGTGTTCTAAAATGACATATTCGAAAAAATGACATACTTATCTCTCTATAAATTAAAAACCAAAACTCCTCCCCCCTGCCCCCTCCTGATAAAAAAAACTCCAAGGAGCCTGATATCTAAATCCCGGCCTTCGTCTAAGACATAACAAACATAATAAGACATAAAAATACCTATAATGACATAATTACTCATACTGCGGGTTGCCTACCTAAAAATCAGAAAAATTGCAGGGGCAGATCAGCTACTTTCAAGGACATAATCTGTGTTCACATAAAAGATCTCCAAGTTTTAAGACATAACCGACATAATAAGACATAAAAATACACATATGACATAATTACCCATAATCTCCAAGATCTCAAATCGCTGCGGGTTGCCTACCCTGCCCCTTAATTGCTCAATTTTCCAGGAGTAGCCTACCCTCAGGAGGGGGTTCATAGTTGTGGAGGAAGCTCCTGAAAGGGGAGGAAGGCCCCTGTGAGGGCGTGGGCTTATGTTTTCTCAAAAACCGTGCAACCAGGCGTCTTGTTATCGCGGAAGCATTTTCGCAAGAAAAAATCGCCTATCCCGCTAGTCTCAGTATCCGGAGGTCCCGGGTTGGAGCCCACGTAGCAACTCGCTACATTTCGACCTAGGCCGCTTTTTCGGTAAGATGAGAAGAGGGCTACGACAGCCCTAACAGCCTGCCAGATGTCTCTGAGGTAATGCTTGAACGGGCGGATTCCAGAGCTCGGGTTGAGAGTAATTTAGAAAAGAGGATCCAGACGAATTAATGTGTTTGATAGTGAAGTGAACAAAATGTGTTCCTTTTGAAGCATCAAAAACATGTTCAACTGTTGAATAATTTATGCTCATGCCGAAAAAAGAAGAAAGTATCAAATTTCTTGTTATGAATTTCTAAAAGTACCTATTTTTACGAATCTATTGATGTACGAGTTTTATATTTCCCATAGTATTAATGCCGAATTGAAATTTTATGAAACAAAAAGCATGCATGTGTACAAAATGACACACATAATGTGTTCAAAATGATAGATAGTAATATTTATTTCAAAATTAATGTACAGCATTTTCAAATATTCAAGGTCACGAGAAAAATAAGTGAAATGTTGTAACGAAGAATGTCGAAAATGGACCCATGCTGAGTGTGCTGGGGTGGACTCATACAACTAAACCATCCAGTTCCAATGCGAAATTCGTATTAAATTAATAGTCGCAAGTACCTAGCTACCTACACAACTAAATAAAATCGAAATTCTTTTTTTCACGAGTCTACGACGTTTACATAATGATTTTTCAGGTATTTTTTTGATGTCATTTTGTCAACAGGATGTCCTAAAACGGCATACCTAGAGACTAAAAAAAATAAATATAACATTTCACGTTTCATATGCATTCGTCCGAAGATCATGATATCAGAAGGAGACTATTAGTGCTATCATCAGTTAAAATTTGATGATTTTTCATTCATGTGGAGCCGAACTATTGGCATCTAAAAAAAAAAAATATATATGTTATTTTAGGACACTTTTCCCTAGGCGTCAGTGAGAGTAAATACGACTGGAAAGATGAATTATTGATTTCTTGCACTTTCTTTAAAGGTTTCTGCATAGTCAACTGAATAGTTTTTCATCAGCTGGATCTCGATTATTGAGGATCCTTTCTGGAAGGGGAAGCAAATACCCCTATGAATGCAAATTGTGACAGAACACGAATGAAATTCAAATTTCCATCTTTTAAAAAGTCCCCTTTCTCCGCAAAGCGGCACGGGTTGTTAGTTACCTACAAATAAATGAATAACAACTAAAGTTCTTATATTCGGAATTAGATATCCCAGAAAGAAGTTAAAAGTAACATTAGAAAAACACTAGTCTATCTCGTTTACTGTCCTAGAAATTACAGGTCCGTGCTTTCTGACGTCCGTTCCTCGGCATCCCAACTTATTCAGGGATGCGTTTCTTTTTAGGCGCAGGTTTCTTCGGTTCTGCCTGCTCGACCAGCTTCTTTCTCGCCTTTTCGAATTCGCTTTTTAAATTGGAATCGCCCATCAACTTCTTCGTCAGCTGAGTATACAACTGCTGGATCGTATTCTCCGGATAGTCCGCGAGAACGAAAGACTCCGCTGTCTCAGCCACTGCCTCATTATAAATCTTTTGCGTTTGCTCCATGCAGCATCGACTATGGGCTATTTTTAATATCGCTCGAGTCGACAAATAACGTTCATTTTGTTCGTCTTCGACGTCTCTGGTCGGTTTCACGCGATGCTGCAGGAATAACTTGTTGACCAAGAATTTCCGAATAGCTGGTCGCGTCAGCCACTCGACAATCGTTTCTTCTCTTACCGCATTCGATTCCGGACTTATGCCAATATAAGTTTTACGTTTCGGCGGGTCCGCCGTTCTTCTCGCGTTTACAAATCGCAGTTGCTCGGACAGATACATTATTTGAAGGAAATCTTCTTGACCTATCGACTGCTCAACACTGTCGAAAAGCAGAGTCGGCGCATTCCGCCAGTCGTCACTTTCGCCTGCAGACTGCGCCAACTTCTTGGCTACTTCGGAGGAAGCGTTTCTCACGATGTCGTCCACATCGTCCATGCAGAACAGATCCGACCACATCGCGGACACAGCGGCCGCCTTTTTGTGACGTGTTTCTTCGATTTTATTGTCGTCGCCTTTGGCGAAAACGAAATGGTCTCCGGTGGCGATGGTAAAGAACTCGAATCGTAAGACTGCGCTGATGTCTTCGACCATATGCCGCGACCGCGATACCGACTCGACGCCCGATTTCGCCTCGAAAAACGACGTCAGCATAGAGACGATAGATTTGGTCAGATTTTTGTTCGTACTCACGGGCACCGAATTCGAATCCGGAAACTTCGGCGAGTCCGATGTTTTCGATTCATCCGGAACGAACCATTCCGCTTCCCCATTTCTGACTGCCAATGCTCGGTGATCAGCGTGCTGCAGCAAGCACAAAACTGAGAGAAACAAGAAATTCAAAAACATTTTCAACGGAATACGTTCAACAAGACGTGAATATCCGGTCAAGAATTTGCCTTGAATGGGTTACCGATAGGAGTAATTGCTTTACTCGCATTATTCTGCACACAGAAAAATAAAAACACGGTGCTGAGATAAGCAGCCGATGTACGATTTATCTAATCTCTTGATGCTGATACGTATGTGCCAGATTGTTTCTCATTACCGCTCTGATCCTCCATGATTCACGGGAAAATCGAGAACGTCGGTTTTTCGAGAGATCGTAATGAGTATGAATGCGATCAAAGTCGAGGTGAAAACGATAATCGTGGTGGTTCAACTTGACTGGCGGGGTCAGCTGATAAGTATTCATTAAGGACCGGTTAGTGATTAGGCAGTTAATTACATAAGATTTGCTTTTTGTTATCAAATAATTTATAGTCAGTCGTTGTAGAGGGTATATTGAAGGGGTAAAGCAAGGTTGCGCCAGAAAGTTTTGGGAAAATCAAAGCGTCAGAGGGCAACGTTCAGAGACAAAAATATTATGTTTCGCTTGCTCTTCGGAAATTTTCAGCAATTAGCAAACTCGAATTCCCAGTCGGAAAAATCTGAAAGCTCAGATAGTAGATTACGCGATTAGTGCGGAAAGTGAGCGATTTGCGAGTGCGGCAACTGGCACGAGCAGAAGCAGCAATCGCGAAAGTTAATTTTTTCAACAAGTACTTTGAATCCTCACATCTAACGCAATGGCTTTATCAGCGTAGTACCACAGTATATGTACATATAGGTAGGTATCTAGGTATACTACGTACATACAGTAGCGTCATTACACTGCGGAGATGCATTTGCAGCGCTCCCTACGGCAAGATGGTTACATTACTATACTTCCTTTCGTTACACGGTGCATGAATATTTTGTGATTAAAATTCACTATACTTTAATCAGTAGATCAGTACTTTGTAGCAGCATCTTTTTTCTTGTAATAAGAAGAATGCCAAGAGTTTCTGAAAGTAATGCCTGTTCTGCCCCGAACTGTTCGAACAATAAGGAGGAAAATGCGAATTCATCATTTTTTCGTTTCCCAAAAGATCCTGAGAGGTAAAACAGTTACTTTCATTATGACTAGAGACACAATTTGTTCCCTTGTTTGTTGAGCGTTGATCACTTATCGCATGTCGAATTCCAGGTCCAAGAGATGGGCCATCAACTGTCGCCGGCAAGATCTGTTATCAAAAGAAGTCGAGTATTTCTACAACAACTGCTTCATTTGCTCGAATCATTTCGAAATGAACCAGTTTACAGTTTATGAATTGTTCTAAAAAATCCCTCATACGTTCAGCTGTTCCAACGAAGTTCGATGTGCCGAACCCGCCCCCTAATTCTGTGACTACAAACAGGAAAAATCCATTGGATCAAATCAGAAATTTCATTGGATCTGGCGAGAGTATCAGCAGTACTCAAAAATATGATCATATTGTTGCGGAGGGTAGTATTTCATAACTTACTAGAATTAGTTGTTCCCCCCCCCCCATTTAGTCAATGTATAGAAGACTTCATGATTGCTTCTGTAATTCAAGTCTGTGACTGAAATCGTACTTACAAATTCACATTTATCGCTGAAATTTACTCGTGATATTTCCGGAGGAGCTGAAAGTTGCGAAAGTCGTACCTATACATAAAAACGGAGATAATAAACTAGTAGAAAATTACCGTCCAATAGCAATACTATCCCCAATCTCCAAGTTATTTGAGAAACTGATGCATAAAAGAATTGTGAGCTATCTACATAAAAACAACTTTCTCGCAACCAATCAGTATGGATTTGTGGAGGGAAAATGGACGACCGAAGCACTTGTTCACCACATAAGAAGTATTAGTGAGGGGGTGGAATGTAACCTGATCACAATAGGGATTTATATCGATATTAAAAAAGCATTCGACACGGTGAATCATACGAAGCTGTTGGAAAAACTTGAGACTATTGGTATCAGGGGTTTCACAAAACAATGGTTTGACTCCTACCTTAAAAATCGAAAAATGAGAGTAGAGATAGCGGGGGTCCTCAGTGAGCCCAAGAACATTCTCAGAGGTGTCCCACAAGGCAGTTGCCTGGGACCACTTCTGTTTACCATCTATGTGAACGACCTATGCAAACTTAAACTGAAGGTGTTAGAGCACACTACGTGTGACTCTTCCCTAATTCATGCCTCCACCAACACGAACATAAACAAAGTAGTCGAAATATAGATGGCTGCTGGTTGATCGATATTTTGAATAACTAAACGTATGCTAATTCCAGCATCATTCGATGAATGTATGTGGTGGATAGAGCAGTGAAACGAACTTGGTAGCAGAACGAAACGTTTGAAATAAGTTTATTTGATTTGACATTTTGTTTTGAAAATGGTCGGAAAAAGAAAGACGAAGCAGGTTGAATCCGGAATTGAAATGGCGGCTGAAAATGAAATTATGGAGACCGGTATGGATAACGAAGACGAAGAATGGCTGGATAATGATGAAAAAATGAACACGATAGTTGAGGCGGCAGTCAATAAAGCGTTGCTACCGTTCCTTGACCTATTGAAAAAGACGACAGCCGGATCTTCTAAGACGACAATGGGATCAGGAGAGATGGCTATGGATACAAATGATGGTTTTTCACGAGATCGACATTCGATGCCGAACTTCACAATCCCAGTAATACCAAACGATGACAAACTAATAGGTTCGAAAAATTTTGTGCAGTGGCATGCAAGATTAGAACTGGGTTGTTAGAGCACACTACGTGTAACTCTTCCCTAATTCATGCCTCCACCAACACGAACATAAACAAAGTAGTCGAAATATAGATGGCTGCTGGTTGATCGATATTTTGAATAACTAAACGTATGCTAATTCCAGCATCATTCGATGAATGTATGTGGTGGATAGAGCAGTGAAACGAACTGAAGGGCAAATTGTTCTGCTTTGCAGACGATACCGCGATCGTATACAAGGGCATGGATAAAACTAAGTTAGTCAAAGAAATCAACGCGGACCTCACAAAAATTGCAGAATGGTACAGGGACAATGGCCTAGAAATAAACGTTAAGAAAACCAGCTATGTTATATATGGTCATAGGTACTTTACACCTTCCGAAATTGTAATTAAAATGCCCAACAAAGATAACATACTCGACAAGATAGTAAGGGCAGAGGAAACCACCTACCTAGGGCTTACACTTGATGGGAAATTAACATGGGGCCCTCACTTACAAAACTTACAGAAAAGGCTTCGCCAACTGAATTATCTCATGTACCACCTGAATTCCCATTTTAACACCAAACAAATGACTCAGATATATAAAGCCCTACATGAATCAGTCCTAAGATATGGACTTATAATGTGGGGAGGGGCTTCGGAGGTCAACACTGAACCAGTAAAGGTGCTACAGAGAAAAGTAATTAGAAGTATCAGTAGACAGAACCGAGAATCAGAGAAAACTGCCAAAGCCTTTCAAAGGCTGAAGATAGGGAATGTTGATCAACTATATAAACTAGTCAGCTGCTTATATGTCGCAAAACATCTCAGTGAATTCAGAAAAGCCAGACAAACCCAAACAAGAGGAGGTAGCACTGTACAGTTGGAAAAGCCATTTTACTTAAAAGCTACATGCCGGAAACAGGTTGATTACAAGTTACCCCAAATGTTCAACGAATTACCTGCCAAGCTGAGAACAGGCGCAGGGGACCTCTTCAATGGGACAAAGAGGGACACAATGGCCAAACTAAAAAAATTCAAAATCGAACTTACCGGTCACATTATTGACTCTCCAGTTGTTGACGCATAGGCTCAAGGTAATGAAGGGAAGAGGCGGCAAAATAATACGAACGACGAGAGCAAGCCTAGTCGGCACAAGTATTCCGATTGTATCTTGCTTATTACTGTATCCTCGCCAGGCTAATTTCTACCTCTGTTAATGCCCCTTACTGTTGTATTCATTGTATTCATTGTTACCGGCTGTCGTATTTCTATATTATTCCACTGTTTACCCTTAACATTTGTTACCTTAACTTATTTATATTCCATCTGTTAGATATAGGTTTTGCTGTTTACCTTGTTATTGTTGCTTAGTGTCGTTGTTATATTCATGTTGCATGTTACCTTGCCTCGAATTGTTATTGCTGCCTGAAACCGTTATTTATATGCCACTATTTCCTGTTACAGCTTAGTGTCCCTTCTGTTATGTTCACTGTTACCGGCTGTCTCTTTCTATTGTTCCGCAGTCTACCCCTAGTATTTTGTCGTAACTCTGTGCATGTTTCATCTGTTATGAGTTCTGCTCTTGTCCCTTTGTAATTGTTGTTTGTGTTCATGTCGCATATTGCCTTGCCTTGGTTTGTATTATTGCCCAAAATTGTTGTTTTTAGGTCTTTGTTTCCTGTTGTCGTGCAGTTACCGCTTGTTTATTGAGTGCCCATGTGTACATTCAGGAGTGGTGGTGGTCCTCGGTGATCCCCACTCGGGCCATCTGGCCATCGGGGGATCACAATGCCGTGTATTATCATAATTGATCATTTTTGCCATTATATATTATTATTATTATTATTATTATTATTATTATTATATACTGTGGTAGTACAATAACAGAATCAATAGCGCCATCTGTAGCAGTGTTTCGTTTTCCGATTTCTTCTACATATCTTGTCTAGTTAAATACACTGCCACTGGCAAGGACCAATTTTCCAAATGCTAAAATTGCGATACATGACGCGCTTTCCGAGTGTTGAGAAAACTTCTTTCCTTATCTTTACTGCCAATTTTCTATTTAAATCTTTCACAAGCTTTTTCGCCTAATAGGAGTTTTTTCTACTAATTGCACTATGACTCATTTCTACTCGTTATAATTAGTTATGGTCAAAGATGTATTCAAATGATTCTGTTGTTGGCGAGGGGAGCTGATTTATCCTCATTTAAGCTGTCTAAGATGTTATCAATCACGCCTGAACACGTTAAATTTAACAGGATAATTTGTTTCTATAAATAAACGCGTCATCAATCTCGGTGGCTACATGTTGTTGACTTTATCGCGAATCAAATAATCAGTTTCTGACTGCTTTCGACTGAATTTTACATAGCCACCATTACTACTAACTATATCTGCAATTCAAGATGACCACAGAGGAATGTTTTCGAGGAAACTGGTACTTCAAAAAATACTTTTCCCATAATATTCACCTCCCACCAGCCAATTTTATTCTAGTTGCTGTACGTAAACACCAACCAACTAAAATTTCTTCGGAATCAAAAAATATTCAGGGGTCACACAAGGATCAGGGTCATTGCAGATCATGATGGGTAGAAGTTATAGTAAATGAATCTAACGTTTCAATAAACCCCATTAGAAATATATTTGAAGCTACACAGTTAAGTAACTTTTCATTATTTTAGGTCTCAGCCCCCTGTAGACTGTTATATGTGAGGATTCTTAGTGAAATAATCTGACAAATGAACTCAGCGACCCCGAAAACTCTATTTTGATATATTTGAAAGAATAATCTGTAATCTTTGACTCCTACATCGAAAATAGAAAATTCCTAGTAATTTACAACCAAGACCAGTAGAAATGGTGCAATATCAAGGCAGGAGTCCTGCTTGGGAGCGTACTAGGACCAATCATGTATCTCCTATATACAGCCGATATCCCGCTAAAAAGGGAAGTGCTAATGGCAACCTTCGCCGATGACGCCGGAATAATGGCAGGAGACGAAAACTACAGTACGTCAGGCCAGAAGCTACAGGAAGCACTCAAGGCAGTACAAAAATTGACTCAAAAGTGGAGAATCGAGATCAATCCCGCTAAACCAAAACACATAGTCTTCCTATCGCTATCAGCCAGTAACGATGGGAGGACAGCTGATACCAAGAGTTGACGCAGTTCGCTACCTCGGAATCCGACTCGATACCCACCTAAATTGGAAGGAGCATATCAGATTAAAGAAGCTGGAAGTCAAAGATAAAATGTGGAAACTGTACTGGCTCCTAGGATGACACTTCCCGATATCCTTGGAATCCAAAAGGCTCACTTACCAGGTGATAGTGAAACCCAATCGAAGTGTGGGGATGTGCCAGTACCTCCAATCAGGAAAATGGCCGGAGCACACCGCTTTGAACGGAACGATCTTACCCAAAAGGACCTCAGAATTTCAACAGTTAAAGAGATCAGCCTAAGATCCGGCAAACACCTAGATAAGCTTGAAAAACACGACAACCCCGAAGCCCAACGAATAGTAACAGAGGCGGATGAAATACATAATTTGAAGTGACCTATGTTCAGAGACCTACAGTCATAGTTCGTGTAAAGAACATAGATTTATGAGGCCCACTCGAGAAGACTGATACTCCAGCACATCCAGACTATTCATATCCACCTAAACCAGCGTCGTACAGGGTACCAGATGTTAGGCCACAGCAGGAGCCACGGCGAGTGGTCCAGAAGCTTCAGATTATCATCTGGACTCCAAGCTCAACTGGAAAACTCATTCCATTTGTAGGGTGTTCGAGAGTAGTACCGTATGGTGAACCTGTTTAATCGTGTCCTCCTATTGGTTGTCTGTGATTAAGCTACAAGAGCATCGAACAACAGTGATGCTTCGTGTATTTATTCGCGATTGAGGAACAGTTGGTTTCGTATGTACCTTTAATTTTTGAATTTTTCCTAGCCGATGGGTTTTAATCTGGAAAGCCAAAAATTTATTCGATTCATCAAAAATTGGAGACTATGTTTCGCACAATCGTGTCTATGTACCTTAACGAGGAATACGTTGAGCAAACCGACATCGATTTGATACAATTCCGAGTAGTAACGAAAGAAAATAGAGACAATTGGAAGAAAATCACAGCGATTGAGCTTGGTCCTGTCGTAGAAGCGAATTTGAGGTGTTTACCAAGAACTACGAAAAATGAAGATATTTTAGCATTCAGACAAGTTTGCAAAAGTTTTCTGATTCGAGTTGGCCTGCCAAATTTATCAACGATTTCCTTTCTGTCATAACGAAGTGAAATTATTACACGATATAGCCTTTGTTGATCCGTCGATTATTACATCGAAGACGAATATTCACAGTGTCAGCTGCGTTTGGAATGAATGGTGAAGCTGTTCATGCAGAGTTAAAAAACTTAAAACAGTTTGTTCGCTCTATAGCAAGTCCAGATTTAGAGATGGATACTTTTTGGAGAAAGGTGCGAGAAGAAAAGAATTTTCCTCTGTTGGTAGAAATTTTTGATAGTCCGAATGTATTGCCTATTTCTTCAGCAACAGTAGAAAGAATTTTCAAATCAACTTGACATCACTAGGCTGAGAAATCAACTGTCAACTGAAACGATGAAAGGCATCATCCTATATGGAAAAAGTCTCATTAGAGATCGATTAATATACAACGTTGACTGTATTCCGATGTTAAAATACATAGATGAGGAAATTTATGATTTCAAAAATCTAGACAAACCAAAGGAAGAAGAAAAAAGTGCAAAAAAACAGACTCTGTACAAAAAAGCAGAAGTCGAAGCGGAAGCGGAAGCAGAAGGAAATATGGAAATATGTAAACTGTCAAAGTAAAAAGGAATACTCGTTGAATTTTTTATTTTTGCTTTTCAATGTCGTAGTTGATTCAACGGAAGATTATATTCGTAATTGTAATTTTAAATTTTGTTCGTATTTTAATAGTTTGTGAACAAAAAGATGCAGGATTGTACAATTTTGAAAAATAGAGTCTTTTTTCCCACAGATAATGGTAACACGACTGTTTTTTGTTGTTTTTTTTTACATTTTTATTTTACATACATAATAGTACAATATATTCTGCTGACCTACGGACCACTTTTGCTTCTCAAGCTTATCGGCGCTCCGCATGTCATTACAATTTTTATAGTCTTACCATAATTTTTTAATTTTGCAAATTAAAATATACATAATTCATTAATTTAATTATTCAACTTGGATTTTGAAAACTTTAAAGTAATAATAAAAGTTTTGTATAATATCTTATTAAATTTATTCATTAGGATAGGTTATTTTTATATTAATAGAGGAAAAAGTTTTTAGGTTTTATTATTAATCAAATTGTTAGGTCTGAATAGAAAAATTTTGTTTTTGTAGCTCAACTTCTTACTGTAGCTATTGTACCTAGTTATTATACTTCTCTTTATTATTCATAATTTCATTGACATAACAGATAGTTCTTTGTGTGCTTTCTTTTTCTTTGAACTAGTTTTGATTGGTTTCTTTTATGTTGTATTTGGCCCTCATATGTTTGAACGTAGAACTTTCCTATCTGCATATTTCATGCCAAAAGTGTTTGAGGCATGGGGCCCACACACCGGACCAGCGGACACGACTCTGTATCATCATAGAGCTGCTGCGGATCACCCAGCAGGGCTCACCCTGCATCACCACACGTACCTAGGGGAGGTCGGGGTGAATGAAGGAAGGCTGGGTGAGCGTTGCCTCGGTCAGCAGGGTGTTCCATAATGGCTCTGGCTGGACAGCGCGAATCCGAAGCGGTGAGGCGAAATTGAGGCTCGCTTTGAAAGGGTAGTTTCAAGGGCCAGGGGTGTCTGGAGAGCCACTTTGGTAATGCTTCCATGGCCGTACGCTCCACCAAGCATGCATACATTCAGTACTAACGGCCCGAAGTAAGTTGAGGTTCATCATTTTTCAATGCTCTTTCCTTACCGATGGTTGAGGTATCTTCATCAACTAGTGTTGTCAGTCATCCTGGACATCCAGAACACACCGTTCGCCTATAAACCATCATGACTTAAGAGGTTTTAGCCTCGTGAATCTGATTAGTGGTTACGAGCTCTTTCGCTACTCCAATCATAGAAGCGCAAACCAAAATCTTGGATACCTCCGAGTGAGCAGCCGACGCGCGACGGTAACGCGTATAATAATTATTTTGTTCTCTCAGTTCTGTTATCTAGTGGTCGTTTTTTCGATCGTAAAACGCAGAAGACTCTTGAAGAGGATGTTGGCGATTCCGTCTCGGACCGCATTCCTCGAAAATTTGTTTTCCGAGTCGTTTTGCTCGAGATTGAAACGCCGAAGATGGAATGTCGATATCGGTTCAATTTCCACAGTATATTACATGGCTCTTGGTTGTTGAGAATCGAGTGCTGCCGGGAGTGTGTACACAAGAATCGAGCCGATGATCTCCATCGGCAGCCCCTGCCCATTCCGCTTCGCTTCTTGCAATCGTGTACCCCGAAGGTGTTCACGTGCACGTTTATTTATCTCCATCGGCCTTAAAATCGCCGCACAATTATTGTTTGTTTTAAGAAAAGTTATAGTATGTATCTGTACCGTACAAGCACAGCCGAGAAAAATAGGTACCCCGCGTCAGGGCACAATATAATATTACGGCGAACAATACTTAGGATAATTGTGTACCTATTCGGTCGCGTTTTAAACCGTGACCGAAATGAAAAGGACGTACTTGGAGCCGTGAATTCCCGTTAGTAACCGGGAAAATGACACCTAGTTCTGAAGTTTGATTGATTACCGGGGTTATTAACAAATGACGAGAGAAAAACTGGACGGCCGAGGCCGTCCCGTCGCGTCGCCTCCAATAACTGGATCACGGAATTCACGGGCAGTTGTGTTTTTTTTTTTTTTTTACCTCGGTTGGTCTCTTTCCATCTTTCCGATAATGGCGAGCACAGACAACACATATAATGTCTCCTATAACCATTAGCTAGGTACATTTTGCGGTGAACACTGAAAAAGTTTGTAGGTATTTAATTGATGGCCGTACGAAAACGATTTCTTAGCAGACCTACATCGCCGGGGCTGGAAACAGCTGGAAACTATGAACACGTCTGTAATGTTAAAGTCAGCGTGTATGATGACGTCATTATTGTCCTCCTTATTCAATCGTGGTGTACTTTTTATGTTCAATTTGCTTCGTTTCCTCAATAGGCTTAAGCCTATGCGGACAGAAATGGAAGGAGGCACAACTGACATCATTACGATCACTATTGTTTCCCCTTGTCATTGATACATAATTTAGGCATCCAACCCGAGCACTGGAATCCGCCCTTTCGAGCATTACCTCAGAGACGTCGGGGAGGCCGTTAAGGCTGTCTTAACCCTCTTCTCTTCTTGCTGAAAAACCGGCCTAGATCGAAAGTGTAGCGAGCTGCTACGTGGGCTCGAACCCGGGACCTCCGGATTCCGGGAACAGCGCGCTATCCACTCGGCCAACCAGACCCCTTACGTATCATATCAATGAGATGCGGAATGCGAAAGGTTATTTGAAAAATATTTTCATCACGGAAAAATAAATAATAAAAACGTAAAAACACTGAGGGCATGCGCTTTTTTTGACGCTACAGCTATGTAAGACTGCAGAATGTTGACTCGTGTGGGAACGTATTCGTGGGGTCGGAGGGTGAAATCAACCCAGTGGTTTTGGCTAGGCTTAGTTTAGTTTTCCACATGGTGGTCCAGTTGCTTATTTTATCGATGGCATTTTGAAGGTTTCATTGGCGATGTTGTAGTCCTTGTGCGGAGAGGTGACTGCTGTGTAGTCAGCGAAAGTTGCTACGATAGTGTCCTCTTGTTCTGGAATGTCCGCGGTGTATATAAGATACAGGAGTAGGCCTAATACACTGCCCTGCAGGAGGCCAGAACGTTGAATGTTCTATTAGTTAAATACGATTGAAGAATCGGTACATGTTGCGTTGATCGCAGTTGACTGGCTTTGTGAAGTAGCGCTGGTAGCCTTCAAGTCCAGACTCGGTCGAATGCCTGACTAATGTTAAGAAACACTGCTGGACAGTGATTCTTGTCTTCCAATGCTTGCCTGATTACTGACCCGACAGGGAGCAACTTCATGAATACAAAAAATTTTATTTGACCGGGAGACAAAATATTCGATTTGGTATATTTTTACTCATATCTTGCTCAACCAGAACACCTAAAATTTCTGTCAGGAAGAGGATAACCGTTGACTCAGGGGATAAGAGCCATGACCAGTTCTTCCTTCAGGATAACAGGCCTGCAGACCACGAACAACACCACCAAATCTCGTACCACTGATACTCGATGCGAGTGAGAGGAACAGGCAGGTTCAAATGAGTCCGGCTCGACCGGAACACAAAATCAATATTTGCTCCAAAGTCCGCATTCTTAAATGGTCTTCGGTCAGCCATCCTTAAGTTAGAGACTCAAGGGCCTGAGAGAAGTGAGCTAGCGGTGAAAAACATCCGAAATCGGTAGCCACTGGTCCACAAAATCAGCGGGACAAGTCTGCGGCTGGTCAAGCTCCAGAGCCGGCAATCAGCCAGCATTGCGGACAAACCGCCGACCAATCCCCCGCAAGCAACATAAGCAAAGGGGTTTCCTATTTCTGATTGCAGGGTAAAACATGATTGGTTGGAAGGATTTCTCGCTGCGTTGGGTGGCTTCGGTGTACGATCAACCTGCCTTAGTTGCCGTAGATCATCCTGATCTGCGAGAAAAGCCGGAGAAGTCAGCCGCAGTTGAAAGATGCGTTAAGCTAGAGCCGCAGACCGACGCCAACGGGATGCCATCGACCTCCTCAACCAGTTCTACGCTAATGTGGCCAATGAATGTCGAGAAACGGTTTCGTCGATACTAAACCCACGTAGCTGCAGGCCTCAACCGGCGAATAATTTTCATTATGCCTTTTGTATCTAATTTTCGCATAAAATCTGCGCTAGTTCGCCGAATTAACGCGAAATTTTTGGAAAATGTAAATTGTGACGACCGTGGGCGAACGAGAGCGAGCGAAAGAGAACTGCCATCTATCGCGTTACGCAAACCTAGAACGAAACATCGAGACTGTTCATAATTTTAATCGGCTGCTTGCTGCCCGCTGCGGCGGTATTTGTAGGAGTTGGCAGAGTAAATTTCACGTAAATGAAATAAAATATAGCTCTACGGTAGGTTCACGCGTAAAATCTAGATCCACGAGGTATTTTTCCGCGAAAATACAACATTTTTATGTTTACGATACACACTCCACATAGCGGTTTCATGAGTAGGGGCGGCAGAAAGAGGGGGCGAGAGAGCGCAAAAGAAAAAAAAAAGTAAATATTATACAGCACTGTATTTACGTAGGCTGACCTAGCGTATTCACGAAGTTCGCGTACAAATGGTTAAATTGGAAAAGGTCATCGTGTTGAAGTCCGATAGCGAGATCCGATTTGTACGAGAATAAATTTTTTCAGAAGTTTCCGCGTGCGTCTCATTGGTCGAAAGACAAGACGACACGGCACGCTCATCTTGCCACAAATTGGCCGTGCGTTCGGCTGTCGCGTCGCATAGGATTATCTAGCCGCGACACACCCGCAGATAACCGAAAATATGTCACAAGCTACACCCGACGACGATAATGATTGCAAAATAACGGCCACACGAAGAAGACACGCCATTTGTGCTGATTCGCAGCTTATGCATTCGCGAGACCGATTGGGGGGGGGGGTGATATGCAGGCGAACTCGTGCTTCGATCGTCTATGGGTGGAGTCCTCTATCTCACACTCAGCCTTAAAGGTGGCATCTAAAAATACCAGACGACATCCGGTTCTTAGTGATGTCACTAGGTTATTTCTTGATTTGAGCTCGTAACGTCATCAGTTCCTTTCTTGGTCTTATCGCAGGTTTTAAGTACAGTCAACTCTAAAGTGGCATCTGAACATAAGACCATACCCAGTTTTAGTGGTGTCACTGGACTACTTGATCTGAACTCATAAGGTCACTAGGTCTTCTTTCGCTCTCATCGCCGGCTTCATCTGTTCAGCAATCAACGTTCAGAGCAGCCAACTTCAAAGAGGCGCGGGGAAATATCAGACCGCACTCAGTTCTTGGTGATGTCACTGGACAGCTTCTTGAGCTGAACTCATAAGGTTGCCAGTTCCTTTTCTGCTCTCATTGCAGGCTTTGTCGGTTCAGCAATCGACGTTCAGTGTAGCCGACTTTAAAGTGGTATCTGGAAACACCAGCCCACATTCGGTTCTTGGCGACCTCTCTGGACTACTTCATTTGAAGTCAGAAAGTCACTAGTTCTTCTTTTACTCTCATTGCCGGTTTCAGCTGTTCATTAATCAACGTTCAGTGCAGCCAACTTGAAAGTGGCATCACCCAATTTTTGGTGATGTCACTGGACAGCTTCTTGATCTGAAGTAATAAGGTCACTAGTTTCTGTTTTGCTCCCATCACAGGACTCAGCTGTTCATCAAACAACGTTCAGTGCCGCCAACTCCAAAAAGGCATCTGGAAACACTAGACGATGCCCAGTTCTAGGCGATGTCACTGGTCTATTTCTTAATATGAACTCATAACATCAACACGTCATCAGTACCATTTTTGCTCCCATCACCGGCTGCAGCAGTTCAGCACTCAACGTACCCACCAGTGTAGCCAACTCTGCATCGGCACCTGAAAACACCAGACCACACCCAGTTCTTGGTGGAGGTGCGTGCCATGAGTCGCATCCCCTTTCCAAGTTAGGGAGATCATCAGCGGTGTTAGGGGTCTGGTTAGCCGAGTGGATAGCGCGCTGGTCTCGGAATCCGGAGGTCCCAGGTTCGAACCCACGTAGCAACTCGCTACATTTCAACCTAGGCCGATTTTTCGGTAAGACGAGAAGAGGGCTAAGGCAGCCCTAACGGCCTTCCCGACGACTCTGAAGTAATGCTCGAAAGGGCGGATTCCAGGGCTCGGGTTCAGAGGAAAATTAGAAAAAGAGACCCGGTTCTTGGTGATGTCACTCGACAGCTTCTTAATCTGAACTCATAACGTCGCCAGTTCGTTTGGCCTTAATTGCAGGCGTCAGCTGTTCAACATTCTATGTTTAGTGTAGCCAATCCTAAAGTACCTTTTGAAAATTCCGGACCATTACTTAGTTTTTGGTCAATTAAATTCTGAAATTTTTGTTTCTTAAAAAACAAAAAACTTCAGCCATTTTAAAATACCACTCGTCAATTATTCCTTCAGGTTTCATTTAATTACACGATTTTCATCATCGTAAATCATTATGCGTACTACTGTAAGACGTACTAAAAAGACGGAGCAAGTAAATTGCAAAATTCTTCGTAACTTATTCTCTTTGGCAGAGTAGTTTTTAGAGAATTTGTGGTAAAAAATGAAATTAATTATACATCTTTTTAGTAATGTTATTTCTGTAAGAAAAAAAATTACATCGAGTGTTACATCATAATGACCTGAAAAGCTATTAATTTCAATGCGAAGAAATTCCAAGTTCAAGTGGAGAAAAAAGTAGGAAGTTATAGTATTAGTCGAGAGAAACAAGGAGCGTCACGCATATAGAAGCCTATTCTCAAAATTGGAGGGACTATCAAGTTTCCCAGGCTCGAAATAATGCATTTGCGCAGCAAATTTGACGGTAAATTATTTTAGTTCAGGACTTTAGACGTTGAGGCAAAAAATAAACGAAGTACATTGAATATGTAACGAAAACGTAAGTATTTGTAGCCTACGGTACTGAAAACTTGATACCAGGTACAATCCTGTCCTCTGGAAAATTCCTCTCATCCTGAAGGAATGTATTCAAAG
This sequence comes from Acanthococcus lagerstroemiae, assembly GCA_031841125.1. NCBI lineage: Eukaryota > Metazoa > Arthropoda > Insecta > Hemiptera > Eriococcidae > Acanthococcus > Acanthococcus lagerstroemiae. The sequence continues at coordinate 31,233,474 of CM063110.1, read as the reverse complement.
AACTCGCTTGAAATGTGCCACCATCTCCTTACTTGCCATACGCTCCGACGTCAATGAACAGGAGTCTGTTCTCATTTGGAGAATCATCAACCCTCGCAGCATACTCGAAAATGGCTGAGGTGAGATAATTTTTGGAACTCATACTCATTACATGATTAATATGCTACTCCTCATTTATAAATAAAATGACAATCGGTCTCATATTTTTTCAAGGTTGTAGAACTTCGTGAACAAATTGCGACTACCCTCGAAAAGGAAGAGCATCGTGAATTGGGAAATTCGAATTATGAAATTTGAGTAAAATTTGTAACCACATAAATTTAGACGGTGGTAACCGCTCCAAAATTCAAGATCGGCGAGAAATATAGCTATTATAGATTCTGTATGATTTTCGAAATAAGTTTCATTCACAGCTATCCTTCACATTTTGCTCAATGAAATTTTCGTAAGAATTCTAGAATTTTGCCATGTTGACACGTTTTTAAATTATGGAATTCATTTCCGTTCTTATCAATTCATTTTCACGCTGGTTTGAAGGATAGGAGTGAAAAGTACTTCGAAAAAACAACGAACCCCACAATCGCTATTGGTTACCAATTTTGAATATTAAAAGGACTCAGTGTAAAATATGTGCCATTTCATACTTCGAATTTTTAAACTTGAACTGGAAAGAAACACTCAGGAGAACGGCGTCAAGTTTTTGTTAAAACTATGGCAACTTTTAGGCAGTTCGACAACATGTCGCCAATTCACAAAATGCAAACAAATTTACTCTTCAACAAAGAAAAATAAGGCTGTTTTCGCAATTTTTTACAAATGAGTTGAACTGCAGCCAGTTTTTGAAAACGAGGATCTTATTCTAACTTTAATGAAATTATAATTCGCGTATTGAATATTTCACATCTATTACTGAAAATCCTGATCTTGTTGATCCTAGCCTACCGGCTGCAGCTATTGGCTATAAAAATCGACTTGAATCATTTTAATTTTATTTTCACCTGGAATTACTCATATTAATTTTCCAACGTATTGAGAAAAGTTGAATTGTGCGCTGCAAAAAGATGACTGGAATATTAATGGCAGTTGCTCCAGCATACAGGCTACACTCCTAAATCTTAAGAAGAGCCGAGTAAACGACTCTGAAAAATGTTGGGATATAGTGACTTCGGGAGTTTCTCAGTTGGACCTGCCAGAACCCGAGATACCTCGTCTCAGAAAGGCACCTAAACACTAAGAAACTAAGTCTTCACCACACTCTTATTTCACTCCTAAAGAGTACTATAGACGAATTTTCTACGAAGTAATGGACTCAGGGATTAAGCAATAACTGCAGTAGAAGACATATTTCCATCTGAAACTATGGGTTTTTTTAAGAAGGTAAAGAATTTTTTAATAAAGAAAGAAAAAGCTGATACAACTGACAATACTGTCGTTGAAGAGATTGTTGCTTTTTATAAAGATGACAAATTTGAGAAAGATAGACTAATTTTACGCAGAGATATGCTGATCAATCAATCCAAAATGCATAATGGTAAGAAGACAGAAATCTTAACTGAGGTCATTCAATTTTTGAGAGGAAATCTGAATGCAGCGGCATATCACTGAAATATTCAAATTGATTAAATAGTATATTACCTACGTGTCAGGTGCGAAAAGTAAACGATTGTCGAGTACGAAATTTGCAGAGCGAGCGTAGCGAGTGACGCAACTGTACGAGGCAATGGTTCACTTTCCAATCCTGACATTAAGGTTCTATAGTTTCACACGGGTATAATGGACCGCCATTTTGATTCCCAACTAGCCCGAACATCCTCGATCACATGATCACCCGTTCGTGAATGATGTTGAATGGTAGGAATATTTTCTTATTTCTTAATCTGGTGACACTGTCTACTACCAAGCTACAAAAAAAAAAATGGCGTTTTTTCTTTTTCGTTTTTCGTTTTTCCTTCCTTTTTTTTTTTCATTATGTCTCGTGTTAAATGTTGAAACAACTGTATAATAAAGTTCGATGTATATAATTTTGCTTTTTCGTGCTTTTTGCCATTGCGAAATTACAGATAATGATGTCTATTCAAACCCAAATTGGGGTGAGGCAGTTGCTGATGAGCTGCGGGCCATGGTTAACAATGAAACTTGGGAATTAGTTCCTTGTCCCAAGGATGCTCAACCTATTTCAACCAAGTGGGTATTTCGAAAAAAGAATGTTGATGGTAAAGTATTATTTAAAGCTCGTCTGGTAGCTCGAGGTTTTGAGCAGAAATCCAATTTTGATTATATACATGCGCCTGTTGCTCGTATGTCAACTCTTAGAACTTTGCTGTCGCTATGTGTTAAGTTCAAGTTACATCTTTATCAATTCGACGTCAAAAACGCCTTCTTAAATGGTAAACTTCATGAAGATCTTTATTTGTATGTGCCTAAATATTTTCATTTGATTGAAGCCAATTTTTCTAAAAATCTTGTTCTCAAACTGAAGGAGGCTATTTATGGATTAAAGCAAGCGCCTATTATATGGAATGAAACATTAAATGCTATTTTGTTGAAGCTAGGTTTTAAGCGTTCTGTTAATGATTTTTGTTTGTATTCTCTTATTGAGAACGATATTACATGTTTTATTCTTATTTATGTCGACGATATTTTAGTTGCAACTGACTGTTTGGAATTTCTTCAAAATATTAGAGATAATTTCCAACAGCACTTTAAGTATAAGGACCTTGGTATTGTTAAATCCTTTTTAGGAATTACTGTGAATTATGGCCGTGAAAACTCAATCTTAACTTTAAGTCAGACAGACATGATTCAAAAAGTTTCGCAAAAATTTAGAATTGATGATTGTGTTAATGTAAGTACGCCTATGGAATCCAAGTTACAAATTAAGTTTCCGGATGTTTTAGTTACTAAACTCCCATATAAAGAATTGTTAGGGAGTGTTATGTACATAATGTTGTGTTCAAGACCAGATATCTGTTACTCTGTTGCGTTCTTTTCTCGTTATCAAGATAAGCAAACATATTCACTGTGTTATAATGAAAGAAAAGCTGTCTTCTAATACGTGTCATCAGCAGCCCGAAGTACCAGTCGAGGAAAAAGACAATTTCGAAGTATTCAGTCAAGTCCTGATCAATAAAACCAAAGAAGATGACCTCACAAAGTTGAAATTATCTGCACTTTGGAAAGCTGAAAGTATTTTGGGCTTAATCACTTCTGGCAGTTACTCTATGGAAGACTGGAGAAACATCGATTCGAAGCTGGACACTATTTTAATGGTTGCCAAGAAAAACAAGCAGAGTATTATCAACACAAAGAACAACAAGGAACCTGAAAATAAACGTATTGAGAAACAGCCCCGATTATTCATTGCTAAGAAACGGAAGGCATCAGCTTTGCAGCCATCTTCTTCCACAAACGAAAAACGTGTTTTAAAGGAAACTTTCCTTGATGTTGATAAAGATAGACCATGTGAATTTTTGAATATTAATTGCCAAGAAGCCGCTGATCACCAGTATTGATTGATTCTGTTTTTTTCTTGTTTTTTTTTTTTTTAATTGAATATTGTTGTATTTTCAAATGCTTCCATTTTCTTTCGTCGTCATCGTGTCTTGTCTTTCTTAGTCATAGTACAGGATAGGTGTTCTTGAAATCGGCTATATCATAGCAGGCATAGCTGACATAACACTGGTGACGAGCAGTGGTTATGCTATCTATTGCTGCTATTTAATTAACACAGATAGCCGAGAGATAGCCAAATTCAAGACAAGGTACAGAAAATTGATAGCAGTTGTAGCCAACATAACAGATTTCAAGAACACCTCTCCAGACTTGAAACCCATAAATTAGTGACAGTGCTATACACATGTTCAATATCTGATTTTTGTGGAAGTTTGAGAATGGTCCTTTAAACTCATATTTCAGATTCCAGTACTTTTTCCGTGCAATTGCGATTCTCCTGTCTATTTCTTTTTGTGTTTTATTTACAAGAGAAACTATCTGGCCAGGATAAATTATTCCACTTACTATTTCTAATTTTTAATTATCTATGAAAAGATCCTTGTTTGTTTCTTAGGTAAGAATTTTCGTTCTCTCCAAGTTCATTTGAAGCCTTGCTTCTTTTACGACTTCATTTAGTTCTCTTAATATTTCTTGAATTTCATCGAATAATTTTTAATTATCTATGAAAAGATCCTTGTTTGTTTCTTAGGTAAGAATTTTCGTTCTCTCCAAGTTCATTTGAAGCCTTGCTTCTTTTACGACTTCATTTAGTTCTCTTAATATTTCTTGAATTTCATCGAATAATTTTTAATTATCTATGAAAAGATCCTTGTTTGTTTCTTAGGTAAGAATTTTCGTTTTCTCCAAGTTCATTTGAAGCCTTGCTTCTTTTACGACTTCATTTAGTTCTCTTAATATTTCTTGAATTTCATCGAATTTGGATGACATTAATATCGTCAGCAAATTGGAGACTACGTAATTTCCGTACTGAGCCTGCGGCTGCACTGCTGGCTTGGAAGCTTTGAAAACTGAAAAATGTTTACGTCAGTTCTGATTTATGAAGAAAATTAAATTTCCCTCGAAACAAATTTGAAATATCTTGGTTTTGTTCTTATTTTTCAGTTGTTTTTACAATAATTTTTATTAATTGGTGAAAATAGGTATATGGACACAAGTATGTTTGGAGTTACACTGCGACTGGAGGGACCAAAATTATAAATGGCTGGTGCACAGTTCGAAATATCGGTTCAGAAGCCAATGGAGATAGAGCGCCGAAGGGGTATAGGAAACAACGAAAGGGGGGCGAATAAAAAGAATTCGATTTATACGTCTGCGATAGAGTTTATTGCCCGATACCCGTTTTGTCGAGAGAGCAACTTGATTAGTTAGAGGTTTTGTTGCATTGCGGCAATATTTTGTTAATGTAACCGGTTTTTCGTATATAACGTTTCATCATGAATGTTAGCGTGTTTTTTAAGGTTAAGGATAGTAAAAGTTTTATATTTAAGTATTATATTATTAATAAGTTCGACTTTACATCATCGGCTTATAAACGTACATATACCTTCGTTCCGTTACTTTTTTTTAATACTCTCCGCCGACCGTTCCTAAGTTTTCACGTGACTACTCTCAAGACTGTTAAATGCCCGTGTTAACCAAAAGTTATAGATATAATCGGATGTCAGCTACGGCAATAAATTTAATTTGATCGCTACGCCTTTCAATCCTTTCGTACTCCTTTTTCTATTCAATTTTTTTCTTTCTCTCTCGTCTACAAACAGCGAACAGTAGCTATAATGTGAAACTGGTATATTCCCATACAACAGGATACTAAAGACAGAATACTCGATGAACTTACAAGGTCACCAACAGAAAATTTCCAACATAAAGAAAGTATAACGCGGATTCAGATCATTAAACAGACAGTAAAGAGAAAATTTTGATAAAAATTTGCACGAAGCTGAAAATATGCACTAGTTACAGTCACGACTATGTTCTCGCCTTCCATTTTTCCGATTACAAACTTGAAAATCATAAGCGGAAATTTCAAGAGGGAATTACAGTCATAGAGGAAGACGCTACGTAAAGAATACAAATAAATCCACGCCGAAATGATATGAATTGGACTGTGGTTGGAAGAAAGAAAAAAGTAGACACTTAACCAGTCACAGTGGACCGATCAGAAAAATACTTGAGGCAACTCAATTTGCCTAAAAGAAAATGAAACAGTCATGAAGATCGCCAATTTGCACAAAAACCATACTCAAATGGACCTACGTGAAAAATTCCACGGTTAAAAAATTTCATTGGAAATGATATATGCAGAAGAACGAAAATCAATGGCCGCATTTGCTTCGGAAAGCTTACAGTAAGATTAGAAAAATTAGGACTGAACATACTCCACATTCATATTACTATACAGAGTGTCTCTTTTGCTGGTAAGTAGGCAACCTACCCCGACACTATGTAGATATGTTTGCATACTCTTACTTTTGAAGGGCTGAGTTATGGTCAAACTTCGAAAAGTTTTCTATCTTTGATTTTTTTTTTTTTCATTCTCGCAACCGGAGATATACAGAAAAATGGTACCAGTAGGTAATAGTAGTAGAGGACAGTTGCGGTAACCATAGAAAGAAAATTGTTGGAATCGGTTCAACAGGGTGTTCATAAAATCAATTTTAGTACTATTATATCAGACAATTTTCACAGTTTTTCAATTTCCCGTGAAACTTGCCCTCTTAAGGTACTGTTTTTTTATTTGCGACAGATTGTACATTAAATTTTCCATAAAAAATACCTTTAGCAATTTTCTTGTATCTGGATTAGAACAGCTCAAAATGGAGTTCAAGATATCCCCGTTAAGAATTATTACTTATTAACACAGATGCGCAGAACTGATGAAGATAATAATCATCTTCTTCAGCTATTTTACCACTTCACAGGGTTATATCGTTTATGGGGATTATTCTACTCCCTCCTTTCATCTATTTACCCTGTATTTGAAACTGAAGCCCATGCAGTGATGTGAGGAGGTTCTAGTATTTTGTAAAGTTTAATATGGGTATCCAATAATTGGTTCCAAAGGTCGCTAAATTCGGTTTTGGTAACATTTTGGCTATATTCCCCGAACTGTGGTGCATACTGATGGGAAAGAGGTGCAAGATGATAGTTGTGGTAACCACACAGAAAAAAATTAAAGATCATGGAAAGTGGTTGAGCATGATTTTCATACAATAACTTTCACAAAGTACAAAATTATATTGTGAGATATTGGTATATTTTCTATTTACTGTAACACTCTGGCGAGGGGCGGAGGAGGAGGAGGAGGGGAATTAATTTAGCGACGAGGAATGTTATTTAGATAGACTAAATAATCTAGGCCCAAACAAATTGAACAGCCGTTTGCAAGAGTATTATTTTTTATTCCTTCTTTTTTTTGGTATACAACTACTCCTTCTCCCCTGGTACTTTACAATTAGTCCAATGTTGGCAGCTTTGAGTTAAACGGTGGAACAGAAAGTACTTCTTACAAGGTACTCGATGATGCCACTGGATGTCTAGTCCGACTACTCTAAAAGAAAAGAAAAGAAAAAGAGAGAATGATGTCGGGATTGTGCAAGAATGTTATACGTCCATTTCAACGTTGAACGTTCGCCATCCATAGTTGAGGCACGCCCTCTGTTCATTCACAGACTCATAACATTTTATGCAACTCTGCACTTCACCTATTTGTTCAGAATGTTATAAATTACGACTCGTTTTTTTTTTTTTTTTGCAGCTTTACAAAATGCGTTATAATCAACCTAAAAATCTGAAATTAAAGGAAGTTGTACCCCGTTGTACCGAAACGGTGCTGCTACCTACTGCTATTTTTTTCGAACTGCCAACACTAATCAGACACTCGCAATTCGTACAGGAATCTTCTTTTTGCTCTCATGAAAAGTTGCGTTTTTGGACATGGATGGGCAGGAAGAACTCACGGAGAGCTAAATTTCCAGCAGTTGGAACCGGGTGTCGGCCTTTATCTCGGCCATCATGAAGAAGAAGATGCAGATGGAGTGGTCGAGGCAGAAGGCCGGAGACTCACCAAGCTCGGCCCACACCATCGAACAGGCCAACTCTGTACCATCCTAGGAGAGCTGCTGCAGCTGCGCTGCGGACCCCCCCCCAGGGCTCCCCGGTCGTCATCACCTGCCTGTGTCGACACACGGACCAAGATAAGTAGGCGAGGGGTGAGGAAAGATGCAGCGCGTCCGGTTGTGGGGTACCTGAATTCCAGGCGAACGCTCAGGGAGCGCGGACCTCGGTCAGTAGGGAGCTCCATGGTAGCCCTTGCAGGACGCGCGCACTGGTTGGGGAACGGCAAACCCTCTGGCCACTGATGCGATACTCGAAATAGTAGTTTTCGGGGCCGTGGGTGCAGTGTCATAGGGGCCACTTTCGCATGCGTGCATCGCCATACGTCGCCCCACATCATCCTCCGAATTCCAACTCGAGGGAGGAAGATAGTGTGTGTAGATGGAACACATCGTTTGAATAGTTATCGATACCAATTACATCTTCGTATGGTAGCTGATGAGTACGGGAATGGTATTCCCGTAGCGTACTGTCTTTCAAACAAATCAGACACGTTTATAATAGAGATATTTTTAGAAAGCCCAAAGAAACGGCTTAATTATGCCGTACATACAGTTTTTGATGACCGACGACGATCCACCTTCATGAATGCGCGGATTTCGGTGATGGGTCGGCCTCAGAAATATTGTTATGTACTTGGCATATCAAAAAAATTGTTTGCAGCATTTGAATTCTATAACCGTGTTAGATAAACAAAAAATTACACGTGATATGCCATACGTTATGTAGTGATTGGTCTCAAGACCACTTCAAGATTTATATACAAAATTTTCTTCACTTATTGTTGAAAGATGAAGATGCTTAATCATTTGGCCTGTATTTTCAATCTTACTATGCAGAACTCGATATAATATATGTAAAGTGGGCATACGCGTTTCGTAAATATTCAGGAATTAATTGTAACATTTATATGTAGACGTTTAGATAAAGCCATTAACACATTAATGACTTCGACGCGCGATAAAATGTTCGATCGGTTAATCAAAGTGTCAAAAAATAAGGTATCTGAAAAAATGATTCGTATTGCCAAAGCCACACAAGAAGTCTTTCGTTGAAAGCTGAAGATATTCAGTTATGGGATGAAGATAATCCGAATGAATTCTGCTGACTTGTCTAGACGACCTACACCAAAAAAAGACGACTTCAGATGACTTACATTGTGGTATCTGTACTTTGGCAACCATGAGTTCTTATCTGTTTTTTTCGTTTTCTATACGTTTTAGTTTTGTTTCATAAGTTTTGTTTATGCTTCGCTGTGAAAAGGGTTGTGTATTAAAATTAGTTAAATGAATTAATTTTTTTCTTTGAGAAATGAATATTACATACATCACTTACACGACGGACACCCTGTTTACTTTAGAATGAAGCAGCTAAACAGGCAGAGTTGAAAAATGTGCAAGTTCACTACAGAAAGAGCGTGTTTCCAAATCAATGTTGAAGGTTAAAGACATAATTGAAGATACGGTTTCCAAACTGCCCTTAGTCCAGAAAAATCAAAATTTGGTTTTCAGCGCCACCTAGTGGCCAATGCGAACACTACAAAAGTAACTTCATAGAATCTCGATAGTCGATACCTCGTCCGATGGTCGAATTACACGCATTCAAAAAGCAGCGGTGAGCTGACAGGAAGAAAGGGACCTACATGTATTACGTCCAGTGCCAAACTGCCCTTTGTCCACGACTTTCGACCACTTTTCCTTCAATAATTCTAGATAAACTGCATTCTCATTTTTGTGCGTTTTTGGTAGTACGGTAGAGGATTCAGGCTACTCAGTTGCACCATTTACATAAGTTTTAAATGAACTCGTACAGTGTCCCACAGTTTTTATCGATTTCCCAAAAAAATAATTTTTGGACTAAGGGCAGTTTGGAAACCGTATCTTCAATTGTTTCCGATTACAAGGGTGTGGTTCATACACATACCTTCCCAAAAGACATCATGCCAATGGACGTCTCCATACGCGGCACATGCAGTTGCCGAATTCCTGTATAAACACAACTTTATTCCTACTTCCCCCGGGATGCCCCCGGATTTTGCTTCCAGCGACTTTTTTTGACACCCCACTTCCAAAAGCAAGTCACAAATGTTGCCTTTTTCCAGCCTGAGAGACTTGCATGCACAAGAGCTGGATACGATTCTACGAATGATTTGCAGTAGCTTTCAACATGTCTTCAAAAGATTTGTAGCTCAGGTAATTGCATCGCCTTTGCGGAAGAGTATATTGAACGTGATCTAACAACCTATGTACAATACTGACCAATGAAGAACTGACGAAGGAGCACACTCGATTGTCGCGTATGCAAGTGTGACCGCAGTCAAATATCTTCCTAACGAACGATTTACATTTCCAGAGCACGAAGACGTAAAAAGGAACAATAATCCGCAATTGACGGTGACATAACTCAAATCGGTAGATAGGGGGTGACGGGAGAAGATGAAGAATAATTAACGCCAAGTCGAGAGCGAGAAAACCAATAGATGTTAATTGCACGGGTCGTACACATAAACGGCTTTAGCAGAAAACGGAGATGCATTGCATGACACCGTATCGTAGTGTGTGTGTGTGTGTGGGGGGGGGGCAAAAAATGGACACGTAAAACGCGTCATCCGCTCGTCTCGATGCCACGCTGTGGCCGGAGGGAAATAAAATTGGATTGTTATCGATTATACGATTGTAATTACAGACGGCCTGCACATATAAACGCCTGATTAATGCGACTTAATTATCGAGACAGGTAATTAGAATATTTATAGAATGGAAGGCGGCAATTCTTCTTTCTCTTTCTTCTCATTTTAGCGCAGGCAAAATGAATACGTAAGTATCATCCGCTGGATGGTGTTAGTGTGGAACAATACAACGAAAAATGCATTTTTCTCTCAGATCTGGTCACATGTTCATCATACAATCCAACTGAAAGGTTAATCTCTTATCACTGTTCATGGGGCTTCCTCGTGTTTCCATTGTGGCATGAGTCATTCTTCAAAAATTGAGAATATTTTGTTATCAGCAAATTTTGAACCCCAACTATGGATTCTTTTTCAGGGGGAAGGGAAGGGTCCACACAAAGATGATCAGCTTGTTCTGCTTGGATGATAAGCTACAGATGAATGTAGTGTGGATCTTACGATAATCAGCAAATTCAAGCAGATCAGCCACGATCAGCTTTTCATCTTCGATCGACCTGATGTCGGTACGTTCAAATGATGATGAGTAATATGGACGTTTTCATCATCCATTCGGCTTTAAAATTTCCCATTTTTCCATGCGCTGGCTAAATGCAAAAAAGCTGAGCAAGTGCGGCCATCGGAAGATTTTCAATGACGGCTAGTCAGCCCAGGCTGATCATTCAAGCAGAATACGCTGATCATTCTCGTATGGACCCGCCTACAGATTCTTCCCTTTAAAATTTTCACAAGTATTTTGCACCTGTTCGATGATACCACGTGTTTAAATGGACGATTTACGCACATTGCGAATGAAAATGGCGGATGATCTTACTCATTTTTGTGTCACAAAACGTGTGTACCTCATTTTTTTTTATTGCATAACTTTAATGTACATTATTAATGATATATAGGCCCGAGGGGCACCTTTTGCCGAAGGAGATAAAAATGATATAAATAATTATAAGCTAATAAGTTTGAGTTCAAATTCAGGAAAAAATTTTGCCAAAATAATCAAAAACCGCATACACTCACAACTAGATCAATGCTAAGGTGCTAAATAGGCAGGATTTCGTAGAAATCATTCTACCACGGACCAGTTATTCATAATTCAACAACTAATATAAAAACAAGGGAATATAATCAATCATTGTACCTATTATTCGTAGATTTCCGGAAATCTTTCCATTCTATATATTTATCATCACTTTAGGAAGTCCCAGGTCGTCACAGGGAATACCAGAGAAACTTATAAGAACCATAAAAGGTACGTGTAGAAATTCAGAGGGGAGGGTACGTCTGGACAAATCGGGGCCAAAATTCAAAACAGAAAGGGGAGTTAAACAGGGCGACCCTCTCTCACCCAATCTATTTAACTGCTTACTGGAAGATAAGTTTCAAAAATTAAAATGGGAAAGGGAGGACATAAAAATCAATGGGGAATGGCTCAATAACCTAAGATCTGCTGACGATGTGGCGCTGATTTCTCGAGACGGCACGGAACTACAAACAATGGCAAACGAGCAAGCTGAGCAATGTCGAAAAGTAGGATTAAAAATAAATTCCAAAAAGACTGTGCTACTAACAAACGCTAAACCATGTAAAGGAATCAAGATTGGAAGTGAGGTAATAGAAGTAGCAGAAAGTACAACATACTTCGGCAAAATTGTATCATTTCAAGACAATATGGAAAAAGAGATATCAAAGAGAACAGCACAAGCTTGGAAAAACTTTTAGTCTCTGAAAAATATATACAGAAGCAAACTACCACAGGAAATTAAGAAAAAGATTTTCGAATCGTGAGCAGTTCCCGTCTTGCTAAATGGGTCTCAAACTTGGGCAACAATAGAAAGACAGAACCTGAAACTGGCTAAAACCCAAATAGCTATGGAGAGGGCAATGGTTGGAGTGAAACGAAGAAACAGGCTAAGTAATAAATGGGTGAGGGCAAAATCAAGAACTAAGGACTGCAGATACACAATGAAAAAACTAAAATTTGATTATGTAGGCCGGGTAGCCAGAGGGAGGAAGGGACAGGCAGGAAAAGAAAATTTTGGCGTGGATACCCAGAGACTCAAAAAGGAAGATAGGGAAACCAGCTACAAGGTAGGAGGATGAATTAACACGCGGAAACTGCATTGGGGGAGAGATGCCCCAGTCGAAAACCGCTGGAAGAGGGCGAGGAAAACCCATGCCCGTAAATGGGCGTATTAAAAGTAAAATCATTATGTTACTATCGTAATGTCATAATCGGCTGTAAAAATAAAAAATAAGAAAAAACAAATAAAAACAAGAGTACGTAAGAAAATTCTGAGTAAGTTGATAACCGAACAACAGATTTTTCAAGTTCATTATCAATCTAGCGTGGGTGCTTGCTGCTGAGTTACTGAAATTTAGAAGTCAAAATTCAGATTTTTGGATGTTGGATTTAAAATCTCAATTTTTCTGAAAACTGAGAGGATTTAGAATTTTGGATTTGAAATTCTTTCCTAAAAAGGATTTGAGATTTCGAATTCAAATCCTTTTTCACCAGGATTTTGGATTTGAGATTTAAATCTTTTGGAGTTCCCGGATTTTGCCCATCCTAATATGTATCAGGAATCGCCGGACAGCGAACCCGTGATTGAAACATGTAAATCATATTTGTGTCATATTTTACACAGAAGTACGTTGTTTTTAAATTTACCTTTCCCTCTTTCTTTTTTCAAGTCCATTATTATTTATTATCATTTCTCATTTATTCCTTTTATTTAGCCAACTTCAATGAGAGCACATAAATCTTAGGTCTCGTCGAGTACACACACAAACTCGATTCGAGCGATCAAACCCGGCGTAAAACTAAAATTACATAATATAAAATGGAAGAAAGAAAGAAACGGAAAAAAAACAGCCTGATCTCGTCTCGTGGGCAGGTAGACGCTAATCAAATGCATCCAAATATGGACATTCAAATATGAATTTCTATAGGCGCACCGGTAAGTATACAGCAGCGAACACGTCGAAGATACCTCTCTTTTCGATAATCTAAGTAGTGTCGTCTTCTTGTTCGATTCCACTTCTGTGATGGTGCACACGAAAAATGTAAATTTGTACTACAAACCTGACAAAAAAGTAACCGCAATACGCATCATCGTACTGTGGGCCGAAATTTCGAAAAAGTGCAACTGAATTCGCAATAGTGAAGCACCAGTTCTGATATCACGCACCGGACGCAACGAATCCAACCAACAAATCTCAAATTCTGAACAATAATCCATCAGCGTACGACGACGCCAAGTCCACCATAAAATACCCAGGTTCACTTACCTGAAAACAAACAAAATTAATTATCATTCCATTTCGAATCATGCTCGCAATACCTACACGAAGTATGCATAATTATGGAGGGAGGGGCAAAAATTCACACAATTTGAATGCACATGTACTCCGTTAACCTACCGCCCCTCGCCCACCGCATTTCAATTATAACTGTTATCTGCATAGCGGCCATAATAGGTCCCCAATTTCATTTCCGTTTTTATTTCGATACGAGCATGCTCAGTATATTGCACTTTTTGCTCGCGATAAGTAAGAAAGTTCCATTAATTGAACTTCAAATTTTATGCTGGACAAAATAGAAATCACCCCTAGCCTGAAAAAACTGTTCCGGGACGCTCATATTCGAGTCTGCAATCACTTTCTCTATTTATGTAAAAAGATGGGACGAGGACAAGATCGCCAATTTTGAAAGTTTCCTTTCAAATAGATGAGCTTTCAACTGTCGAATAAAATCTTAAAATTTTCTTCAAGATTATAGTGTTTTCAATTTTCAGTCACACCTGGTCCATTTTCCGTGGTAATTTTAATTAAAAATATCCTAAAACTACTGGATCCAGAAAATGTTCCAATTTTGTGACACTTGAAAGATCTTCCTTTTTATGTATTTATTTTATAGATGCAGCGGGGCACAGCACAAATGCCATTAAATAGGGCTCCCCGTACACTTAATGAATGTTTTATACGTATTATGAAATATTGAAAGAAAGAGAGAACATTATTAATGGGGGAGAAAACGAAAAAAAAAAAGATACAAAAAGTGACGCGAACAGGGTGGCCACATTTCTTCAATTATGAATTTCCCTGACTTTTCACTGATTTTCCCAGATCCACTTCTCCATTTTTTCTCAACAAGTAAGAGTCTACTGGTTTAATAAAGTTCATTAATGAGTGCTGCAGGGTGGCTGCTCAAACTTTTCCTCAAAAAAATTAAAAAAGTGACCAAAATTCACAAAACAGTGACCTAAGAATGACCCAAAATTTCAAGTTTTAGCCTCTTGTGTACCAATCTTTGTGGAGCTGCCTACACGGTCGGAATAAAATTCTAGTTATTATTCTTTTCTGTACAGGGCTAAGGCAGCCCTAAAAGGCTCCCCGATGTCCCTGAGGTAATGCTCGAAGGGGCGGTTCCAGGGCTCGGGTGAGAGAGCAAATGAAAGGAGGAGAAGCACGCTCAACTCAAAATTCAAATAGTCGAAGTGTAAAAAAAAAAAATCCATTTCAGAAGAAAAACTTTGGTTCAAAAATTACTGATAGACATTTCTTCTCCAAAAATGTTAATAGCACTCATCATATAATACTGTACAATCTATTTCAATAATATTTAGTTAATTTGAATTTTTTTCAACATCTTGAGCAAAATTAGGTCACTTTTAATGTTTTTTGGTTTTAGGAACCTCATAAATCGGATAGCTGGAATTTCTGATTGACTTAAGAAGTTTAAATATAAATATTATGCCATAGCTAAATAGCTCTTTTGACAACACAACAAAAATCCAACTTCTCTCTTCCATTAGTAGTAGAAATTTCAGTTTTCACCTTTTTAGGTAGGTACAACTACTAGAATTCCAGTTTGGATTTGTCAAATCTTCACAAAAGAAATGTCAGATGGTTTCATAACACGATTAAGAAGTGCTACATACAGTGAACGCATTTCTCAATGCAAAATATAAATTAATAATTCATTAGAAGATTGAAACATTTCAGTCATATTGGTGAATAATTTGGAAACTGCAAATAGGAATTCCAATTCAGCTTTGTGAGTTTTCTCCAATAAAGAAGAATGCAAGAGTCTATGCAATCTATGTAAATAGTTTCTGCTCCTCTTTTGGTAGGAAACCCAAAAAATATTCTCTAATTGCGAGACTTCGCTTAGTTATTATTTTTACTGAGTTTCTTAAAATCAACCAAGAAACTGAAATGTGTTTGGTATTTTTGCACATGACAGTTTCAATTTTTCTTGAATGATACGGAAATCTGCTTCTCGGTTAGAATATTTATGAATAAAATAACGCAAAGCTAAAACAAATTCTACAATTCAATGGCCAATTTCATTACGACCTTTTGAGAAGGCACTGTGGGTAGACTTTGTGTATAATAAACTTTAAGAACGTATAACTTTAGCTTTCTCACTGAATAAGCCGAACACGTACTTGGTAGCATTGGGACCATCCGAGGCCAATATAAATAATTATTTCAAGTGGCAAAAGAGCCTTTTTCATAGCCGACCACAAATGGACTGAAAAATCACTTTAGTTTCAGTAGAGCCTGGGAAAATTGTTTTTTAAATGAGCAACTACTATCTTGTTCTTACTTTTAGACCAAAACCTCACACAAATTTGTAACTGTTTTTCATTAGCGACATTAGATGTTTCATCATGCAGAAGAGAATAATAGGCATTACTTTTAATGACATCCTCAATTAAAAGCCAGAAGAAATACGGACCACAGACTTCTGTTATCAAGTATCGAGGTTTTGTTTCATTTAAAGTCACGGTTTTTATTTCTTGAATTTTGGAAAACATGGCGTTGAACAGAGAAGTTACATCGTCACAGAATCGCAAACTGAAATTACTTTCAACTATACTTTCAGCATCGACAGGATTTCAGCTCTGGTTGTAGCATCATGGCGACAGAAGAACTGGATATCAGGAGTAATTGCAACACTTCTTGAAGGAAACAAAGCATCTGAGGAAACTTGAATTTCCAGTCAGGAGTTTGAAAGTTTAGCCATAAGTTTGATGTTTTTGAAGGAGGAAAATGAAAAAGACGAATTAATGACCATATTCTAAAAAAAGAAAAAAGATCAAAAATCACTTAAGATTGAAAAAATGACCAAGTGGCCACCCTGATGTCACTCAATTTCCCCCCCCCCAATTTCTAGTACCGCAATTTTCTACCAATAAGCAGTTAATACAAATCTTATGTAAAATTAAACATAGGTACCAACCATCAGGGGAAAAAATTATTTTCGTACAGTGTTTTATAGATAACTATTTGTACGTGATTCAAGTTGCAAAGAAAACAGAACCATGCTACTTCTAAACCACGCAACTGTATTAAGAATTTATTTTTTGAAAATTCCCTGACTGAGAAAATTCCCTAACTTTTTCCTGGTTTCAAATTTTTCCAGGAAAGTGGCCCCCCTGGTAAAGCGTCAAGGTCCGAAGGAAGGAGGAAAGGGGATGGACACTCCATGAAAAAATGAGGTAGCTCACCAAGGGGGGACACCCGAGTTCGGGGCAAACATACATCAGACATAGGAGACTAGAGAAACCAAGAAACCTAGACAGTGGCCTAGTGGGGGCCCACACTTCCAAGAGCTAGTTTGATACTAAGATCAAATACTAGGCGTTTGAAATAGAAAATGTCGATATTACTAGTAGCGTTTTGGAGTCTGAGCATGTTGTTTAGGGGTAAATTAGAGTAATAATTTGTTCTCGACCGTTTCAGTACGAATGTTTCCATCCTACGCACAGAGTGTTGCGGAACTCGTAAACCTACTCTTCCCAGAATTGTGCTACTGCTTACTCTTCCGTGAATAAGATCATAAAGGAACCGCAATAATGCAATATTTCTGGTTAGCCACTCTGGCGGGGTTAATGGTAGTACTACTGCAAAAGGCATATTTATGATAAACAGAAATATAGAAACTGAAATCACGTGCTCAGTTTTCTCGAAGTCTTCATAAAGATTCAGCCGCCGATGGGATAGGTCATATTCTTGAATCAAAAAGATCGAACACAACCTAAGACCAAAATCTGAATGATCGTGATCTTCTTAATCAAAGTTAATAGTTCAAGATCGAACAGATCACAAAAATTGGACAAAAATATGATCTATAGATCAAAAATACCACAAGATCATGATCTTTATAAGATTTTGTTTCTTCGAAATGATCATCTGATCCGAATCTATGATCTTCTTCAATTTTCCGAATGACAAGCAGATGATAATCCTAAATTACTAGATTCAACATCTTGCCCATCCCTAAGTTCCACATTTCCAATCTCCCACGTATCTTTCTCTTCCCCGTAGCTATGAACATCGAGTTCAATTTCCGAATTACTTGATGTTCACTCACATTCTGCGCAATTCCACGAGAAAATCGAATCCAGCGGTTCCTGGCCATTACGTTAAACCTCTTTTTATCCAAAGACACCTACTTCAGTTCTTGTGTTTCACAGCTCCACTCCTTACGACCCCTTTCCGCTTTCCTCTCGTCAACTACACGAAAACAACGTTTACCAGCAATTTAAAACGTTTTACGTTTCCGTAATTACGCCTAAATAAAATCGGCAATAAAAATCGGCAAAACCGGTACAACTGGAAGTTCGCCATTAATTCGAACTCCGACACTGGTCAAAAGCAGGCAGACGTCCGAGTCACAAGGGTCATTCGCAGATTTCCACACTTCACTATACCGGCGTTTGTACGCGAACGCCGCAGAAACGTCAAGAATACTGACTATACAACACGCTTGACGGGTAAATAGTCTACGGAGCGTACACAGGGGCACGCGAATCGACTTCCATAAAAACTCGCCGGTTTTCGTTGTACACGGCGCCTTCAAATGCCACAATACCGAATAACCTACACACCGCTAGTTTGAGTTGCATTCGGCGATCTGAAGGGGTTTTTGGTGAATTCTGTCACAAATTGAAAATGTGACTGTTTTGCGATGTAATGAGAAAAGGCCCTAATAAACACACGGTTTTAGATACCTTTCCGCAGGACATTCTTAACGACGCACAGTCGCAATTATAATTGGTGTAGTAAAGGATTTCTTAGTGAATTCTGGAGTACAATTTAAAATTGTGACTATCTGCGTAGTCCTGAGGAATGGCCCGAACAGACATAATTATGGTTTTAGATCCCTTTCCCCAGGACTTTTTAACGGGATACTGCTAATTTGTGTAGAAAAGGGATTCTTGGTAAATTCTACCGCACAAACCGAAAATATGACCAATCTGCGAAGTTTCGGGACAAGTCCTGACAGTCACACGGTTTTAGATACCTTTACCCAGAATATTTTTAACGGAGTATAAGTCACACTTCTGAGCTGTACAGTATGTAAATGGATTCATGGTGAATTCTACCCCACAAACCAAATATATGACCAATCTGCGAAGTTTCGGGACAAGTCCTGATAGTCACACGGTTTTGGATACCTTTACCCAGAATATTTTTAACGGAGTATAAGTCACACTTCTGAGCTGTACAGTATGTAAATGGATTCATGGTGAATTCTACCCCACAAACCAAATATATGACCAATCTGCGAAGTTTCGGGACAAGTCCTGATAGTCACACGGTTTTAGATACCTTTACCCAGAATATTTTTAACGGAGTACAAGTCACACTTCTGAGCTGTACAGTATGTAAATGGATTCATGGTAAATTCTACCCCACAAACCAGAAATGTGACTTTAGGATATTTTTAAAAGAGTTTGTTACCCTTCCAATTTGTACAGCAAAATTTACGGACAAGGTTGACTGTGTTCAGAAGAACGAGCTCAGACTGGCCTCCATATCATTTCAGTTGTGGGCGAACACAAATAGAGTCAAATTTTTGAAAGAAACGATTCATTTCTGATCACTGCAACTTTGAAAATTCGTGAATTCGAGAGCGAGACTGCGTATTAAATCCTCAGTCTATATCCTACAGATTAATAATGTTCAACAAACTCATTAGTACAGAGAAATCCACCACGCAAGAAGAGTGAGAGTAGCTCTGTTGCCGGGTGGTAACGTGCCGCTTCGCAATCCTTGCATCTCGTGTTCGAGTCCCACCAACACTGGAAAGCTGGTGATATTCCAATAACCCCACAAATTTCCTAGCGAACACTACAGTATCAATTGAGGTGAATAAATAGTGCGCCCTGGAATTCCGCCAGTTCGAACGAACAAGGCATTACAATCGCCGGGCGCGTTACCACCAGATCAGAAAGACTGGGTACTGTGCGCGTGAACATGGTGGGCAGTTCAGTACGTTGTGAAAACACGGGGCTAGTAAGCAAACAACGTCTGCACACACTTCAGCATAGAGAAGGAAAACTCTAACGCAACAAAACGTGGTGAAAGCCATGGCAAATTATCACAACTAACCCTGCCCAGAAAAATCGAGCGTGAGAAATGGCGATAACTTACGTCCGGCAATGGATTCTGCACTTTGAGAAGAAGGAGAATGAGATTTCACGAGGAAAATATGTCTCCTAAAAGTCACAGAAATCAAAGACCTGGCAAAGAGATAGAAACCTCATTTCAGGGAACAACTCTGTACAGCTGTGAAATGAGGTTTTCATCCCTTATTTTTCCAGTATTCCCGATTTTCGAAGTCTTTAACAAGAACCTATAATGCCCAGAATCACATGCCCTACACGACACCATGCCGAGGGCAAAATTTGTTTTACATCTACCACTTCCCGTCGCTCCAGAGTACAAGCTTCTGCAACCTTTGGCATTATTTATGTCGAATCATGATACTGTTTATTGCACAGCTAATGGGAACAGTAGCACAATACCGCACTACAGTTTTTTCCGATTATTACAACTGTTTTTTATTTCAACGCCCCAACGGCACTGACCTTCTTGGTCAACACGAAGAAGGCATCCAAACCTATAAAAATTGGGAATTCCCGTTTCTCACGAGGCTCACTCCGCTACTTCTATACTCAACTTCAGCTCCTCTTCCCTCGTCACATGAGTTCGTTCGTAATCACTGCTCTAGGAGTTAAATATATTCATACATTAACTGATAAACTGGAAAGGACGCCCAACTCCAACACGAATGTTCTCCTTCCCACCAAATTCCATAGCCCTCCGTTAGTACTTGGCAGATCTATGTACATGTATGTAAATTAATAAACGCTCTTCACAGTAACCACGTCGATCTTCGCAAGTGGCTTCAACTTTTTCTCATCCACGACCGCGGGTCATCATACTCTTTCCTCTTCGCTACACCATTCCGCACCGGAGAGCACCACCTTCGACGCGTATCGGTTCCTCGAACAAGCTTCCGTGTTCGGCGCCTCCAGCCCCCGGAGCAAGTCAAACTCGAAATCCGAATGCCTGATTACTAATGATGATAGTCCACCATCCCCACGCTATCATCGACCATGCATGTGCTTGTTTTAAGCTCACGCGATTGTTATGTACTACGTGCATCTCCTTCTTTACCATCTCCATACCACTACACAGACTGCCGATAAATCAGAAGAATCGGGGGCACAGTGTTCTGAAATCTGGAAAATGATATTGTTATAGGAATTGAAGACGACCGGCGAGATCGCGGCTGTAACTGGAGGAAAGGCAGGAGCAACCAAGGGATTGCCTTCTGACAACTGATTTTACTCTCTTGTATATAACAAAAATATACGATGTGTACGAGAGTCCGCTCATATTTGGAAAAATTCCGGTACATCGACACGTATTCACACTTCCTAGAATTTTATTTGACTGTCCCGATATAAGCAACTGGTTTCGGCCCCGGGCACTAGAGAAAGTGAATGAAATTGGAGAATGATCTTTGATGAAACACATGAACTGCATACAGCCAGGCTATAGAACAGACAGCAGTGCTTCAAAGAGAGGAGAAAAATGCGGTAAATTGAAGCGAATTTTATGTACACGCATATCGGGGAAGGAACAGATCTCCCTCCCCCTCCTATATTTACCTGAATATGAAGCAGAATCAACGCCGGCCAAACAAGAAACTCAAGATACAGTTTTTCCCCAGTGAACAATTTCTCACCCGCAGTAAGTTAGGGTTGAAATGTACCACCAACAACATGTCCAATTTTTAACGGTATCGAATAACTAATCGATAGTCAGGGCATTGGGGGGGGGGGGTATACGATCAAACTGACTTTGAATCATCGACTCAAGAAACCCTGTTTTAGGTATATTTGAGGAATGTCTTTCTAAAACGCAAGAAATATATATTTCTATATTAACCACGAAGATGCAGAAAAAATGTCTATAGATTTCAATTTTCATTTTCCCCTCCGATTTTTGACGGAGGCTAACGTGAACTTTGACGAAGTTTCATTTTCAAGACTAAAACATTCGCGAAAATATACTTAGGAGAAAACTTCAAGACTGTAGTCACTGTATTTTGGAATTACGTAGAATGCATTAGTCCAATCGAATTATGCGAAGAAAAGACCAGACTTGAACACATTCGCAGATAAAATTAGTTCATTATTTCTCGGAATGTGTCTCTGAATAACAGAAAATCTCCACTTATTCTCGCTTGATTGTCCCCCAATATTGTGGTAAAGAGACCTCCCCACCCCCTCCAAAAATTCAGTTTTTCGCATTTTTCTCAAAAACTAAACGCGTTAAATCGATAATAGCTCAGTGTTAAAATATTCTTCCGGAAGTTACCCACAAAACGATACCACATTGATTATATTTTCTTAAACCGGGGGGGGGGGGGAGAGGCTTCAATAGACCCTATAGGCTACCACTCATCTGCATCGGCTTCATGGCAGAAAAAGTAGAATTTTCGACACCTCTGTGGTCTAATCGATTTCAGCGAACAGAAGGAAAGTAATTCAGATACAAACCCATTTCTATACGTCCTCATTTACCCACACCTGGTTATTTCTTCCCCCTCTACCTGCCAACAGACGACCACCTTTTGTGTTTTTCTGTTTTTCAGTATCATATGCGATTTCCATGTTACTCGAACCAAGATATCTGCTAAGAGGAGTCCTCAACGTCCGAGTTCGATTTCACTCGTGGTTTGGCAGTAAATGCGTAAATTCCAAATTGTGGTATCTGGCAAGGGGGTTAGCTTGGAATTTTCATGAAATGTAGTATGGATGTCATCTTAAAGGTTTATAGAGTGGCTGAATTCATTTCTGATGAAGATTTGAACCGAATTAGAATTGAAAATAGTGGTACCTGGGAGAGGGTGGACTCAAAACCTTTACTAGCTGCAATATAGATGTCGTTTTATAGGTTTTTAACAAGACTCAAACTGGGAGCTAATTTTGATACGGCCTTTTTTGAACTTTTTTCCCGTAAAAATGACAATTTTGCCTAAAATTGAAGTTTACAGGGACTAATGCTGGCTATTTCAGGTAAAAATCCAATTTTCGCGACTATTTTGTCAATTTTCAATTTTTTCAGAAACATTTTTTTAAAATTTATTCTACCTGAAAAACATTTGAAAGATCGTAACAACTTTATTACTGGTTACTGTAATAAAGTATTTTGATTTAAATTTGTTACATTGTACATAGTTTGAGAAGAACAAAACAACAGAAATATAAAAATTGGGTTCAGCTAAGACTAATAATTTAATATTCATGAAAGCCATAAGTTCTTATAGGACTTCTTGGGACTGTCTTACTTTTTTTGAAATTATTTCACTTTTATAAGGACTTTTTATGGATTATTTAGATCTCGCAGGATGTCTACCAGATTTGAAAAATGGAAAATATTGGACTTTTATTAGACTTTTTATTAGACCATTTCAAACCCTCATTGATTTATTATTATTATTATTATTTTTTTCAAATCGCTGAAAGAATTTTCTTTTTCCGAGAACTGACCCTTTCATAAATAATGTATCCAGTCAAGTTTTCCACAACATTAAAAATATTCCTAGACTTATTTCTTTATTTTTCAATTTCTTTATTGGACCAATATTAAAATGATTGGACTTTTATTTGATTGATTGGACAATTTTTCAAATATTGGACTTGTATTGGATTTATTAAGACTGGTAGACACCCTGTTTTTTTTTAGAGAGACTTTTAATACGGCCTTTTTTTCGAGTTTTTATTTTTCGTGTTTTTAGCGCCTAAAAATCCGGGCCCTGGTCAATAGTTTCATTAAATTCGATTTTAACATCAGTTTCTTCTTTTTCGGAGGGGCACACGAGGTTGCGGGTTAAATTCACCAGGAAATACAACATGGACCCCATTTCACGAGTGTTCGGAGTCGCTGAATTTAGAGACCTGCGTGCACTGTCAGAGAAACTCGTACCCCAATGCCGTTTCCCGCTTATATGACGAATCCAATACATCAACACATCAGGTAGTCGCTGTGTGCCCAAGTGGTAACTTGCCCGCTTCGCAATCCTTGCGTCTCGAGTTCGAGCTCCACCAACGCCAGAAATTAGTGATCTTCGAATGCTCCCACGAACATCCTAGCGAACACAATGACTACAGTATCAATGGAGGTGGAAAGATAGCGCGTCCTGTAACCTCGGCAGTTTGAACAAACACGGCATCATAATTGCAGGGCGTGTTACCACCAGATCAGAAAGATTCGGTACTGTGCGTGTGCATGTCGTGAACAGCTTATTCAACATCGTGACACACATGGCTAGGAAGCGAACTGCGACTGCACATTCAGGCACACAGAAGGAAAACTCTGACGCACCGAAACCGTGGGGAAGGCAACGGCAAACTACCCCGACTAACCTGCCCAGGTGAGTTGCGCATCGGAAACCGCGATCGCCAACGTCCAGCATCGGATATGGTACCTGACGAAGGTACAGTAGACTCCCGACTATCCGCCCCCCGGATTATCCGCATCGAATTTAT
Source organism: Acanthococcus lagerstroemiae (assembly GCA_031841125.1). NCBI lineage: Eukaryota > Metazoa > Arthropoda > Insecta > Hemiptera > Eriococcidae > Acanthococcus > Acanthococcus lagerstroemiae. The sequence continues at coordinate 31,209,303 of CM063110.1, read as the reverse complement.
CAGCCCGTCCTTCTGGGTTATCCGCCAAATCAAGGACGAATAATCCGAAATATTATTAAAATCACAACCCTAGTCCATACCACAGCTAATGATGATGATGATGATGATGAACTGGTAGGAAAAGCATCTGTACATATTGTGGATCCTGATAATGCTTTTTCAGCGCTGGAAAAGTCACTGGTGTTTAAAGAACCACAGCCAGCAATCCTTTTCAACTTTTCTCTTTACAGTATTGTCTTTCTTCCCCTTCATTTCCCAAAAAAGCCAAAAACGCCGATCTTTTTTTTAATATGTATTGAAGTTGTTTTTGCCCTGTATAAAATAACTTACCACTTAACGTACCTACCTGATTCAATAAAATTTATTTTCCCCATTTCTCAATGTTTTTGAATCAAAATTACGTGTTTTCAGATCATCCGTCCTTTTCGTTATCCGCCCTACCTTCAGCTCCAATTAGAGCGGATAATCGGGAGTCTACTGTACATCAAATACCTTGTAATTTTTCGATCAAATGAAGCAGATCTACGTTGAAACGTGGTGGTTCTTTAAAAGGCCTTTTTTAAATTTATTTTATTTATTTATTTAAACTGAGTTACTTAGTTATGTTTTGCAGCAAATATCCTGTCACAGATCTTTAATATTCGAAGAACAATTGTACCAAATTTCGCAACCCCTGTTTTTCTTCCAATAGGCCACAATCTTCAAGTTAGGGCAGAATCAATTTTGATATTGAATTCAACAACGCCGAATGACATCCACATTGTAAGTACTGATGAATTTAACCTGAGACTCCCTTCTTCTTACTCCTAGGCCAAAGTAGACAGAAACTAATGTTAAATCGAATTTGGCGAAGCCCATATCCAATGAAACGACTTCCATACTGCACCCTGTGAAAATGTTGATCCCCCGCTCTCTCTCAGATACCGCAGTTTTTAAATTAGGGACGAATCTACATCAGAAATAAAATGCAGCGACTCTTTTCAGACTTTGAAACGGCATCCATATTGTACTTAAATAAAAAATTTGAGCCCCGCCTCTCTCAGATATCACAGTTTCGGATTTCGAGCCAAATCAATATTGAAATCGAATTCTATCGCCTTGGTTTCCTCCTCCCTGACCAGGTGTCTCGATTCGATGATCCGTGTCAACGAAACGTGTAAAAAGTTGCGATTAAATGGTCATTTAGGATACTGAAATCACAAATTTCGAAGTTTTGGTATCTAAGGAAAGTGGGAGGAAAAAGTTCTGAAGATAAATTGATGGGTATACAGCAGAACGGGGGCCGAAAGTGATTAGCATTCTTTTTGTTGGCTGAAAAGTCGATGAGGATGCAAATATGTTAAAAATTATACGGTTTCTATCATAAGGCCTGTATTAATATGTAGTAGTCTACGGAGTCGGTTTGAGTCCCTCCTTGCCCTGTTTTGGGGCTACAATACTGAAGATATAATTTTATGTAGATCATTTTATCACTGAGCTATTATAACCCTAAAACATTGGAAAAGAATGCAAATAACTGATTTTCGGAAACTTTGCTCCCCTGTTTGGAGAGACGGGAACTTTTTTTTTTCTATTCGGAAACACATTCCGAAAAACAATAAGAACAAATTTTGACAACGAATTATGTTTACGTGTGGTCTTTTTTCACGTACTCGTAATTCAATTTCAAGACACAGTGACTACAATTCTGTAGTTTTTCCCCTTCTGTTATTCAAATGCTTGTTCTGAGAAATGATCGAATAAAATTTTTATCTGATTATACTCAGGTACAAACTTAATTAGATTGGGGTACACAGCAAATGGCCTCACTGAGTATTGGAAATGAGCTTTTTCATTTGCAAAAGTTATGATAACATGAAAAATAATATTTTCTTCCCCTGCAATTTGATAAAGAAACATTGCTGAGTTAGGAATTCCGTAGTCCGATTTCGAAACAAAAATATGCAGTTACTGCCTTTTGAAAATGCATTTTCCACATTGGATGCCAATATTTTGTTATTTCGAATATTTCACGCTGAAACTCCCAGTAGACTAGTACGGGTCGGTGGTACGACCAAATGACCTGAAAACTGAAATCATCGACTACAAAACCCAATAGCGGAATTATATTAGTAGCACTCATTTGAAATTTGTTGAACGTTCTGATGGAGCAAACTGAACATCTGAGAGGGCTTGCATTCCCTGCCCTCTTGCTATGCTGATGGGGTAGAATTTCACGATGAAAGTAAATATTTCCAGATGGATAACATAGATACCATTATGAAACTTAGAAGATAGTGACTAAAGAGTACATCGATTTTGATTCTGCAAACCGAATAAAAAGGGTTTGACTGAAGTTCGGCTCTTTTTGCTGGTTCTCAACTGTTGAACAGGCCCCCAAGGGGAGGGCGACTAATTAGCAAGAGAAGTTGTGTACTCTGCCTTTTCCACTGTGCAAATCCCTTGGAGATTACTTCTTCTTTATCTTCTTCTGGTGCCATATCTGTATCCATATCTCAGGATTACCTAGGCAGGGTAGTAAAGTTGCCATTGCTTTCTCAATGGTATGTTGCGTTAGAGTGTTTCCTTCTCTCTACTGAAGAGGTGCACGAATGCGCGTACCTCAATCGTTACTAGCCACACGTCTCACAACATTGAGTAAGCGACCCATGAGACACACAATACAGCACCCGATACTAGTGGTAGTGTCCTGCGAGTATAATGCCTTGTACTTGAAAAAAGGCAGAAAACTGCAGAGCACGCTATTTGTCTACTTCGACTGACTCTGCGATTGCTTTGTTTTCTAGCATGTTTGTGGGGAGGGAGACGACACCTGTTCGCTAGTTTTTCCAGCGCTGAGAATCGAACTCGCGTCGCAAGGAGGGTCACTGAGTTACTGCTACTCATTTATCGTTTTTCTCCAAGTCCAGTTCCTTAAAGTCACTGAGCCCGTTTCTTGTTTCCCACCATTATATCAATAGTAGGAAACTGGCGACAAGCTTACCCAATGAATTCGTCATCCAACTCCTGGCTAAGCGTACTGCTGCTCTCCCACTTTTATGTTCGGTTGGAAAACGTGATACTATACTATGACTTCAGCTTGGGAGAACATAAAAGAAGCTCGAAATTAATTGTTTTTAATTTCACTGATCAGCGAGTGAACGAACGAACCCAAAGAATGGAAGAATCGAGAGATTAATGAAATACACGCAGTTGTCCTTCCACCGCCGTTCGGTTTGTTGACTCGATGCGGCCGTAGAAGGGTCTCACACTTTACACCTGTTCCAGCAGCATTGCCAGTTAGCGGCCCGGAGAGGGCAAAATGTACCTCCAGTTCCAGGCTGCTCGACGAGTCGATAGCGTAGCTGTTGTGCAAAGAGTTTCGTTTGAATGTGAAAGCTGACGGAAACTTTTTCATCGATAAGTGATCACAAGGTGGCCACTCAAACTCGGCCGCAAGAAAATTGAAAAAGTGACCTAAAAATGACCAAAATTTCAAGAGTTCGAGCCTCTTGTGTACCAATTTTTGTGGGGCTGCGTATACTGTTAGAAAAAATTCTATTTATTTATTCTTTTCCATGAAACACGTTCGACTCGCAATTTAAGTATTCGAAGTGGAACCAATTCATATTTCAAAAGAAATACTTTAATCCAAAACTTAGTGATAGTCATCTCTTCTTCAAAAAGATTCCCAGTTTTTAATAGCACGCATTCATGATAAAACACTGTATCATCTATTTTACAAATATTCAGTAAGTTTGAAATCTTTTCAACATCTTGAGTAGAATTAGAACCAACCGTTTTCTGGTTTTAGGAACCGCATAAAAATCTCAAAGCTGAAGTTTCTTATTGACTGAAGCACTTCAAGTATAAATTTTCTGACATAGCTAAATAGCTCTTTTGACTACACAACAAAAATCCTACCTTTCTCTTTCATTAACGGTAGAAAGTTCAGTTTTCATCCTTTTCGGTACAACTACTTTAACAGGTGAGAGTTCCAGTTTGGATTTGTCAAATCTTCACAAAAGAAACGTTAGATGGTTTGAAGTGTTACATATAGTGAACGTATTTCTGAATGCCAGGTATAGATTAATATTTCATTGGAAGATTAAAATCTTTCAGTCATACTGGTGAATAATTAGGAAACTGCAAATATGTTCGTCATTCAAAATATGAGCTGTGATTACTAAAAATTTTTTTTCCAGCTTTTTGAGAATTACCAGAATTACCTATTTACTTGATTTGATCTCTTTATAGAGTCTTTCATGCCGGTCGAATTATATCATGAAATGTCCACCACCCTTTCTGCTGTTCATTGCGGAATGCTTGCACTTATTATCTTTCAAACGAACAACAACAAAAGAAACAGTGGTTCGAAAAAATAATCTCACTATGACCCCTATATGGAGGTTTATGGTTACTTAATGACGGTTCATGTATCACGTAGACTACATAGTCAGTCGATCTCCCCTCCCCTGTTTTATTAGGTATACATTAGACGTTGTATCCGTCTGCGGACGTTTTCTTCTGCTGTGTGAGTGTGTGGGTGTGTCCGTGCATTTGGCTGGTTAACACGCCGCTGAAAACGCGTAATTATTTACGAACATTTCATTCTTTCTCTCTTAATTACCTACATTTTATACTTCGAGAAAAGCCAGAACTGTTCGCCTTCGCATGGCAAAGAGCCCGTTCCAGAAATGGGGGAAGGAGCTTCCACAGTATTTCTCATGTCCACCCTTGCAAAATGCAAAATTTACGTTACAGTCGTGTTTTTAGACATAACAAAACAAAATGACAAAACGACAATTGAATTTTAGAAATTTTGTCGCATGACGAAACGATAGATCAATTTAGTCACCGGACATTCTGGAAATGACAAAAAATCGGCAATTATTTCTTGCATGGTCGATTTTCTTACGAAAATTGGCATCGATGCACCCTTGTCTAGAAGTCTGAGGAAATTTCGTATAATAATAATAATAAAGTCTTTATTAGCGCAGTTGTATAACATATTGTTAGCTTAATGTTTAGTAAGTTATTGAGGGCGTCACCAGCCCCCCATGCACCATACCCTGTCTATAGGCAAAGGCCTCCCTTAGCCTGTTCCACTCGTTCTTTTCCCATGCTACTCGGTGATATAATTTATTCTTCAAAAACTGGTCAAAATCGTCCCTCCAACGCATTTTTTGCCTTCCCTTCCTTCTTTTGCCCGTGGGTTCCCAAAAAGTAATTGTTTGTGTTCATCTGTTATCGTTCAGTCTCGCGACGTGGCATGCCCAGTTCCATTTTTGTCGTCTGTGTGTGGTAATGATGTTATTGTTGATGGGCAGTTTGTTACGTATTGTTTTTATCGAAACTTTGTCCCTTCGCTTCAAATTAAGCATGGAACGTTCCATGTTGTTTTGTGTTACAGTTAAGAGGTTTTCGTGTTTGTTAGTAAGTGTCCAAGTTTGTGATGCATAGGTGATCGATGTTAGAATGTTAGCGTTAAAGATACTACTTTTGAGTGAGTTGCTGTATTGTCCTCAGAAGAGGTATTCCAGGCTCCAGTATTTGTTCCAGGTTTGTGTGACTCTTCTGTTAATTTCTTTGTCCATTTTATCCTCCACGCTTATCACTTGGCCTAGGTATACTGTTTCTTCTACCTTTTCGATTGTCTTGCCTCCCAGTTGGATGGAAGTTTCTTCCTGGTTGTTTGTAAGAAAGTTTGTTTTTTCGATGTTTATTTCTAGGCCTGCTTCCCTTCCCCTCTCTTGAAGCTCGATTGCCATTTCCAAAAGTTCTTTTTTGCTGTTAGAGATTAGAATCACGTCGTCCGCAAATCTTAAGTTGCTAAGAGTTTCGCCATGAATATTTACCCCCTTCTTTGGCATCGATGCACCCTTGTCTAGAAGTCTGAGGAAATTTCGTATGGAGACATCAAACAAAAATTCTATTGCACTGATCCAATTTTCAATTTTCGTAACATCTCCCCTATATCTCCCTCATTACTGCTCCTCCGTATCTCTTTACATTCCTCTATTTTGTAGCCACTACACCCATGCACTACATCGGCTCAATCTCGCAAGTACAGGGTGTCTCAGTGTACATGACTCTCCTCTTCAATGGAGCAAGCAGGCAACTCATTCTGACAACAAGTAGATATATTTGCCAGTTTTTGCATTCAAATTTCTGATGTAATCAAACCCCTCCGTTCCTCTCCGCTCATCTTCGAAAATACATGGTGTAACATTTTATAGGCTTATGTACCTTAAAAAAATTTCCATGGAAATTTAAATTGATAACACGGCTGCAGACTGTAGTCGCACAGGGCGTCGCAAAGATCAAGATCAATGAGCACATGGCCGGAAGAATGTCGGGATGGGGAACTGAATTGTCACCATGAAGGGCTAAATCATACGTCTAGTGTCCACTGGGATATAAACCTGCACTAGAGTGTGCGGCAAAATCACCTGTGCGGGTGAAAATAAATGAGTGATCATGTGTTCTTTCAAACAGAAAAACTGCTATCTTCAAAAGGGTAAAAAACGAGTAGAAATTAGTCTGTCAGTAGAACTGATTATAATTCAAAATTTTGGTGATGATGCAGTTAAATTTAGGACAAATTTTCTTTAAAACTGAAAATTTCCAATCGATTTAATGATAGTTGAAGTTTGTTACACGCTTATGGTAAATCATACCTGATCACTCAAATATATACAGGGCTGCCAACACTTGAAAATTTAGGTTTACATCCCAATGTTGGAGTGAGTAAACTTTGTCTGTATGTAGGATGTGCTAATTCACAATTTCTTCTTCTGTAATCCAGAGCGCTTTCAGCTGCTATGCCATCTTCAGTACACTGAAGATGGTGTAGCAGTAACATGCAGAATACTAAATCATACGGACTGGTTTCCTGTCGGGCGGGGGGAGCATTACAGTTTTCGCTCAAGTATACCCATGGCTGAAAGAAAAATAGTAACAACAGTGTATCATACCCTAATTAAAAATTTTTTATGAAAATTTCTATTAACAACACGGCTGCAGACTGCAGGGAGCGTGTGAGGGGGAGCGTTACTATTATATCCAATAGTAAAAGCATATAATTTCGCTCAAGTATACCATGGAAATGTCAACCACTGAATTCGTGTCGGAGGAGCGTTGTGGGGGGGGGGGGTCGTTACACGGTTTTTGCTCAAGTATACCCAGTAGTAAAATCATATAAAATGCTAGACCCGGATTTATAGGTAAAAACCTTTTTTTCTTCTAGCCTAGCACATTCGGTCAATAGAGGTTTTCTGGACGAATCAGGAAATTCTGAAAATCTTGAGCTAACTTTGATAGGGCCTTTTTGGACAATTTTCCTGTAAAAATGACATTTTTGCCTAAATTTGATGTTTTTAAAGACTTCTTGGGATTATTTCGGGTAACAATCCAATTTTCAAAACTATTTTGTCAATTTTTGATTTTTTAAATTTTTTTTTTAAATCTAATTTACTGGAAAAAGAGAATAAAAATACAAAAATCAAGTTTAGTTTTCCAAGACCTTCAATTTGATACCATGAAGCCAGAGTTTTATAGCAGAGCGGCCACTCAATTTTTTCTCAAAAAAGTTGAAAAAGTGACTAAAATTACCAAAAAAGTGACCAGGAAATGAATATGATCAAACCAACATGTAACTTTTTTCAAAAACTTTTTAAAAATAGTATTATGTTCTACAATAGTAGGCACATCTATGGAAAAAAGTGATGCAAAGAAGTTTCTGTGGGTTTCTTCTTCTGTAGTTCAGAACTACAACGAACTAGAAACAGTCATTAGGGAAGTATTTGCAGCAACCTTAGAAACAAAAACAGACATTAAAACAGATGACAAATTAACAAGAGAAACAAAAGAATTGTTAAAGAAGAGGGAAAAGCTGTAAAATAAAACAAAGAAAAAGTGGGTGGAAACGATTTTTTCTCTCACCTTTCAAATAGATCCTTCATATTTTCTAACTTGAGAAAACATTTGATAATTTCTTGTAATTCTAATTCAAATGTGTAATTGTAATTATTAGAATTTAACAATTTCGAATGAATGTTTCTGTTTTAATTTTAAGAAATTCGAATAGATGGTTTTGTTTTTAAATTTGATAATTTAGAACTTTTTTTTTTTAGAAAATTCAAATTTTTCACGAATCTTTTTAAATTATCAATTCATCAGGTTTACCATCCATTTCCCTTCATTTTTCCCTGTAAAAGGATACCCGTACTGTGCAGGAATGCTTTTGCATAATTTGACTTTTTAGAGAATCTTTGGGCATAATTTTAGCAGAATAAACTCATAAAATATGCGCATATTTCCCGTTTTTTAGAGAATATGTTTTGGAGCCCTAGTGGTTAGGCTACCTTCCTACTACTGATCAGTAGGTGGGACAGTTCTCGATTGAGAACGCTACTAAGTACTATTTCAATTCTAATTTATTTCATCATCTTTTGAAAATGTTCAACACCCTGGCTTCGAATTGTTTTGATTTTTAGAATTTTTTGAACGAATTTTAAAGAAAAAATGTAACTTCTTACATAAAAAGTAAATTGTTTTGATTTTTAGAATTCTCTGGAAGAATTTTAAAGAAGAAAGGTGACTTCTTACGTAAAAAGTGACCAAGTGGCCGCCCTGTTTTACAGGGATTTTTTGGACTATTTTACTTTTTTCGACACTATTTCCCATTTACAGCAACTTTTTATGGACTATTTAGGTCTTGTTTGTTAGAGACGTTTGATACTTTTTTTTTTTTGAGTTTTTAGTGCCTAAAAATCCGAGGCCTGGTCATGACAAAATAAAACTACGAAAAAACAAAATGACAGAACTCCGTACATCACAAAACTACGACATAACAAACAAACATGAAATATTAGTCTAGCAAAATGACTGAAAATCGTTATGGTCAACATCATTGATGTCCAGCTGTCCAGTTCGACTTTACTGAAGTACTTGAGGCTTCCACCAAATAAAAAGGATATTCAGGTCATTCTCTAGAAACTGAGATTACTTTGTTACCCGCAAATTTTGAGCCCCAACTTTCGATTTTTTGGGGAAGAGGAGGACAGGGTATTTTGGGTTAAACAACATCCGTAACAAATTCCACCAATCCAATTCATCAGACAGCACAATTACCATATTTTGAATGAAAAAAGCAAAGGGAGGTGTCCAGCATCAGGAATATTAGAGGTCTGATTGGCGGAGTGGATAGCGCGTTGGTCTCAGAATGTCAGAATTCGGAGGTTCCGGGTTCGAGCCCACGTAACAACTCGCCATAATTTTCGACCTAGGCCGGGTTTTCGGCGAAAAGGGAAGAGGGCTAAGACAACCCTAACAGCCTCCCCGACGTCTCTGAAGTAATGCTCTAAAGGGCGGATTCCAGGATTCGGGTGGAGAGCAAATTAGAAAAAGAGCATCGGGAATATTACCGTCTTGCCTCAATATTTTTGTTACATTTTTTTGTTTCAAGTTGTTTTGCCCCAATAAAGTGGTATTATTATTCAGAAAGATTAGAAGTAGGTATATGTTAAGAAATTCAATTTGCAGTCACTGACTTCACATTTCCAGAAGGGATGGGGTACCAGTTCTGTTTCCAGGGTTTTCAGTCCATTTTCCAGATTGATCTTCAATTGCAGCAAAGACATGTGCTTTATACATTTTCCAGCACAACAAATGGCAATGCTGGTATAGATTTGATCCCTGAACACGACCCAGGTGCCCGATCGTAATCATTGGCACATGTGATGGCACAATTTTCAAAAATTCCCGGGAAAAGGAAATTCTTGCAGCTGTTTTGTCCATAGTCGTGGATATCAGTACTGTCACCGTGGACAAGATGTCTATCGTCATACACAAAAGTCAAACCCGTCTAAATTTTGATGCTCTTGCTTTGTACACTCATTGAATATTCTTCACTACATATCAACTGAACATTATGAAAATGGAGAACATGTTCCCTTCTCGAGATCCAGCAGCTTTCAAAGTGGAGCAGTTTTCTAGCACATTCGGAGTAGGTCAATTTATTAAAATACTCAACGACCAATCTGGAGAAGTTTGAAACGATTTTATAATACAATCAGTGCAACCCTTGTAACCAAAAATCCTATGTGGACAGCTCCGCTTTCAAATGTCGCGCACGGAATTGAATTTATTGTATGAGGAGTATTTTTGAAGAGTCATCATGAATTTGAATAACTACTAATGTACACTAATATTCGTGATATCTATTACGATTGAAGCATGATGGAATCCCAAAATTTTGACCACCCCTTCTGAATTCAGACTACCCACTGATTTCTCTCCCATCAAAAAATAGGATGAGGAGGTACAACAATACCTCTTATTTTGAGATTTCAAATAAAGAGGTATCGAGCCAACGATTGAAGTATTGGTGTGGCAGCTGTCGACAACGAATATAATATGTACATATATCTCATCAAATTTCTTACAGGTCAAAGCTGAGGCATACTTGACGTTAGAAAATACTGAAATCCAATATACCAATTATCGCCAAAATTGGTAAAACAAATGAAATCAGTGACTCAAGAACCTTCTTACATTCATCTGACACCAAATTTCGTGGCCTCGACTATTTGCATGCCTCAATTTCCTGATAGACCCTACGGCTGTGATGCAAATTGTTTCGAAACTGAAATCCCGACTCAAGAAAGGCAGGTATAACTGATGCAAACATTGGTAACTGAAGGTCTGTACGGAACAAGGGGGTATATTGGGCATACGCCTTTTTTTCAGAAATGAGAAATTGGAAATCTTCAGACCTTTTACGATCACATCAACTACGTTTATAGTTCAGACAGCTCTACTGAAAATGGGTGATATTACTGTGTTACTTATGTCATCTTCATAGGAAGGTGTATTGGATCTGTTTTAGTTTGTGACACGCTGCATATTTTTGTTTTTACTGTTAAAGAAATGTCAAAATTACTGAATCGTGTTACGTAGTTCCTTTATTTAGCTCACAATATGCTGAAGAAGAAGAAGAAGAAGAAGAAGAGGAGGAGCATGTGGTGGCGGTGGTAGAGGATGTGAGGGAGAAAGATGTGGAGGAGGAAGAGGATGAGGAGGTGGTAGTGGTGGGATGGAAGAGGAGGCTAAGGTGGAGGAAGAAAAAAACTGTAACTTGATGGGTGGAAGAAAAACATGTAACACGCTTCCGGAAAATCGTGAAGTTAAGAACTGAAATGAACCCATTTTTGTTTTCTCAACTCAGCAACGTAGCTGAGGTTCAACTTTTTGAATGAGACCAACGACAGTACTGTATTTTCTCGACCGGATCACTGAGTTGTGACAAAATAAAAACGTCAACAGCGTTTCCCTCAAAATTATACTTGCGATTAAACGACCATCTACCACCCAGACCTTCAACTGGAATCCCACAGATGTTTTACCGAGATGACGTCACTCTTACAGGTCACACCAAGCCTTTTACAACTCATATACCGAATTCTGTGTTCTCATGATAAGACGCCAATTTTCTTCGCCAATCATTGACGCGGAAGCATCCATATAGCCTCCTCTTCCATCCACTTTATTTATACTCTTTTTTGCCCCTTTTATTTTTTAAATCAAACTTTAAAACACATCTACCTACTCATGTAAGTTTACCAGTGTGGAGTACACGTCATCGCCTACTTCAACTTTTGAAAAGGCTGGTAATTTTTTTCAGGAACACGGAACACGAAGGCAGTCGTGTCTTTTCAAATTGGGCGCTTATCCGCCGTGCAAAAGCGGAGAGAAGTCGAGTTCCATTTTGTGAAAAACTCCGCAACCCACGTTGGCTACACACACGTAAGAATAAAGAGCGAGTAGATGAAGAGCATTCGGGCTGCGGAGTATTTCCAGGCGTCTTTACTTGTACTTTGATTCAAAAGCGGGGCTTGTGTACGAGTGACCTAAATCTTTTTTTTTCCTTAATCAATAGTCGTAATGAGGACGTGTGTATAACTTTTGTGAGATCTCTCTCGGCGCAATTTGTTGACGGAGAGCTAAATTTGGATTGACGTAGAGGATTACACTTTCGTATTTTTCTCGCTAATTCTCGAAACACTGCTAGCCAAGCGCAAATTCAAATTCGTCCTAACAATGGTAGAAAGAGAGAGAGAGAGAGAGAGAGAGAGAGAGAGAATGGGGAGACCGAAAGAGATTAAGTGGAGTGCAGATCAATTGGAAGAGCACACGCGATATGGTTCTCGAAACTGAAGAGCGTTTTTAGGCGAGAGGGTACGAGCTGAAATAAGGTCAATTCGTTCATTATTCAACCTCAGAAGATTAGAAGCTCAAACGGCTAGAAAGAGAAATAAAATGCACTAAAAGGTTTCAGCGGTTCATTTCTCGAAATGGTCTCCTCGTTAACCAAGAAAATGATACACCTACCCCATCCGATTCACGCTGAAATTTTGCACACGTTGTTTGTAGGCCCAAAAGGAACAAAATAGCCCTACTAGTTAAAATAAATCGAACATTTTTCTTCTGCTATTTTCACTCAATCCTACTGACTATCCTTTTCAATGTACGTACACTCTTTACTCGTGCTCTCTTAATCTCTTATAGTCCAATCAAGGTTCGACAGCCTCAGTAACAGATCTGACTTTGCCTACACGTACATGCACGTTATTCGGCGTTCATTCGTGAAAATGAACAGAGGTTCCAAAGATTCAAATAAATAAAAAAAGAAAGGGATATGCCTACTCATACTCAGTGATAAACCAGCACTTCAAACAGGGATGCGGAAGCCGAACGATACAGCTTCCGCTTCCGGCTTCTAGCCGCCAAATCTCATCTAGCTTCTCGCTTCCAGCCTCAGTATATGAGCTTCTAATTTCCAATCTTTTTTTCAACTTCTGGCTTCTAGCTTCCAGCTTTTTTTACCTATTTTCACCCAAGGTTCTTATAATTCGAGCAGGTTCTTTTTAGAAAACGAAGAAAAATAAAATGTAGTGAAGTGGAGCAGAAGAGGTATATTAGTTTTCTTTTATGGGCTTTCGAATTTAAGTAAAACAATCCTTAAGAAGTCAATTGGAAGCTAAAAAAACTTCCAGTTTTTAACTCTTCCAGTTTCCAACTTCTGGCTTCTCAAAATTGTCCTAAAATTGCAAAAACTTCCGGCTTCTGACTATCAGCCACTGGCTTCTTCGCATCCCTGCGTTCAAAGCAAAATCAGTGTTGCTAAGTTTATAAACATTAAAATGTCGTGGAAAGAAAAGTTTTGAACAACACTAGGGAGAAAAATATAAGAAATTCGTTATTTTCATTCACTAAATTTAGTCAGGGAAGGCTCCGGCAAGCGCTCGGGGTGCTCAGTACCCCCTGGCATCCCCGTGGCTACGGGTCTGCTCCAGAAAAAACTCTTTGCTACGTCCCTGAATGTAGTTTTTCACTCAGAGAATTAAAATTCTATAACTTTCCCAGGTTTTCCAAACAGTGGTAACCCTGTTTATTTTCATAAGTGCCTCGATGAACCACCAGATTTGACTCCTGCGGTCTTTTCCCTGAAACTGATATTGTTTTTCACAGTTGTACATGATTCCACTCCACATCTTCATTTCTTCCATTAGCAATATTACATTCAAGGTTCAATTCCACGGTTTCTTAAAGGGACTGAGGCACTGATTCGCAACGCCATCACATATGCTTATGGGAGTGAATGAGAACGAAAACAAAACAGACGGACTGGGCAATTTTGAAAAGTTCTTAGTAAATTTAAACTGAGTATTAAGAACTTTTTTTAGTGAAAACTGTAAAGTCCAATGCTGAACATCAAGTACTAACTTTCAGGGAGGACAGAACGTGAATCCTCAAAAAAAAATTTGGCAGAATACCTGCGATCAAGGTTTTCTTCAAGATTAATTTCCTAATTTGTGTTTCAGAAATTTTTTCCAATATTTCAGTCCCTAATGAAGGTACAGAGGTGAACTTAATATCACTGGAAAACGCACGTTTCTCTCTCTATTTTGCATGCGATATAGTTCTATGTTGCGAGAACATTTTTCAAAAAAATGAATAACTAAAAAAACCGAATTTACTTCTCCAAATTGTTCAACCTTATTCGCTCATATTTCAATTTTTACTCCACATTAAGAACCTTGAAATTCCCATGTATGATCGCCCACTCACTACTTGTTGAAACGAGGCAAGAACTATATCTACCCATCTCAGAACTTCAGATAATCAAGTCAACATTTTCCAGCCCCTTACACCATATACATACGCAACCTGTATCACATTTGATGACTAGCATGCCGCTAAACAAAAATCCTACAAACCGACAGAGCTGACGTGTTGCCACAGACGAATGTCCTAAATGCCTATGAGAAAGCAGACCGGTATATCTACCTCGGATCCATGTTGGACAAAAAGGGCGGAGATTCGAAGAAGAATAGCACTTGGCAGCAAGGGCGCAACTAAGGAGGGGGCTAGAGAGCTATAGCACACCCAAAAGTTTTTCGGTATGTTTTCAAAATTAATTTTGAAATGAAAAAAAATGAAGCCGAAGGCCTGGTGCAGTTACGTTGCGTTGTATGTTCGTACAAATTTACAGCTCATGAAAATAGATAGGTACCAAATCAGGCAGGTACCAAACCGAGCTTTCACCCCTGCTCAAGTTTTCTTTCTAAATTCTATCCCCCGTCAAATAAAGTTCTGGTTGCGCCCCTGCTTGGCAGAGAAGCAGCAAGCCAACTGACAGTAATCTGGAAGGATAAATCGATCACACGGCGCGCAAAGAAAAAACTGATGAGGACTCTAGTTTTCTCAGTGTTTATTATGGAGCAGAGACATGGACATTGGACAATGAAAGCAAATGATAGAGGCCTTTGAAATGTGATGCTACAGACGAATACTTATGGTGGCCTGGGCCGAGAATAGAACAAATAACTCAATCCTTACAGAGTTAGGGGTCCAACAACGACTATCCACTGTCTGCAGCCAACTGTTCTTAAATTTTTTTGGCCACATTGTCCGAAGACCCAGCGAGTCCTTCGAAAAGAGCTTATTATGAAAGACAAGGTCGAGGGAAGAAGAATGCGCGGACGTTCGCCAATGAGATGGTTGGATCAGCTGATGGAGTATTCCGATCAAACCTGGAGGACGGTTATTCGTGATGTGGAGGGCGGAAACCAATGGCGAGATATGGTCAACGCATTGTGATGGAGGGTCGTGAGGCATCAGCCATAATGCAAAGGGCATAATTGTAAGCCCTTAAAATCTCACACCTTATATACTGTCAGAAATTTCTCAAATTTTCGAGTTCAACTCCGTTCACGTTTTATTCTCTCCACTAAAGATTACATCAAGTAAATCCAATTTTTCGACGATGACAATGGCAAAATATATGTACTTGGCTAGAAACTACACCTACGGTGCCTGGCAAGTAAAAGAAAGAAATATTTTGAACATCATACTTGCATTAGTTTTTTCTTACACTATGCTAAGTCTGTACAATTTTTCTCCAGGTATGTATTAAGCAGCGTAAACGGAGTAAGAGCGATGATGGAAATTCAGGTCTGTGATGACATCTCAAGAAATGTACAACCAAGTTCTCGATAGTCGATTCGGACAAGTATTGGCAGAAGTCATCACCAGTCAACAAAATTTGAACTGAATCGTGTCGATCGAAATAATATTTAGAATTCTGAATAGAATTCCATCCGGTCTAGCGCGGTTTTCTGAACCGCGAACATTCACCCAAAGGGACCAACTTCACCTTCTTGATCATATAAATTCGTGCAAGTAGTGCACCGCATAACAACCTTATTTCCTCACTTTCGTAATGTTCTTAGACCGACGACCAATGTTTAATTGTTTGCCATTAGGGAGCCAAGACAACGCGGAGAAGATGGAGACAATGTAACAGAGATGTGTAACTTAACCACGTTTGTACGATTTTCCAATATAATTAATGTTCCTTCAATTCTGTTTAGTGAATGTCTTCCACAATAGGTCAAAGTTTAAGCAGCGTCTCTTCGCTTCAGTATTGATGTTACTCCCCATAGGTTTAAACGATGCAACATCCTCGATATCCTACTGCATATACTCTCTGGAAACATCAATCTAAAATTCGTTCTTTGACGATCAGCTGACATGACCAATTTGAGAGTAGCTGACCTGCAATGACATAAGAGGGAACCGAGATAGAAACGAGTTTGCATTTCGCTTCTTGTCTCTCTGAGTTGTCCTGTACCCAGCACAGCACTCCTGAGAGCTGCAAATTAATTTCGCGACGATAAGCGGAGCAGTAATTACGTCTTTAACCGGCGCTCGTTAATTTATTGGAAAAAATGAGGCAGCATTTCGCATAATATTCGATCCGCATTATTATTAACCCGTAATTATGCGGTAATTTGCACGTTTACGATATGAAGATGCAGATCGCGGCGACGCACCGTATATTATTATGAAGTCGCAGGCAATGTGCACTCTTCTCGGGCACATCGATGTGAGCCAGTGCGCCATAATGAGGGATAATGCTTGGGTCAATGTCTCATCGAAACGACGAAGCGAATCGACAAAATATCATTTATTGAGAAGATATACGTTATTTCCAGCTGCGTCATATATGATAGTGTACATGATATGCTGTGTTGGTTATCAATATAATGGAAAAAAAAAAAAGTAATTCAATGCATTAAATACGCAGCATTTTTTTCTATTTTTTTTCTCTCTTTCTGGCTGTTATCGTACACACAGTTCGGTGCGATAATGCATCGTGTCAAATGCGGGGAATATTTTTGGTATCCATCCCAACCGAATTGCCGAGTATGACTTGCGCTGAAACCTATTATCGTATTTTACGGTTGCGTAAATATTTACCAGCCGAGTGTTTCAAGTGTTCCGAGGCCTATTTCTATCCTTACTCCAGATAGTTTTACCTAAATTCGAAAAATTAAAATTGACGGCGCAGCCATAAGGTGTAACGAGGACGGTGAGGCACGATGTGTAAAACAAACGAGTGGTAAAAATAGCAAATTCAAGAAAGATACCGCTGAATCAGTCGAAAATCTTCCAGACTGCCTCAAGACTCGTTACAACCTTATTAAGGCTCGATATCATTTAGATTTTACATTGTATTCCTCACCGCACAACTTAATAATTACAAGTACAAATTCTGCCAGCGAACTCCTCCCCTCATTATTAACTACTTGAAAGACATTCGACAACACAACCGGACAACAGCCAGTAGGAACAGACAGTACACCGAAAGACCAATACGAATACAGGCAACAACAGTTTACCATACGGTACTACTCGATTGTAAACAAAAGTGACCTGGACTACAGAAAAGGACCTATCGTCAGAAAATAACTTTTCGAGAAAAACGTGTTTAAAAAACAAGCATGATTCGTCGTGTTCGTATGTTCGTATTTGAGATTGATTTGGGAAGTAAAAAAAGCAAATGCTTCAGAAGAATCAACCTTCTCAAAAAACTCGCTCACACTTCATACGGATCGGATAGATCACCGCTCCTGAAACTTTACCAAACTCTCATCCGCCTAGTAATCGACCATGCCACACCACTGTACAGTTTTACCTTTCAATCGCACCTCGACTCTCTAAATAGGTAAATACTATCAAGAAATCATGTCTAAGACTTATCAAGGGTGCCTTCCGCACTACTCCTATCGATAGTCTGCTATGCAAGTCATCCGAACCCCTCCTCCCCAAATATACGAAGGCATCTCATCTTCACGAATGTTAGCCTCAACATTCACGCTAACCCCAACTCTGCCATCCCTCTTCATTTTCATGATCCCTCTTAATCCCCTCCCTTTCAATAACTACAATCTCTTACAATCGATCATCCAAATTAATACCGAACTATTACATCTCCCCTAAAATATCAGTCCACTTTGGCTCTCATACTCACCCAAGCTAGACCTATCACTTACCAAGCTCGACAAATCCCAACAAAATCTCAATCACCTTCTAAACAAATACCCTAATTTCATCCAAATATATAAGCAGATAAATCAGGATGCTCCGTTATCCACGACAACATTTCAGTTCCATACCCACTACCTACACGCTTCTCAATCCTTTCAACAGAACTCTATGCCATTAAACTAGCCATCCAATATTGCCTAGACCTCACACTCAACTACTTCTTAATTCTTACAAACTCGCTATCAGCAAATCAGTAAATCATTCGTGCACAAATCCTTCCCACGACACTGGGATCAAGTCCCACCAACTAACAAACTAAAATCTATAAAAACTACAGTTCACTCCAGGAAAACATCCTATCAAAAGTACAGAAAATACAAAATAATACTTTTCAGACTAAGAACTGGACACTCCGCATTCACTCATAGCTGCATCCTGAACAAACTACACCAACCAAACTACGATACTTATACACTCCTAGCTCCACTAACCACGTAATTACCCAAAGCCCAAAATTCTAATCCTAGCGGAATACACATCCCAAACTCAACAATAGAATCCCTGTTCTCCGACAAGCACACCCAAAATCTTAAATTCATATCATTCCTAAAAGCCACAAACCTCTACTCCAACATGTAACCCATACAGTCTCCATGTCTTTAGCCAATAGGCTGTACATGACGTGACTAAACCCAATTTGAAAAAATAATATATAAAGATAGAAATTTGCGGTTTATACCACAAAAATAAAGTCCCCCCTACCCCATAAAAATCGTCAAGAAAGTGTAAATTGATTTTTCTGAAGATAGGTCCATTTTCATAGTCCAAGTCACAAATACAGAATTACCCATTACAAGGATTAATTCCACCTAGGAAGCATTCATGAGCGACTCAGAAACGTGGGTGGATTTTCGTGATTTCCAAAGAATTTCTCCATGTTTACACAAATTACCGGTCAGTATTGAAATAATAACAAATGTATGAATAAAATCATCATTAAAAACGCAGTATCGTAGTAATAAAATGAGAGTAGTATAAGCGTCACTTCATACCAATTCTGGTCCAGATTTTAGCAATCATTATGCCCGAAAAAGTATTATAGCACACTCAATGGACATTTTCCCGAATGGACCAAACAAAGAGTATTTCTGACAGTTTTAAACAAAATTCTACCACTTTAAATGGAAAAAATGACTACTCCACGCGAAATTCGATGCGTTGAAAACGATCAAAAATATTCGTTATTTGGTCCATTCGGGAAAATATCCACTGAGTAAGCTACCTATAATGCTTCTTCAGGTATAACGATTGCTAAATTCAGGACCAAAAGTGGTATGAAATGACGCTTATACTACTATAACGTAAGACCACAATCCTATGAGGTACCAAATAATATAAATTATAATGTTATAGAATATTCTATAATTCATCAGTCATAATATTTCCCAGGATTGCAGTTTTCCACGAATCGAGCTCAACTTTGATATTCCAGTTGGCTGGAAACTCACGATAACAAATTACGTTCCTTTTCAAGTTTCTCTAATTTTTCTAACTCTAGAATGTTTTCATTCTCAAAATTGTATTCACAACTCTTCGATCATTATTCCAAAATTTGATTACAATTTTCCAAGAAACTTTCCTCAATTCTCATATACGGTTTTTCTGAGGAATTAAAATCCCGACTCTGGTTTAGTTTCCATTTCTGTAAAATTTACTTTTTTTTTCTTTCTCCCCTCCCCCCAAATATTTTGTTATAACCTTTTGATTAGGTACTTTTTCCTAGATGACCACCATTTTCCCTTAGCCCAACTTTGTGAACCAGCTGCTTGCAGACTTATGATATTAAATCAGGTTCAATATAACAATTTATCGAATTATTCGAACTACAGCGAAATAAAATTTTTCAAAATCCATGTAATAACTCATTGATGATTTTTCCAAGGTGACTGCAAATTTAAACAAATCCGAGTGCATTTCTCGGCATTTTTCTATTCGAGTTACATGAAAATTCCTAGTATAAAAATAATTGAACTATTCAGACTTATTGAATTTATCTGAATTTTATAATTTCTTTTCATAGGAATCGTTCTCATAATTCTTGGAACATTTTTCCAAGATGTGACTACAATTTCACGGAAATCTAGCCCACTTTTTGTGTACGAGATTTTGGAGAATTGTGGTCCCGATTATGTACTTCCAATTCTGTCAAATTTCTTAACTCTCTTTTTCAACATTTTTATCAGAACCATTTATAATTCATAATCTGTTTCAACTTTCTCGATTCTTTCAAATTTTGAGGTTTAATTTTCCGGAACGTTACACATTTTTCCAAGAATCTTACTAATTTTTGTATACTAGTTTTTTAAAGAATAAATTAGGATCCCAAATTAAATTAAATTACATGTTTTTTCAAGTTTTCCATTTTCCCAACATTTTTATCATTACTCTTCGATTAACTTTTTCTTGGGCAACCTCAATTTTTTCAGAATATTACTAAAATTTTCTATACTAAGTGTCGGAAAATTCACAATACTGAATCAGGTTTAACCCTTAAAGGCTACTTCAGTGAAATTCACTAAAATCGTGATAGGCAACCTTACCGGCACGATATGTGCAGCAGTATCTCCCTGAACGTTGGGGCGCAAAACACTCACTAATGGCACGCTTTCGAACCGCCATACATTGGGCAAATATACCCAATGCAGGGGTCCTCAAAAAAAAGTTTTTACGTGCCTCTGAAATATTGGGTAGGACACTTTGGGCATAATAGTCAAAAATTGGTAATTCATTTCCCATGACTTTTTGTGTTGTAATGAGGTTTATTTTGGCCAGCAGTCTCGCACAATATTATAGTTTCTATCAAAATTAGCTAAATATTGGAATTCAGGGGTTCCCAGTTTTTTTTTTTTAAATATTAATTAAAACTTTAGAAAAAAACGTAATTTAGCTTTTTTATTGGCCGGTTACACATCTCTAACAACTGTTAGAGAAATAACAACAAACATGATATATTCTAAAGAGAGTAACTATAGTAAACATTACCTAGTAACGATTTGGAGAGAATCTATCAACATACTGTCCACTCTATGCTTAAAAATACCATTTAAATAAATTTCACGAAGAGTGGCATTTACCTAACAAAATATGTGTGACATTTCAAGGTTAATATTTCATCGAATTTGAAGATTTTTTCATTCATAATTTTGGTTCTAACTTACTGATGATTCTCTCAGGATAACTGCAATTTTCCAGGAATCTTACTCAGATTTCTTTAAGGCGTTGTTAAAAGACTTCCGATGTTGAATTAAGTTCAATATTCAATTTTATCGAATTATTCCAGTTTCAAGATTTTTCCTCCTACAAAATTCCTTATCTTAACTCGATGATTTTTCCAAGACCTTCAGTGACCCACGGATCAGGCTATATTTTCTCATTCAAGTTGTTTGAAAACTATGATTTCGAATTAATACGAGTATGAGCCCTTCGAGGTTATTGACGTTCACATATTCAACAGTTGTAAGATTTTCAACCCCACGAAAAATGGTAAAACTAGTAAAATTACTCACGTTCTGAAGAATTTAAAAACCATCACAACTCACCTGCAACACAAAAGAAACATAAAAATGTTAAAATAATTCTCGGAAGTAAATCTGACATCATTTGACACGAGTACATAATCAATGAATTATCGTATCCCTTCAGTCTGTAACTCGATCAGTTCATATCAGCGAGCAAAAGAATATGTTTTCCGTTTAATTTTATTAAATGAGCCAATTCAGATGTGTAAATATGGCGAAGCTTTAGGGGTTCAGCTCAGAGTACATACGTTCATTTCTGAAGAAGAAAGAAAAAATATTTAATCGAAAAATTAAGGGAAAAACATTATTTTGGGCTCGTGATGGTAGGAGGGAGTTGAGAGTGTCTAAACCAATTTTGTGAATCAGAAAAATGAAAAAATAACGACTCTGGCCATGGAGATTAAATTTTTGATATTTTAGGAAAAAGCTCTTTGTGGAGCCTTTTTGTTAAGGGCTGATACTACAGAGACCTGACGAGATTACGACATCCTAGAACCTCAATTTTTATCTAAAACTCTATCCATTCTAGGCCATATTAGGCTAGTAGACAAAATTCTCATCCCGCCCTCTCTCTACCATACATCTGGAATTGTAACTGACTCTTGTCAGTCTTCAACAAGTCTTAGAAACGCTCAATGATACACACGCTTATTTTGGCATGATAAAACAATGTACAAAAAACAGAAGTAATGCACTGTCTGCCTGAGGAGGAGAAGGAGGACCTGCTAATTCTCCTCTAAAAGGACACACTGTAGAATGCGTCCCGTTTCAAGTACCTAGGGAGCACTATTGAAGAATTCTCCAATTTTTACATGGAAATTCAGCACTGACTATCCTGTGCCACCATGGCTATCCAGAAGCTAAACAAACGTGTCTTTGCCAATAGTGATATTCTCACATCCACCGAAATAACAGTGTACAAAGCCATAGTCCTCACTTGGTGAAGCATATGGCGATGCACCCATGCCAAATTGGCTCCCCAGACACCGCACTGCTGACCTCGGATACTGCCCTTTCGAGTATTGCGTCGGTGACCAGAGAGACGTCTTGGAAGTTGGCCCAGGCCGTCATTTCACCTCTCCTTACTTCAGATTCGCACTGTCCTGCTAGGACCACTATGGGACACCCTACTGACCGAGAATCTGGAATTCGTGTGGCCCACAGCCGGACTGCGGAAAGCCATAGTCCTACCATCTTTGCTATATGGATCTGGATGCGGCCACCCTACAGCAAACATATGAAGACACTTAAGAGTTTCTAACAGCGCATAGTCTAAGAAGAATACTGAGCACAGGGTGGCTATTTTTTTCAATAATGAATTTCCCTGATTTTTCCAGATCCACTTCTCAATTTTTTTTCAACGAGTAAGCCTACTGGTTGAAAGTTCATTAATGAGTGTTGTCACTCAATTTTTAGGGTCGGCTACTAGTAGCCGAGCCTATTACAAACGAAATTTTTTCCATCATACAACTTTTAGCGGAAATTCAATTCAGTGGCCCGTCATTTCCGTAAGGAGCCAACTGGTTTTCAGTAGTGTTCATTGGTAATGACCCTCTAGTAATTACTTGGTTTTTCTTCAGACGTGCTCATTGATCTTGATCCCCAGTACTGTGTGACAGTACGAGTATGTTCAAGTTCAATGATAGAACCAAGGGGTCAGGAAGATGAAATTAAAAGTGCGATTATTTACGTTTTAATTATTATTTTAAAGTACTCTACAGAAGAAATTAAATGGATTTAGAAGAGGTAAGTGTATTGTTTGTTAAATGTATTAAATGGGTTCTCAGTTCAATTAGTATAGAATTTCTTTGAATTGAACCAAGTACAACTCACTGTGGTACTTATCAGTAGATTTTCCGAGGAATAATGCGATGTGAATTATGTCTCATAAATACATATGATAAAAGTATTAATGGTAATTTTGGTATTCTGTATCAGGTTTCGAGCGATGAAGCCTTCTATTTTTTCTGGCTGTTTTCACCTGAAGACGAAACACCGGCGTTCCCCGATGTGGCGATTGTAGGAATATAAGATGCAGCAGGTGAACTAATAGCAAAATAAATATGAACTAGAAGCAAATAAGCGAGTAGCAAATGAATAATTAGCTATATAGCAAAGAAGTACAGGATAAAACCTTACTACCTGATGCACCCAAGAAATAATGCGATGTGAATTATCGATGGTAAATTTAGTATTCTATTTCAGGTTTCGAGCAGTGAAGCTTCCTTTCGATTGTTCTGTGTCAATGCTAAGTTAAGAAGTTATGAGGTTATGACGATCAGATGTACTTAGGATGTCCTCAAAACTGCATGCTCGTTAACAAGCTTTGATAGTATTAGTAATAATTTTGGTCGTGCTTCTTCGAATTGTCAACTTTATTAATTTCCTCCTGCGAATTGATATGAAATTCCTCTGTTGTCTTTAGCGCATGAACAAATACAATTTCCTAATCCTAAGATGACAACAGTTGAAATTGGTTGAACTGAGTAATATAGAAGAACGTTTTCTAACTCCGCAAATTCGTTTCATTCAAATTTGAGAGTCATTTTGTAGACACTTTTTCTTCAGAGAAAATGTTCGCTGCGTGATTGCAGTCTGCAGCTTCGCAATTTGAAGCCTTGAACTTATTATTGTGTTGTTAGTGTGCCTGTAATGTCATCTTAATTACTTTTCATCTATCAGCTCTTATGTTAAGAGAGAAAAAAGAACTTAAACATGACTACTGATAGGTCTTTCTTCCCAGACATCATTTCCAACGACCGCGAAAATAAAAGCTAGCTTCCATAATTCTATTTTCCAGCTGACCCTCGTCGAGTAGCGAAGCTGCTAGTTTTTTTTCTTTAAATTCTGGTACCGTAATTTTCAACCAATAAGCTGCTGACAAAAATTTTACATAGAACTAACTAGGTACCCGTCACCATGATACTTTTAAACCACGCAGTTTTATTAAGAATTAATTGGAAAGTAGCCACCCTGGAACACCGAGGGGCAAGCCTATATCACAAACTGTGAGGTGCGCTTACCCATGCCAATTGCAAAAGCACTGAGCATTACCTACTGAAGTCTCGGAAACGCTGGGTAGGACACATTCACTGCATAGAAGAAGACAGACTCCCCAAGTAACTGTTATATAGTGAAATGGACAGAGTCTTAAGATCAAGCGGTAAACAGAAGCCGAGATTTAAGGATGTATTAAAGGAATTCTTCTCACAATACAGCATCAACCATGTAAGCCGGAGTTATACTGCAGAAGATAGAACATTATGGATAAATGCAGTCAAAAGGGTGCTGAAAGCTTAAAACTTAACGATACCTAGTCATTATTCAGCTACAGAAAGACCCACCAAATACCAACATAATAGTGATACTAATGCCCCGAACCTCGAATACGAGGAGGAGCAAGGGCGACGATTATACATCTGCAGAGGTTTGACAATGTAACGCCGAACCATCAGAATTCATACACCGGATTTCAGAAGAGGGTACGAGTCTCATGATATTTTGCACTCATCAACGGTGCTATCAGGAGTCAACTCCGTTTCTTCATAATGCGGTACAAGCGCGAGTTTGACTGATTTGGTAGCCACTTGGGGCACAGCCACATAAAGACGAAGATCGACACACTCTAGTGACACTGCACCGAGGAACCGACTTCACTCGACATCGTCTACACACCCTATCGTATCGAACCAACAAACCGTTCGAACTTGATCCACGTCTCGCATCCGTCGCCGCCGAGCCACGCACCAATAACGGTACACCGCCAAAGTTGTCACCACCTCTTCCGAACTGAATACTAATATCCGAGAAAACAAAAAACAAACGAGAGAAGCCGAAAAGCAAGGAACGTGGCACACCGCACGTGACCCCTCGCGGTAATCCACCAGCGGGCAGGAAGTCGTGATCGGAGTAAACACGGCCGTTCCGACTCGCCCAACCATAACCCATATTCCGGGGGAAATGGAAGGCGAACATGCACATCTTCCTTAATCATTTCCGAGGCGCGTTTCATCTCTTCTTGTTTCATGCCACTATACATCGAGCGAACCAAGGGTAAGTTCTACAGACACTAATTACACCTGAGCACAAAGGCGAAGGCCATTATGCTCCAGCAGCGCGAACGGACATTCGAAGCCAATCTATCGCATCACGCCGCGCCTTCGCTAGGGCACGATGGCCGCCTCCGGAGTCAATCCGCATGAATGAAGCCATCCACCCAGCCGGCATACCCGAAATGACACGATACCAGCTCCGGCACTCCGGGTTCCAGGCGTCCGAGTTTTCAGACGCGCCAGTACATCTTGGCACTTCCGATACGAAAGAAACCGGGTATGATGAATCGCGTTTCTCCAATGCGATGATCTCGATACGGAAACGCGATAAACGTGACGTGACGGTCAGTTTCGTCTCTCGTCTCGTCGAGCGAACGTTGCGTGCGGTTCCACAGCCCAAACCAGTTCCGTCGATTATGATAACGTTCCCGAAAGATATAGAGAGAATCCCACTCGTACCCACTGGCGCATCATACACATTTTACACATACACTGGACGAAATAAACCAGATGATGTTACCTGTTCACATTTATACCGCTGATTCGGCCGGTGAACAGGTAGACAGGTACATACATAGTAGCCTCATGCCTTACCACTGAGGTGTCAGGTAAAGATTGGGCGAACACTCATCGTGCCAGTCAAGGTCTGTTTGTGAATCGACCCGAGGAGTGACGCAGGTACCGACGACTACATTCTTCCCGATCACGACGAAAAAATATAATAAACAACGACCACCAAGTCCTGTACCATACGAACTGCACGAACAGTACACGAAAATGTACATTTCTTCGCGTCTTTTCCACGTACACGAGCATAGAGGCGTTTCCAGGAAGAACGGTGCGCTCTAGGAACACCGATTCCAGAGGTTTTGTTCGTTTGTCACACAACAGCATCGAGCAACTAAAAAAACACGGCTGCATCCACGAAACAATAAAGGGAGGTGGCCACGATTTCCGAGAATGTGTTTCGTCGATATGAACTGTACAAGGAACAACGCCTCGAG
This sequence comes from Acanthococcus lagerstroemiae, assembly GCA_031841125.1. Classification (NCBI taxonomy): domain Eukaryota; kingdom Metazoa; phylum Arthropoda; class Insecta; order Hemiptera; family Eriococcidae; genus Acanthococcus; species Acanthococcus lagerstroemiae. The sequence continues at coordinate 31,182,792 of CM063110.1, read as the reverse complement.
ACTGCAACTCAGTGACGTAGCTACGGGGTCTGGAGCCCTCTTTGCGACTTCGTCAAGAGTGGTTTTCCTTATTGCCGCACCCCCTCTAACATCCCCTTCATCTTTTGTCAAGACTAAACCCCCCTCAAACACTAGGCTGGTTACGCCACTGCTGCAACCCCCCCCCCCCCGGAATCGGAGCTCGGTCGAATATGAATCAAGCCTTTTGAAGAATTTTGAAGAAACAATACATTTTCCAAAGGTTGCCCAGGGTCCTCAAAGTCTCTTATGGAAAATTGCGAGTAAAACGCATTATTTTTGTCGCAAAATGTTCCGTGAAGTGTAACGAGTCACCTTAAGTATTTCCGAGTTTGAATTTTATTTTATTTCACGAAGGAGATGGATCACATGTGGTCCTCCAGGCCGGATCATGTAGTGAGGATGTTGATTTATGCAAGTCAAAACATTAAATTTTTAAATCATTAGATTAACAAAAATTGTATCTACTTTAAAGGGAGAAGGTACATAAAGTATTCATTATCATGATAGCGAAAAAACGAATTTGCTAAGTATTCACAAACAAGAGTGATGGCAGAAAGAAAAGAGAGCGGTTGCCGTCGCCAATGACGGATGGAAATAAACGCAAACGAATTAAATGTCGCTAAGAGCGCTAGTTGCTCTGGAAACAACATGAATGAAAACCGGCAAGGGGATAAATGAACTGTCTCCCTCCGCCACCGTGAGTTTCTCAAAAAATGCATGCTTGAAGAAACATAATATGAAGACATTCTTCTTCTTCTTCTTCTTAAAACACGCCTTGCTATTTCCTGGACGTGTGTTACTCCTTTTCCCTCAACATTCTACTCCAAAACTTCAACCAATCCGGAACAGTTTTTAGATTTCTTGTGTCTTCAATAGATCACGCGCTACACCTGTTCAACGTTTCAAAACCCCAAAATTTTCGGCAAAATCACCCCCGGCTTATGGTATTACATACTTGGTTAAGAATCCCAAACTATTCAAGAACTTGTTTACGCCACTTTAAGACTTTTTTGAACTCAATTCTGGCTCCTTAAAACGATATGGAGTCTCTGAAAAACTTTTTAGGATTCGCGTAAAGACCACAACTCTTTAAAATTAACTCGTAATGCTCATTCAAGACTCTCCCGAACTTGTTCAAGATTCAAGTTCAAGACTCGTTCAATACTTGTTACGACTTCTCAAAACTTAAGAACTTATAAAGATTCTGTCGTACCTGTTTGAAACAAGTTAATGCAAATCAAGGCTCTTTCTAAACTTTTACAATTCAACTTACACTCTTCATGAGTCCAGGCTAGATGAATACGCTTTAGGACTCTTCAAGGGCTTAAGATGATACCAAACATTGGAAGCTTTTTAGAATCATATAAGACTCCAAAACTCTGTACAATTAACTGCCATCAATGCTTATTTAAGACTCTTTTAAATTTCAGTATTTGCAAAGCTATTATTTAAGATTCACTGACTACTTCGAGACTTGTCTAAGACTTCTTATGATTCTACTCTATCAAAGACTCATAATTCTTTCATACTCAAGACAAGTAAACACTCTTCAATGCTCTTCCTAACTTTTCTAAATTAGGTAAGAACTTATTCGAGCTCTATAAAACTTGTCTACGACTTCCAGTGCTCTTTCATACCCATTGAGAATACTCTTTCACTCATAAGCATGCCTGTTTCACAGACTAGGCAGAATTTTCCTAGCGTTTTCAATTTCAATTTTTCTTTTTATAAGGGACAACTATCCCAATAGCCTCTCGCGTGTATCCACGTCTTATGAAGCCGCACAGCAGGTAGTTTTGTACAATCGTAAAGCAATTAAAAAAAATAGATGAACTGAGTAATGAGTAGTCTTAAGGCGAGTCCAGTCTGTTCTCCTTGGATGATCAGCCGAAGATGAATGTATAGTGTGAACGTAAAGATGATCAGCAAACTGAAGCTGAGCACAATCAGTCTTTCATCTTCGATCGACCTGACATAGGTCGGTTCAAAATAATGACAAATATACATCCATTCAGCTTTATTTTTCCATTTTTTTTTCGTGCTTCGGCTGAATGCAAAAAAGCTGAACAGTGTGAACATCGACAGATTCTCCTCCACAGCTGGTCAGCCCAGGCTGATCATCCAAGCAGAACACGCTCATCATCTTCGTGCAAACCCACCTTTTGGGGTCTTGAAACCCTTGACAGCGAATTAGGACGTCTTAAGAAGTATTACCAGATTCTTAACACGTACTCAGAGAGTCTCAAAAATGTGCTTACAAGTCTTAATTAGCTCGAAAAACCCCTAGTAAAGTGTCACCGATCTGACAATAAATAGGAATCTGAATCAGTCTTCAGTCTTGACATATAAGTCTACAAGTCGCCTTAGCGAATCTCGATGAACTCAGACAAATTGTGGAGTCATCAAGGACCTTAACTGAACCCTAAATTCTTTATACCATACTACCGCCGAAAGGAAAATGCCGAGCAGATTGCCTAACAGGAGTTTGGAAAACCGCAACGTCGAACTTGCGACCCCAAGAATTACCCCCAGAAATAGGCAGCTAGGCCGAGAAAGCATTACGGAGCCAGCCAGCCAGCCAGTTTATGATGCAGACAGACTGTCAGATAAGACACAAAAACCACCAGTCAATCAGCCCAATCAGCCATATCATTGGACTGATAGACAGACAGATAGACAGATAGACACAGAAACCGCCTGTTAATCAACCATCCCACTAGACTGATAGACAGACAGATAAACAAACAAACAAGGTGCCAGGACACGCACTGAATTACGGAATTTTAAAAGCTAATTCACGTCTCAGCTTTGCAGTCGATTTGAATTTATCATTGCGTCACTGATTCCCACAAATTAATGATGTCAGTAATATTTCAAATTACGGAATCTCATTCCCCCCCGTTAATAATGAAATGAAAATGAAAATAATCAACAACTGCGAGTTAAAAACAATCAAACAATCACTGGGAATTACGAGCTTTGACACGGATTTGATACACGATAAAGATGTAGTTTAATGCTTCATCGTTACCAAAGATTAACATAAATTATAACGGGTTTTAGATAAGTAAAAGACATTCGAGACTAATGATCCAATACGACTTTTGTGTGGTTTATTATTAGATAGTACATAGTACATATACGAATATCATGTACAATGTTATCTATAATGTACAATGTTATCTATAAACACGTTGATAGGGTACCTAATGAATCAGGCCTCTCGATGCACGCTTCCTAGTTTCGTTTTTTCATGATAGCAGTTTTCAGTGGCGTGGTCAACTGAGTGAATCAGGTTTAGATAGTTCATCAGCAGTTATCTTCAAACATGTGTCTAATGGGCCCGAACGTTTTGCATTCAACATCACACGTTGAAAATGAAAATGGTTCTAACTAACGCGAAACGCAGCTTATTGTGGAGATGAAGGGATTCTTAGAGAGTCGATCTCAATACAACATGGAAAGAAAACGGTTCCAAATAAAATTTCAGAACTCAGAAATAGGCTAAAATGTAAGACACAATGGGACGTGCTCTTGAGAACGTGTTTAGCATTCATGTTACCGGATTGACCTTCACCAAGACCAAGGATGATTAGCGTTGATTCTAGTTGATAACTGAGCATAGGAGATTACTGTACTCATTTTAAGAACAGATATATATGTACCTACACATATCTTTTAAGAACAGAACGTTAACTTCCTCAATAAGAATCAACAAGGATATCATTCGACATCTGCGTTCATGTAGATAGAAAACACCAAAATGCGTTTTACTTCCTCAATAAGCCTAGACTATCGAACCAACCCTCATCAACAATGATTTCAGCCTCAGATTTGAGTTCTTCGTGCTCCCATCGCCTTTACAAATACCCCGTGTACTTTGTTCGGCGTAGTATGCATCCAGTTGAGGGCACATGCAAGATCTCGGGTACACCTACTGCCACCCGACCTCCACTCCGGTACCGCAGTTCCAAGTGCCCCAACAAACTGGAAGACGCCTGTATCACCATATATGGGGAACACACGCAGCTTATTACCACCACAAGCAACGTTACCAATGAAGGGCTGTGTAAAATAACTCGTTCATACGAATTTTTCGCCCTTACCCCCCAGTGAACTCTTATTGGTGTGGGTTAATAAAATCAAAATAACTTTAAAAATGAATTCAGCGATACTGAGAACCAAATTTTAGAAACACTTAACCACATTATCTGTAATTTTTAGATTATGTTTCCTCATTGTGGCCTTCGGAATGGATGCTCGTACCAAAAATTTCATAAGTGGATTTAGCGTTTCAATAATCCGAGTAGACTATCATTTTCGTGATCTTATTTGGTTTCTGTGGCCTGTATTGTTTGAAGTTCAAAAACGTGTACTTTTACTCCAAATTCAACACAGGCCATTGGCCTTTGAATCAGCATTCTTACACTACGTCAATAATTTTTTACAGACAAATCAATTTTCTAGACCGAACTCGATGTCTTGAAAGTTTTAAAACAAAGCTGAATATTTCCTAATGGGAAATCCTACGTTAAACTTCACATACCGTCTTCCTGACAGGACCCCTCAAAACTGTTTAGTTTCAAAAAAAAATTAGACATCGGACTTTTAGATTAAAAAGAACAAGTTTCGACATTGACTGCAAAACATTTCAAAAAGAGCAAAAGTTCGGACCACCTTCATGTAGCCATTATGCACTTGTCGACTCATCCACCAAGCGAGGGGTGACATGCACTCAACATCACTTCAACTGAATAGATTATTTCATTAGATTTTTTATCGAACCCATATCAGTGCCCTAAAATTTGAGTTCTACCCTAGGACGGGAAAATTTTTTACTTAACTAGAAAAATTGGGAAAATATTTAAAATAGAGGTTTCTTGGGTCGCCAATTCCGATCATTTCATTAGATTTCAGATCCAACTCCTATTTATAGTACAAAATTCAAATTCTATGCTTCCAAAGGGAACAACTGACCTGACTGAATAACTATGAAAAGGGTCGACGGATTCTAATTATTTCATTAGCTTCCCGACTCAATCTCCGTTTGGGTCCCGAAATCCGAATTCTATGCTAAGAATGGGCAAAATTAACTTCACTGAGAAAACTGAGAAAACAAGTCGATGTGAAATTCTTAGCTCGCAAATTTCGATTATTTCATCAGATTTTTGACCCAGACCCATTGGGGCCTTCAAGTTCAAATTTTCACACTTGAAACGGGTTACACTGACTTGAATGAAAACATAAGAAAACTATCCAAATAGGGTTTTCATTGGTCCTCGATTTCGATCATTTCTTTGGAATTCTGACATGGTGTCTACAAGAATGGAAAAATATAAATTCCTGACTTTTTCCAAACTTTTTTTTTCTCTTCTTTAAACTTTTACAGTACAGACAGTATATATTTATGTTTATACTATTAGACGCTGTGGTTAAAATGAACTGAAATTTGAAGTTGATTTTTGGGTGAAAGCATTTTATTTGTAGAATACGACTCTAGGGAGTGCTGAAGTAAAATTAAACGACGAAAAATTTTTTCGTGAGTTCATTCTTTGTTTTTTTTTTCCAAACTTCTTAAAAATATTGTTGAATTTCCTGACTATTTACAAACTTCCTGACCTACTTTTCCAATTCCTGACTTTTTCAAAACTTTCCAAATTTTCTAGTCTGATCCATCCTCGAATTGGACTCTATCATTCAAATTTCATTCTTCAAATTGGTATCATCGACTTGACCACAGACACTGAGAAACCAATCGAAATGGGAGCTTTCCAGGTCTTAGATTTATCGCTGGTTTTTTCAATGATGTCATGCGTGTTTCCTCTCTCAGCTTGGATTTCCCACACCTCAATAGAAGTTTTCCCCACTCTTACTTGGGTTTTCATAACCCAATGTAATCCAATTCGGGATTTTCTAACCTCAGCATGCGTTTTCCCAGGCCTAACTCTGAGTTTCTCATTCCAAAATAGTTTTTTTTTCTCCCTTCAACTAGGGTGTCTTCACCTCAACGTGAGCTTTTCCTATTTCAACTTCGAGTTTCTCGATGATGTCATTTTAAGTGGGACGCAATATAAGTTCCAGGTTTTTCTCACCTTAACATGGGTTGTTCCTACCTAGACATAGGATTTTCCCGCCTCAACATGAGTTTTCTGGTGATGTCACGGGATTCTCTAACTTCAGCTCAGGATTTTCCCACCTCAATTCGGAATTTCCCCGGCCTCAACATGAGCTTTTCCTACCTCAATACCTCAACGTGGGGTTTTCCTGCTGAACGTAGTAGATTTTTCCTTTCCTAATTTGGGTTTCTCCCACCATAATTCGTGTTTTCCTGACCACGTATTCCCTCAAGGGGGGTTCCCTACCTGAATATAGGTGTTTCCATCTGAAGTCAGAGTTTTTCGAACTTAACATATGTTTTTCTTTACAATGTCACAGATTTTTCACACAGTGACTTGCATTGTTTCTACCTCAGTGGCGTAGCCAGCATAGTGTTCGAAGGGAGTAACTGGTCAGGTGTGTGGGGGGGGGTGTTGATATGGTCGGGTGTGTGCAATAGGAGAGGGTACACTAAATAATCGCAAGGGGGGTCCAGACAGCCTTAATTTTCTGGCTACGCCACAGTCGTATCTACAAGCGGATTTTTCGGACTTCAACGTGATTTTTTTTTTTTTTTTGTGATGTCACGATGTTTTTTGAACTCACCTAGGATTTATTTTTCACCTAAACGAGGAATTTTCTCATCTCAACGTAACTTTTTCCTACCTCGACTGGGGGTTCCCCTTTGGAACATGAGTCCCCTCTTAGGTTTCCCCCATCTGGACTTGTGTTTTTTTGACCTCAACATGGGATTTTCCGGGGTTACGGCTGAACCCGGATTCGCTCTGGAACGAAAGAATTAGTTCTTTTGGCATTATCCGAATTGGTTCCCGCTAGTACTAAGTAGTTTCATTGGATATAGCTTGCACACAGAAATGATAAAAATCAGAGTTCTTTTAAAGACCGGTGAACTGGCTTTCTCGATTACTCTAATCAAAAATAAAGCAAGAAACATATTAAACGTTGATTTTATTTGTGTACTGGTCAGTACGACGTCTGTAGAACATTTCGTAAGTTGACTGAATTGGAAGTGGATTACAGTGGCGAATATGAGACCAGAAATTTCCGAATTAACAGCAAAGGGGTTATGCCATATGTGTATCAAAATGGGAACCTAACGCAACCTACAACGAAAATCTGTAGATTTGTGGACAGTCTCAAATCCAAAGACCGAAGATGTTGAGAAGAAAGCCGACTTGGATGCAGTAATGGAACATTTTATTCTAGAAAAAGTTGATACGAAGAAATATCTAGAAAGTATGTGTTATTCTAAGAGAAATCATCCAGACTTAAGAGGTTCTATGTTAACTGATGTACGAGAGTTGATTTTTATGATACTAATTTCAAAGAGCATGTAAGCAGTCAATATTTAACCATACCTACAACGAGAATCTGTATAAATGTAGCAATTCTAAGTCTGTAAAACTGGGAAGGAAAATCACTGCGTAGGGGTTGTGCCATATGTGTATCGAAGGAAGCGAATTCGGTTATTTAATCACGAAAAGAAGAGAGCCATTTCGGCTATTAAATGGCAACAAAATCGGGAGCCAATTCTGGTATTAGAAAACATATCGGGAGTGAATTTGGATTCTGGGGAATAACTACTTTACCTCACACAACATAACTAAACACAGTAGTTAATATCGCTTTACATTCGCAAACAATTATCGCGTTTAAAACTAGACGCCACGGCGACAGTCAGCGACCTTTATAAATCCTGCCGTCATCGTCGAATCTCCTCATCGCTTTTTTAGGCAATTACAAGAATCATGTCAACTGATCTTCATTTCTCTCGAATACTCAGGAGCATTTGCCACAGACTAGTTTACTCGTTTAGTTTTCATTTCCATCTCGAGCCTTCTTCCCCCCCCCCCGCCCACGAAATTCAGCCTTGGAGCTGATTCATTCACCGCCGATAACCCCTGAACTACTGGTAAGAATCCAGAGTCTTATCTGTATCTACAAGCCACTCGATTCATCTATTAATAGGACAGGCGAAATAAAAACGCGTTGTTGATACTATAGATCGACGAACTGAATCGGCAACAAACGAAGCGAGAACTGAGCTGGTTTAATTGTCTTCCAGCGATTGATTCTGCACTTTCTCGAATACTAGTAAACCAGATATGAGAACCGTCATGTCAGCAGCGAAAAACCATGTCACTAGTAGCATGTACTCCGACTGTCATCAATCGATAGTCCGATTTTTCGCCGTCATCGACGGACAAGTCAATCCATCATCCGCCAGTCCGTATTCCAGTTCCTGTTAGCTTCTTCTCCCACGTGTCAATATGCAACAATTACACACGAAATATACGTGCACATGTAGAATATTCGCACGAAATTTCGATAACCGGAACGCGAAACCGTTGCACGAAGTTGGTGAACTTGACCGCAGTCAAACATTCATTTCTTCCAACGAATACGCCCAATGTCTTCGGAAGTTGCGTCCATCATTGGATGATACATGCGCGGCGAGCGGGGAACTTCGAATTTAATTTATTTCCCAGAAACATTTGTACCGTCACGACTCGCGAGAGACAACCAACAGCAGAGGTCGCGATTTCATTTCATGTTGGAGCGTACCGGCGAGCATGGTGACTACCGAGACCCATTAAGACTATGAAGTGAGAAGATTCGCGAAGACAAGTGCAGACTCCATTAGGGTTAAAGTTATGAGATAGACCGCTTTCTCATAAAGAGTAAGCCTCATAAAATGATCACGATAATAACACTTGATAAGATTCATTCGAACTTCCCCAGAATTATTTAAATTAATCACTCTTCCAAAACTTATTTAGACTTCGATAAACTAGATGAATCATATTTTGCGATGACTTCCCACGATTTGTGAGGTGGACACACAGATTCTGTCAAGATACATTATTTGGACTCGTTAAAACTGCGTTGCCAGACTGATTTAAGACTCCGAGAGGAAACGACTCCGACTCACCCATCTATGAATCCGATCAATTGGGAAGATTCGAAGAATGCCGCTTGAGCTGCGAAAACTTCATCACCAAAAGGCTATTAAAAGAACCCAGTTTTACCTATTTTTATAATTCAAATCGGCACAAAAACCTCAAAAACTTGTTAGCTCGTTCAGTTTCCGAAATTGAATGTAAACTTTAGTTGGGAAACTTACCGGCCTCGCTTCCCTATTAAGACTCAGGTATTGATGATAAAACTCGATCAGAATTTTCTAATATGTACTTATAATAATTTTGAAGGCATTCATCTGTGTAAACTGTTTTACATTATTCTGACTCTTCCAGAGCACGTGTACGAACTCAATTTTTCTTAGAGTTCATAGATTAGCCTAACTGGACCATTTGGGGGAGTCGCGACCAAGATATTTTCTCAAAAAATGCATTAAGTAGGTTAAAAAAAGAAAAAAATCTATTTTGCGAACTGTAAGTCCCACCGAACTTTTGAAGACAAAAAGTAATATTATTTTAAGATCTGTAAATTAGTAATAATCTTTTTTTATACAATCAACAGTTCGTAAGATTTTTGACCTTCGTGGATACTTGTTCAATGGAATAATTACATCAGTATGGACGGCAATATTGTGCGCAAATACGAGTATGTTCCCTTCTAATATTTACGTCACGCAATGTCCACTCTTCACTCATTTGGCTCACGCTGAAAGAGGAGGTGCAATTATTATACAAATCAAAAGCATTTTGAATTTTCCGAATGCACTGGGATAAGTGCAAACCAAATGTTAGCTTTCATACACAGTAGGTGTTGTCCTGGTTTTAGTAGCAGTCTGTTAGGCCGAAGGTAGGGTAGACGGTTCGAATCCCGGCTATTTTTTCCCTTTAGTTTTTTCGTGTTTCTTTTACTTTCTAAAGAATGTTATTAATTTTCTATTTCGGTTAATCAGCAGTGTTTTAATCATTCCATTTTTATTTATTGCTTCAATTATTTAAGCTCAATGTTATCTATGACAGTGAGACGGGGATTCCGAATTGAGTTCCAAAATAGTGTTTTTTGCCGGATTGAGTCCTGGGCTTGTGGGGTTACCTGACATGAAGTTCCGGATTGAGTCCCGGTTTAGCGCGCCCCGTGTTTGGTTCCTTCGTACATTGCATTAGGCAACATATTATTCGAGAAGCGAGTCAGTTTCAAATTTCTCCCCCCCCCCCCTTCAAAAAAAAGTGAAGTAACTTACTACCGCGTGTGGTATTAGCTTGCTTCAACAGCCACATGCAGATTTTTATTTAGCCTACACGTAGAGAATAGATTTTACAGGTTTCGTTGCTTTCGTTTATGGGAATTAATTTGGAATATATGTGAAATTTCGATAGTCTCGTTTTTCTTTCCTGAATGCCAACGAGAGAGATCGGTTCGCTAGCAAGGAATTCAATCCGGAAATTTACTTCAGGTAGGTGCGCTAACCCGGGACTCAAAGGATACTGATAAGAAATAGGGGCGCGGCTGGGATTCAATGCGGTGACGCCCCAATTAAAATTCTAAGTCGTTTATCTGTTGCAGTGGTCACTTGATTTTTGGCTGAGAGAAAACACTCCGACGCTGTACTACTCTCAAAAGTTGATAGCACAAGCATGCATGTCCAGTCGTTAAAAATTGAATTTTCTTCACCAGCTTCCCGTTCTGAGGAACTCGGAAAAGGTTCGCCCAAAAAGTTCTCACATTTGCATCGGATGAAGAACTGAATCTTTTCACCATTTTTCTTTATCTAATTTGCTCTCCATCCGAGTCCTGGAATCCACCCTTTTGAGCATATTGGTCGAACAGTTTCATTAGTCAAACAATTTTACTGGCCAAACAGTTTTAGTAGCCGAACAATTTTATTGGTCGAACAATTCTATTGGTCAAACAATTCTGTTGGTCGAAATATTTTTTGGCCAAACAATTTTATTAACCAAACAGTTTTATTGGATGCCCTATTTTATTAGCCAGACCATTTTGATGAACAAATAATTTCATTTTTCGATCATATTCATTGGCCTAACAATTTTACGGTCGAATAGTTTTTATTGGCCAAACCTTCAACTTCAAAATAAACAGAGGAGTGAAGCAGGGGGGCACTTTATCCCCATATCTATTCAACTGTCTTTTGAAGGAAGTATTACACAACCTAAATTGTGAGGGAAAGGGGCTGAATATAGATGGGGACCGGCTCAGCAATCTAAGGTTTGCAGACGACGTCGCCTTAATAGCTCAGGATGGGGAGGAACTGCAACTAATGGCCAACGAGTTGGAACAGGAAGGTCGAAAAGTAAAGCTAAAAATCAATGCAACTAAAACGGTATTGATTACAAACAAGCTGAATGCCCACGGAAATCAAAGTGGGAGCATAGGTAATCAAAAAGTAGTGAAGAGTGTAGTTTATTTAGGACAGTTAATATCATTCGAGGATAATATGGAGAAGGAATTGAATAGAAGGAGAGCACAGGCCTGGAGAAGTTTCTGGTCGTTAAAACAAATATTTAAAAGTAAAATGCCACTTAAAACTAGCACAAAAATCCTGGAAGGATGTATACTACCGGTTTTGACTTACAGGGCGCCGACGTGGGCAATCACTCAAGCACAAAACCTGAAAATGGCAAGAACTCAAATTGCTATGGAAAGATCAATTCTAGGTACAAAAAAGAAAGACTGACTGAGGAACATTGAGGTAAGAATGAGAACCGGAGCAATAGACTGCAGGTATACCATGAAAAAGCGAAAAATTTGATTATGCGGGACATGTAGCCAAGGAAGGGAGGGAAAGATGGAGAAGAAGAGTGATGGACGGCACCCCTGGGAAGGTGTGAGATCACCAGGGAGACTTCGGACAAGGTGGTACGATGAACTCAAAAAGATAGGAGGAAGGCTCTGAGTTAAGGTCCGCGGAATTGTCAGGAATTAATTGTGAAAGGTCTCTGATGGTTCGAGCTGAGCAAGTGCCAGCGTCCAGTGGGAAGAATCGCGAAGCCTCCATGAAGTCTTCAGCTGTCTTGAGAACTCTAACCTAATGAGTTCTTACGAGATTCGATGTCCGTCGCATCTAATCAAGGCTTACGTACATTTAAGAGCAGAATGAACGAGGGCAGTCTGCACTACGTGCCAGTGCTTCCGCCGACTACTTATGTCCGAGATACACTCGCATCGGGTTACTGTTTGAAGACTGATCCACAATATGACGGCTGGCGAAGGCGTTGCCCGAACAAAACAGGGAGTGCAATTGTCTTCCATTGCACATATTTACACGTTCGAATATACTGAACAACTCAATGAGCTCTCTAAGCCAGTGACCACGACGCGTATAAAGTGGACACATAAATTTGATCATAACGAGGAGACGGATGAAAAAGGAACATCTCGTCCATGGACTTTCATTTCCACTGTTTTTATATATGGTAGGTATATATTATACGAAACACGATAACCGAAACACACAATAGTATACACGGAAGAAAATACAACAAGCGGAAAAAATAATACTTGCGATTCCTCTCCCTTCCCCGAAGTATTCCATAAATCAAGGACGGTTGTATGAGCGGGGGTGTCATAATTACGAGATAGCTCTGTGAGTTATTAGTCTTGTTCAGAATGTAGGTACCGTATCTACCAAGAACACGAGAGGAGGAGAGTTTTTCACAACGAAATACAATTTCTAATTGGACTATGAACCGATATACAGTGGACAGGAAATTAATGTTCATGTTCGTCGCTAAATTCATGGCACCGCGAGTGCTTTTAGTAGCTTACAGTGGCGAATATTTAGCACCTTACCTCGCTGAACGAGCTTCTCCGGTATTTCTACGTCACAGATCTCCATTGCCGTCACAAATAACACCCGCAGTGCGACAATGCAACCAGAGAGACATGACAATACCTCTACTTGAAAGTGGAAACACTAATAAGGTCCGACGTATTCGACATGGAGCTGAAAGCGAATTTCAGATCACTGAAATATTTATAAATGAGCAAAACTGACTGTTCACGCCATTTCCACAGGTTTTGGTTTCTTCTCCATTTCAGATCCTTCTGGACCATCTTCTGTCATTTCACTCTCGTTCTAAAACAGCATTCTTTCTCTCTCGTTCGCTCACGTTCGTCTGTAGCTACATTGTCTTATTTTTAGGTTTAGTCATTTTTTTTCTTTTTCGTGTATTTTACTATTTTATGGTCAAAATCTGATCCACTAACATACGTTCACCTAAATCTTGATTTCATTTGCATACGTGTTTATCGAAATTCCATTCCAAACACTAACTTTATTCGTATTTTCAGGGGGATTCTTGGTTCACTAATTTATTTTTGATGTCATTTCGGTTATAAACTCAAACTAATGCTGACAAAGTTGACTGGGACCCACTAAAATATGACAAAGTAGCATATAATAGCTTCAATCACATCTCTCAATTTCTGGGGAGAAGCTTATTTTTGATGTCTTTTCGAGCGTGACCACTGCTTTGTAGCACCACACGGGATCCTGACCTACATATTTATAAACAAGCACAACAATTTATAACGTTTTTGCTGTTTTCGTCTTACCCTAATATTTATGTTAAGAGAGACTCTCAGCAGTGTCAGGGACGTATCGATAGCGGGCAGGGTGGCAACTTACCCCCCCCCCCCCCCCGTAGGAATTTTTACTCAGCAGTTGGGAAAATTTACCATTTCAGTCAGCCGAGTTGAAAAAATCCAGCAAGTTGACAGGTTTTTTTCTGTTTTTTTTTGTTTTTTTTGCTTTGATACTTGGGAATTGATTTGAGAAGTTGGGAAAACCCAACTAGTCAAAAGATTGTTCTTCTTTTGAATTGATACTTAAGAATTTTGAGTTAAGTCAGCTGGAAAATTCCAACAGTCCAACAGGTCAAAAGATTTTATTTATTTTTTGCTTTGATACACGGAATTAAATTCTGAGTTGAGTCAGTTGGGACTTTCACAATTTATTTTTATCCCCCCCCCCCAAGGCTAAACTCTTCAGTGCGTCCCTGCTGAGTGGTGAGACAGGGGCCGCGGTTACGCTCAAAATAACATCCAAAATGAAATAAGCAGCCAAAGAACCCAAACGATGTGACTGAAGGAGTACGCTACTTCTTAATTTTAGCTGGTCGCAAGTCCCCTAAGCCGAAAACAAAATTTCTGAATGCCTACTGAATTCAAGTAAGAACATGCAAAAACGTTTGCGGTCTTCCTTACTTTTCATGATTGGTAGAAATCAGATACTGTTGTTTTTCTTCTACAGTTGGATCTTTCTTTTTCCTGGAACGTGCAGGGAGATAATTGTTCAGAACGTTATTGAAAGATCAGCTCAGTCTCTACTTACTCCAGATTTTATTACATAATCTGTACTTCGGATTGAAAATCAGAAATTTTTTCTATTAGGTATTTCAATTTCACATGCTTGTGTTTGAAATTTTATAAGCCCCATGGGAAATGTACACCATATAGACCACGTATATCACTATAATTCAATACTAGTAAAATAAGAAAAATATACAGCTGTTGAATGCACTAATTATTCCAACTCAACTTCAGTTAGTGTTAAGAAATTACTTTATGGGATGTACATATTTTTTATTAAGCCTCTGAACTCGTAGGTACAAAATCAGGAACGGAATTGAATAAGAAAATATTTTTTTCAAGTTATTACTAGTCTATACCAAATTCCAAGGGCCAATATCCAATATGACAACTAGAGTGCCAGTCATTTATACTTAAATTTCTTTTCTTTTGGAGGGAGGGGGGTTAATGAATGCCAGGCGGATTTTTGTTCCATCTGGTAAAAAGATACATACACCCCTGAAAATTTCAGCTTGATTGGATAATATCAACAGGTGGTGCCTCAACACCCCCATTTTTTTACGGAAAAATACATTAGGTTTCGATATTTCGACATATTTGAAGGATTTTTTCCTCCACCCTCAAGGGTTGAAGGGCCGTGAAGATACTTGAAACTTTTGATCACGTTTTGAAGCCATTTTGGAAAGAATTCTGAACAGTTCTAGCGAGTTTTGGGCTAATTCGGAAGTGTTATGAATCCTCAAACAGGACTGGGAGAGTTCGATTCTTACGTGAGCATTAAGGATTGAAAGGTCCTAGGCAGTCTGGACTGCTCCCTTCCCTCGAAAACAAAAACTGTATTGTATGCTAATGAATACAGAAAATGTTCCAATAACTGTCACTCTCTTCTAATTTTTGCTCTCAATCCGAGCCCTGGTATCCGCCTTTTCGAGT
This sequence comes from Acanthococcus lagerstroemiae, assembly GCA_031841125.1. Taxonomy (NCBI): domain Eukaryota; kingdom Metazoa; phylum Arthropoda; class Insecta; order Hemiptera; family Eriococcidae; genus Acanthococcus; species Acanthococcus lagerstroemiae. The sequence goes on along the minus strand of CM063110.1, from coordinate 31,167,474 downwards.
ATTACCTCAGAGACGTTGAGGAGACTGTCAGAGCTGTCTTAGCCCTCTTCTCTTCTTACCGAAAAGCCGGTTTAGGTCGAAATGTAGCGAGTTGCTACGTGGGCTCGAACCCGGGACCTCCGGATTCCGAGACCAACGCGCTATCCACTCGGCCAACCAGATCCCACGAATTGTCACCCAGTCACAGAGCTGTAACCAGTCTCTTGCATGGAGAGATGAGGTATTATTGAAGGAGAAAATCTCAGTTAGAGCAGGTGTGACAAAGGATATTCCAGAAAGGAGAAAGAGAACAATACATTCTCTCTTCTCTTCAGAGGCGGGTAAACTGAATTTCCAGGGGAAATGCCTTAATTTGCAGCCCCCCCTCCAGTTATGGACCTGCCCAGTCGAAAATCAGTGAGCTGAAAAAACACGACTGCTCACTTCGAAAGTTACCATAAAATTCTTACACACTCTACGTTGCCCCTCCCTCCTTTACAATTGCTTCCTGAATCTACCCTTCTCAGAATTGTTTGTTGGATCCGCCACTTGAGTCCACTTATACACAGAACTAAGTGCTAAATACGACAAAAAGCATTCAGAGTGGTCTCTTGATTACCCAAAATGAAACTGGGTGTCTGCACCTCCTCCTTCATCCCAAAGAGTGGATAAGCAAGTACATTTCTAGTTTTTTGCATTTCCTTCAGTTATTTGTTGACCATGGCGAAAATTAACTCTGTGATGTTCTACGTGACATTCTCGACAGGATGGTACCACGTGTACAGATACCTTCCCTTAACGCAGCCGTTATGCAAAAAAACAGAAGTCGAATTCACCCTCGATCCCGACTCCAAGTTACAAATTAAAATACTTTGGAAGGGGAGGGGGGGGGTTTAAATAAAAAGTCAATAAACCTTAGGGGTGGGTGATTCCACAAACTGAGTTTGAAGGTGGTGGAGGTGAAATTAGACATGGTAGTCGATACATATATTTTTGAGGTCGCTGAATTCGATTTTGAGGATAATTATTGGATCTAAATAATTGGAGTTCCATCAAAGGAGATTCTGGTCCAACCAAAGAGGGCTATGGCTACACATTGGTGATTATATTGACATGGTGCTAAATTTGTAGGTTTTCAAGGTCACTCACCTATATCGCGCAGTCAATCTATATTACATTTAATTAGTATACACAACTTGACAACTTCTCACTGTACACACCCTTGAAAGCCGAAAAAATTAATTTATTCAAAAATGTTAAAACCTAATGTAATTTTTCATAAAAAGAGAGGTCGGTTATTATCATCTGCTCGGTTCGAAATTTTCGGAGGTTTACCTTTCCAGCAAAAATAATCCTACAATTCAAAAGTTGGAATATTGCCTACACTAACATAACCACTATTTGAGGAGATTTAGCTTGCCAATCGTATTCGTTTATGCGAAGCAGGGGTGGCAAGTTGGGTGTAGCAGGCGTGCAAGTGCTACACACGGGAACATTTTTGCTACACTCGGAAAAATTAGAAAAAAACTCAGCTACACTCTGCAAATTTAAATTTTGCACCAGTCGGGAAAATTCTCAAGAAAATTTAAATTTAGAAAAAAAAATGTCATCTTAAGAAAATTGCTACTTTATTAAATTAATGATCAGTAATCACCATCGTGATTCGTAAAATCAAATATGTGACTGATTTTTATTAAATATTTTGATTTGATTATAATTAATTTGATGTTCTAAATGTTTTTTATTACGATAAAGTCATAAGCATAAGCCTTTCTGTAGAGGGTTGATTCTTAAAACGTTGAAAAAAATATTTCAGGGGGGAGGGAGGGAGAAGGTAGTAGTTTCTTGGTCAGTTTTTGAAAAAAAATTGTTTTGCATCACGCTACACACAGGAAAATCAAAACTTGCCACCCCTGATGCGAAGGATGTCTGGACGTTTCAATGTGCAACGAAACCTGTCTTCTTGCTCTGGACCTGTTCCAATTGCTTTTCTGGTTTTCTTTCTCGCGACCTTGTCTCCTGCACTCCATGTGTAGAATACAAAAAAAGAACTCAATCTTTCTTTTGTCCGCCCTCTCGCTTTCTCGCTAATGATCGTTCGAACCGGCGAAATATAGATAATCTCTTGTTATACAGTTTTTTAGTGAATATATGGTCGTTTAATTCGGCAGTAAGTCGCTGTTTGGCCAAACGTGCCCGCTTCGCAAACCGCAATCCTTGCGTCTCGGATTCGAGGGAGTCCCACTCGAATACTCCTACCAACACCCTAGCGAACAGAGCGACTACAGCATCAATCGAGGTGGAACATAGCACGTCCTGTAAGGCATTACAATGGCAGGGCGTGTTACCACCAGATCAGAAAGACTGATACTGTGCGTGTGCATGTCGTGGACAGCTTATTTACCATTGTGAAACACATGGGCAGTAAGCGAACTCGGCTGTACACTCTTTGGCACAAAGAAGGAAAACGCGAACGCAACAAAACCGTAGGGAAAGCAATAGCAAACTACCCCGACTAACCTGCCCAGAAGAGTCGCGCGTAAGATACCGCGACCGTCAACGTCCGGCACCCGATACATATGGCACCTGAAGAAGAATTCGGCAGTCCATTTTTTGATTAGCTGCACACACTAAAGATACTCATATCACAGATCACAGCACTGCATGCGTAACTAAATTTCACTGTAGTCTGAACGTGTTAAATCGTTAGTTGTGATACCAATTTTCAAGTTCGAATTCGACGTCCCCTAGTATCATGAGAGGAAATACAAAAGGGGACTATTAAACATGTTATCAACAATTTCTAGTTCTACTGACGTTACAATAAATTCGGAACCATCTCCTGGAAAAGAATCATCGTCTGGAGTACGTCATCGGACCAAAAAAGGTGAAACAAAATGCCGCTATAAAGGTTGCAATGGTTCGGCACATTCGGTGTTATCAGCAATCCGCGCAATGTTTCAACCATTTACATCCCCGCCCTTATCTATTCATCTGATCGAGACACAAACACCTTGTGCTAATGGAGAGTCATACCAGACGTAAGGTCGGGAGCACTCAGCACCCATAAGCTGGCACTCCGGGAACGTGACATTTCCTATTTTCCACAATATTATCGTTATCGGGAGCGCTCACGCGTTCACATTTTACGATCCGGCGGGCATTCGGATCCCGAGCTTCGCCATCACACGTCACTCGAGAGACGCTTTCGGGAATAAAGGCTCTAGCTTGTACACGATACCGGGCGATATATTCGTTGAGAGCCAGCATATTATGTATCAAGTGAAACGAATACTCGCATTACACATATCCGTACCATACATACGATATGCGAACACATTGCTGGATAAACAAAACCCGAACTGCCAAAAACGACACTCGCTGTTGGGAAAATTAAGGAGAAAAAAAAAACTCGATCCGATGAAAACAAAACGGCAGAACGCACTCCATCAATTTCCAACAACGTGCGCGTACTTCTACCTAATTAGACGTGGCAAATTAATAAATAAATTGAAAAACTGTTAACGTTCCATTATTTATGGACGTGTGATGAACGGCATCCAAAAAGACGCCATTTTTTCTCAAATCTCAAAACCAAGGCTGAGGCGCCGCGTAGGTCGATACCATGATTAAATTTTTGTTGACAAATGCCATCGATCTTTTCCAAGTATTGATCGATGAGTTACATCGGAGCTATGTAACGCTGTTGCTGCTCTCAATGGTCTCAAGTTTCAACTTCTCGCCCAAAAGCGCAAACAGCCGACCTGTAAAGCGGGAGCTCACGGCGGGCTAGCAATAATATCAGAATACGCTGAAAATTCTACTCGCATAATTTTTCAGTCTTTTGGGGGACTAAGCTCCCCAAGCACCCCCTTGCGTTTATGACCTCACCTATACACAGCGGTGATCTATGCTACAGTATAAGACTGTCGGAGTTCGGGCTATGTTACGCCGTGGTTGCTCTCTAGGGTCTTCAACCTCTCAACAGGTTGTTGCGGTGATCTATGCCGCAGAACAACTGTCAGAGGGTCGGGGGTTGGAACAAACTGAAACAATGTAACCTGATTTTTCCTTCCGTCGATCGAATTCTAGAATTTCTCGATAAGGGCATCGGGGTGGGTTTGCCCGAACCGACAACTGTAACTCCAAACCGAGGAAGTCGTAAAAATGCAAGGAACACGGGAATCCGGTGGCGTGAAGTAACTCTGATACACGATTTTCGAGGACGTAAAATGGTAATTAGACGTGCGTACGAAATTCCAACGTTGTACCACAATATCCTGGTACCAATTTTCATTAAGATCTATCTAGCAGCGCGTTAAATAATAGTACGTATACGCACTCGCCAAGTGTCATCAGTACAGCATGTTCAGTCGCGGATACTACGGACCGGTCGGAGGTTCGCACACCGACTGATGGCGATAAATTGAAAATTACGTTTAAATGAGCCTCGTTAAGAGATGGCGGAAACTCCTCTCATAAATTGTGTTCGCCAAGTTCAAAGGTAACCGAACGAACACCGTTTTTTTCTCATTACGACTTCACGAATGGGCGCCGCGCAATGGCAAACGGTGATTTAAATTTGTTCGCGACTGAGGGCTGGCATACGTTGGTCGAACTATATGGATACAAGTAGCTGTGTTATTGGACCACATAGTGATACAGAAAAACCGAGAACTGCAATATAGTCGGGAAGCTAGTTGCATAATACGGGCGATATCTTGCGCTTTTTGATGCAAGCATCTGTTCTTCATGTCTGTAGTCAAACGTAAATCACATCGTAAGGACAAATAATTGTATCTTACCTTGTAATGATGCAAGGAAGTAACGTAACCTTTCTGGGTGAGGGACTGCAACTTATTCATCTCTACAAATCATTTTTACCATCCTCTGGTCACTGATGCAGTACTCGAAAGGGTACAAGTTTTGTCAAAAAAATTCCCAAACAGCAAAATCGAACCGACAATGTGGCAAAGTAGCACTGATGCCGACTGTTGCCCTACATGCACGTGCCAGCGTTGCCAACAGTACGGTAATTGCCGTATTCATACGGTTTTGGAGGGCTGAAACTCATGTACGGTAATGACCACTACAGTATATATGTTTCGTACAGTAATGAGATTAGACAACGCAAACTTCAAAATTTTTTATTAATTTTCCAATTTGCGCAGAAAAAAAAAACAATAATGAAAAAAAACCCAACCTAATTCAAACACTCAGAGAGGTTGGTAATATTACCATTACCATTTTACAAAAGTTGCGGGAAAGGATTCGAAAGAAACGGCTACGATTGTGGCAGAGTAACAATTGGATTTTGCACCGTGACAATGTACCAGCACATTCCTACCTTGCTGTCAAGCGATTCTTAGCTAAAAATAGTACTACAGTTTTGGAACACCCACCGTATTCGCCAGACTTGGCCCCCTATGACTTTTTCTTGTTCGATCGACTGAAAGCACCAATGCGAGGAGACCATTTGGCGTCTGTGGAAGCCATTAAAGCTTAAACGGCTCAAGTTTTGAGGAGCCTTTCAGAGAATGATTTTCAAAAATGCTTCCAGAACTGGGAACGAAAATGGAGGGGGAGTACTTCAAAGAGGTAAAACTTTATTACCCCAATTCCTGCAAATGAAGATTTTTCAAGTGTTGTCTGGGAACTTTTTTGACATGTACCTTGTCGTTTCCGGGACCAGGAGTGCGGTGTCATAGGGGCCACTTTTGCATACGTGCATCACCATGCGCTCCACCAAACATTATACGTCATTTTTACTAACTTTTGAAAGATTCTGAGATCACCAAACACGAGAGAATGGGTCTTAATTTCCCACCTCCTCTTTACATCAAGGAAGTCTATCCTAGTCTGAAAAAAACGTCAGCATGTGATTAAAACACCGTCAAATAGTAAGCCAGTCAGTCAGTCAGCCAGCCAGCCCACAGTCTAGACAGACATACTGACTGTCAAACAAATCTATTAACTCAACGATGAACTGACAAGGCAGGCAAGCAGTAGGACGGACAGAGAGACTGGAAAAGGCACGTGGCACTGGATAGGTCACCGAAACCAACGAAGCCAATATAGGCATGGGGATTACATCCGAAAGCCCCTTTCTTCCCACATCATGATTGCAGTTTAATAAAAAATGGTAAGCTAAATTAGTTTGAGTAGAAAAAAAGATGACTTAAATCCAATTTTTTAGCAGCCCCAAAGAGAATTTTCCTTGCTCCGATCGTTTACTTTTCTGTTGCTTTCCTACTTTATACTGCATTCAAAACATCACTCCTAATCTTTCTATTTTATTCATACTCGCTGACTGTTTACTCATTAGCTGGTGTCTGTACAGTAAACTTATGCCATTTTGGTAGTTTTTTTCAACTACTTAATAGGATAGAAAATTTCCAGATGGCCTACAACGAATAAAGATGACTTTACGTGACCAGTAGACACCCTGGTTTGCCATTCTCCGTGTCTTCTTAGTCTGTGAAAGCAAAAACTGTATCATACGCATCAAATAATTAATGAACACTCGAAATTCCTCAAATATTTTCGCTCGATCGCTAAATCTAGCGTAAGAAGATGGTCAGCACAAAGCGTTGGAAACATCAGCTTTTCCACTTATCCTGAGCTCACTCAACCATCAACCACCATCTTGAGCATCGAATAAACTGAACATTCAAGAAGGGGCATTCAGTCTCAATAAATTCTAAATTGTCCCTTCCAAGACAGCATCAGTAAACAAATTTATCGAACGAACATAACGAGTCTTGTCCAAAGAACCAAAGTCGGCGTGTTCCTGAATCGACTCCTCACTCCCTCTCTTTTACAAAATTAATCTTCGTCGACTCAATGACACTGACTCTAGATTGAAAATTGGCTCCAACTCTGACTAACTGCAGCAAAATTTGCTCCAGTTCTAACCTGACTAGTCAATTCATTGGAAAAATTCACTTATTTCAAACTACGTGATGTATTTTCGACTCCGACCGGTAAACGTTCTGAATGACTCTCTTTTCTGGCCAATTCCTTATGTACAATCAAATTCGGTCATTTCGACAATTTCGTGGGTCAGATGGTGAGACTGTTCAAGAAAAAAGTCATCGCCTCTTTACATTTTGCCAACTGATAACCTGATTCTCACTTTCTCATTCACGGAGGCAATTTTGCCTATTGACAACACGCTCTTTCAAACAGCTCTCTTTCGTCAGAACACTTCTCCAATTCTGAGTCTTCCTTTGCTTTTCCTCCCTCCCGCTTAATGTAATGGAGTTTGTATCCGGATACCGGGAGGGGAGGGGCTCGTTTTGAGGCATAGCGTAGAAAATAACTACGTTAAAACGGTAAAGATAACAATTAGTAGAGGATGAAACAGCACCTCAGTAGTAGTGAACTTGTGGGGAAGAGAGTTTCAACTTTTAACAATTTGTTGTTCAGTGGTAAGTTGTGGAAAGGGTTTTGAACCTGACACACTGGAATAATCCTCCGGAAAACTCCGTACTACCGTACCCTCTCTCATTGGAATTATCGACAAAAAATGGATTAGAATTAAACGCGGGGCCGTTCTACCATAAAACAGCACCGCCAAACAAATTAAAAAGAATTCAACTCAACGAAACCTCAATGAAACTTTCTGCATTCAGATTTTCGTATCCGGCCGGGAGGACCAATATTCCAACATTCGCTCGCATTTCTCGTCACATACGCAGCAGCCTTTCACATAATAAAAGTTCAAGACTTACAATCATGTTCCCTGTACTTAGTAAGCGAACAACAGAAGTTCAACAGGAACAACATTCGTCATATTCGTAACTTACAGACAGACGATACCAGATCTCAAACGAACATTCATAATTCACATCTCCGGGTAGCAGGTACACGACAAGATAATAAAACTCCCTATCTTCTACGAATGTCAATACACCTTCTACCAAATAATTTCGTTTAAATTTAAATACAATTACACCATCGGGCCATTTATTTATAGAAACAGGTTATTCACCACCATACCATTCTCGTGTACAAGACCACGGTCGTAATAATTTTGATCCTTTTAACAGCTACAAACAGCGTGAAAAAAATCACGACTACTTGATATCATTTTTCTTATACGAAAAACACACGAGTGCATAGAAAGAACGAAAAAAAAACACATACACAGCTGAATAGATTACAAAATCTCCCACGTTATATTCGTCGCACAGTTTAAGATATTAACCTACTCATTCGTCAGCGAAGTCGGCCCACGTACACTGGTGTGAGGACATATAAGCCGTTACAACCATTTATACAAGTGAGACTTGCGATAATGAAGTGTGAGCGTGTGTGCAGCAGCGTACCGCGAATGCGCACGTTCGATCATCTGTACAAAAATGAATTTATTGGAAATTGGTTCGAAGGCCAGCAAGACAGCCGAACTGTCTTACCAGCCACCGATCTACTACCACCATAAATCCATGTACACGATTCTCTTCGGCAATCTGTTCTGCTTCCCCTGCCTTGTATTCACCCATCGAATCGCAGCTTGTTGACAAGCACACGAGAATTACCTATTACAAGTCCCTTTTTATGAGGATCTGAAAATATGTTTAGCAAAGGAGGCACATACACAAGTGGCCCACCACACGAAAGCTCGCAACGATTGAAATACAGCACAAATGCCCGTCATTGATTCGCTAAGTTGCTGTATGGCCAAGTGGTAACGTGCCCGCTTTGCCATCCTTGCCTCGCGGGTTTTAGTCCCACCAACGCCGGAAAGCTACTGATATTCGAATACTCCCATTAACATCCTAGCAAACACACCGACTACAGTATCTATCGAGGTGGAAACAGCGTGTCCTGTAACCCCCACCAGTTCTCATGAACAAGGTATTACAATCTCACGGCTTGTTACCACCAAATCAGAAAGATTGGTAATGTGCGTGTGCATGTCGTGGACAGCTTATTAAACCTCGTGAAACACGTTAGTAAGCTAACTGTGGCTGCACACTCTTCGGCGCAGAGAAGGAAAACTCTAACGCAACAAAACCGTCAGGAAAGTAACGGCAAACTACCTTGACTAGCCCTGGCCAGGAAAATCGTGCGTCAAAAACTGCGACCGCCAACATTCGGCATCGGACATGGCACCTGAAGACGATAGTAGGGATGTAGTACTGCAAAGGATTATAACAACCAAGAAGAATACAGTATGTGACATACCCACCATACAGCACCCTGCATAACTCACCAAACACTGGACAATCCAATTAGACTAGGACAACCAATAGGAAAACAAGGCACATCCTACCTACCAGGGTAGGGCGTGTTACCATCAGACTAGTATACGCGAACTGTGGCTGCACACTCCTCGGCACAGAGAAGGAAACCTCTAACGCAACAAAACCGTGGGGAAAGAAAGGGCAAACTACCCCGACTAACCTGCCCAAGAGATCGCACGTCAGAAACCATGACTGCCAACTTCCGGCATTGGAAACGGCACCCAAAGAAGAAGAAGATTCGCTAATCGATGGCAGCGACGGATCCACGAAACATCATGATAGGGGGCAGTACAAAATAATACAAGAACTGAATCGTTTTCCACGTTCACCAATGAGACCGTTTAATTTTTTCTCTTTTGAGGAAGGACGTGCAGTTCTTAAGACTTCTGAATGCTCTTTCAAGGATCTCCAAACCTTCCTTGGATTAGTTAAAGACTCGTTATGGTCCTTTACTACTTGTTCAAGATTCACAACATTGAAGGGTACAGAATCAAAACTCACATTTGCGCCCTTGAAGTAAAATGGCAAATGTGAGTTTTGATTCTTTATCCTTCAGTTTAACGAAAATGGATACGTCTATTTTTCAATAAACACAAGATACTGCCACGAAATTTATTATTGTAATGAGCGGTGGTGACTTTCGAACGTTTGAACAGGAACATCTTAGTAAATCTGACAGGATTTTCAGGACAAGTCTGCACAATCAAATGACATGGTAACTCAAAATGCCCCATTGGGCCATTCATTTTCGAAAAATCATTGTTTAGTTAATAAAATGTATGCCGTTTGGTGTAGTTTGTTATGCAATCAAACTAGTCAACGCGCCTCAAGTTATAGTGTTTACAGAATCCCAAAAAGAGTTCAAACGGGGCCTTAGACTTACTGAGTCTCACTGTTTTAGCAGAATTTAAACTAATAACAAAGAGTTTTCAGGGAGTCAACGAGCATTATTTTGTTTCGATAGAATTTTACAGAGATTTAATAAGACTTAAAAAGTATTAAGGAGTCTTATGAGTCTTGATTTACATTAACGAGTCTCGATGAATCTTCACAGGGTCTGAATAATACTGAATAGGAGAAGTCTCAAGTTCAGCAGTCAGCTAAGTATTTCTGTCTGCATGATAAGGCCTATGGACACGGGATACTAATCATATTAGACGTGCCTTCCAACACCAGTTGAGTGTAATGGCGTCACATCTGATTTGATCTACAACAGCAAATCCGCTATACCTAGATAAGACCGTTTGTCCGATAAAATGATAAAATAGGACTGCGAAGCTAACTAGTTTGGCATGATGCGTGAGGATGTCGAGCCAGTTTTGATCTGTAGCCGAAAGTTACTATCAAGTCGATTTCCTGATAAAACTAAGATTACCGAGCAAAATAAAAATGTTTCACATCAGCCTCTTTCAATGCCAGTAATAAATATTCAAATTCAAGAAACGTGATTGCCACGAAAAATTAAAGGGCCCCTCAAGTATAAAACGTTTCTGTTACCGCTATTTTAGTGCCAAATGACTGAAGAAGACAAGTGAATACAACTGAGTTGACATCGTTCACATAATTTTATTTTTGATTTTCATAAAACCATTATGATTATGTGTATAAAATTTCCAAGAATTTTTTAAGGAGGGGGGGGGGTGGATTTATTTGATCTTAAAATCACAAAAATCATGTAAAAAATTATTTCCATAGTTTCAATTATTTAAAAAAATTATTATTTCAAGTGTCTCATGCACACTTGACCTAAGTGAAATTTTGACGAAAATGAGTTTAATATATATTCTCATAGATCTCGATGCCCTCTATTGGGCTACACTCGCAAATGACGAATTACTTCCTTTTTTATCCCGCTAGATGGCGTAAACTAATTGAGCCATGTATATAATAGAACGTAATTTATAATTATCAAATCACTTTCCTGGAAGAAAAAAAAAAAAGTTTTAGTCACTTAGGTCAAGTGTGCATGAGACACTCGATTTGATTCATCTCCGATCATGATTTTTGAAAGATTTTATAATCATAATTTTCACTAATTTGCTTTTTGATTTTGCCCATCCAGATTATCAGAACATTTAAGAAATCAATCATTTGTACATTTTCATTGGCATACAGACACGCGGAGTCAGAGATCAGCAAAATCAAATAGCAAATAATGAATTTCATGATTTTAAAACCATTCCAAAATTTTTCAAAAATTAAGATTTGAAAATCAAAAAATCATTTTTCTAAAAATAATTGAAAATGATGAAAACCAATTTCCACAAGATTTCTGAGTTTATTAAGATCGAAAAAATCCACAAAAATCCGGGAAAAATTTTTAATCACAAAATCATAATCTTTAAAATCAAAAAACCAATTGATTTTCAAAACTATGATTTAAGAACCAAACAAAATGAATTAAAATTAATTGATTTTAATGATTCTTTTGATTTTAATTATCCATTTCTGCTCGAAACCTCTCTGGCTGTCTGTCTCAAAAGTCAGTGTGTAATGTGTATCTATTAATGACTGCTGTCCGTTTGAGAGTAAGTATCCGTCTAAAAGCCAGGTTTCAATGGCTGTTATCCATCGGTCTGAAAACCTATGTCATCGAAAACGTCTTGTGTCATGTGTCTTTACGTTTTATTTATTTGATGGTTACGTTTCGTATCTTTATCTCATCAATTAGTTAACTGTATCGTATCAAGTCAATGTTTGTTCTGATATCATGTCAATTAGATCTTCCTGTCTAATATCTAATTTCTAATCAATTAGAGATGATTATATCGATAAGATCTTCTGTACATGTTCATGTCATATTTCGTCACGTTTCACCGAATTTTTAAAATAAAATAGTAATCAGAATACGGTATTGGCAATGTAAAGGCGCTAATGATAGAAATGATTATAAAAATGATAGCTTATCTATCTGCACGCCTATATGCCTGTCTTTCTTCTTTTATCATGAAGTGGTTGGAGGTCTTTCAGTCTAACTTTCTATCTTTTTGTTGGCCTAGATTTTGAAGCAATAGATCTACCTGTACAGTTCTTTGCATTTCAAGTAGTCAACTTACATGCGTTTTCAATTTAGATGATCAAGGCCGATAGGCTCTCACTACACCCGCAGCTAATTAACAAGCTGCTAATTTATCAAATTTTCACACTAGTCCACTGTTACGTAAAACATTTTTGAATCGAATTCTTTCTCTGTAGGGGTAATCGCTTCTACTGCTCCCCATGTATGCGCACCAGGTCGACGAAACCATCATCACATTACTTGCACAGCACCCAGGACAGCACAGTTTTATTCCGAGTACACAGAACAAGTATCTTCAGTATCCACTTTTTATGCATTGCAATCAAATCGTAAATCAAAAGCCAGTCGTCGGTTACATTATTTTGTTCTGCTATACGTATTCGCCCATTTTAAACGCGCAAATTATAGCATGAAACAGCAGTCAGCATGCTCCTATACTGGACTTACTCGTCGAATCTCGATGCAACTATACTACATACATACATACATGAATAATAAAATTCCAATACGACCAATCGCGTTGTTTATACCATTTATTAATGGAGAACAGCTGTCGTGAACACATAAAATGACGTTCGACGCCGAACACGCTGATGATTTCATCAAGGCCATTAACGTAAAATCACAGCATAATAATGTACAACGTAGATGCTGAGATACACCATGCGAGAGTCGTGAGCACGAGTTCACTAATAAACTGAGTCAGGGGTTCTTCGTATTCGTCCAAAAGTACGACATAGAAACGAACTGTGGCAGGACCTTCAAGACCTATGTCCTCAAGAACTGGCTGGTAGAAGTGAGTACACAACTGAGAATACAGAGCCATGGCACATAGAAATGAATTATAACAGAACCTCTACGACCTACACCCTCAAGAACTGGCTGGCTGATATGAGTACACGACTGAGAGTACAAGAGCTATGGCATACCCGATGATCACGTCTAGACGTCTGGCCATTCTAGGTTTTTCGACAAATGGAAGACTAAGTATAATGTAAAGACTTCTTCACTCTGATTCATCGCTTTCTAGCAAAAATGCATCTGATCAGCACCACCGAGAACCAATATCGCCTTGTAGTACGCGAGCACCAGCTACAAAAGAAATTCACCTAGAAAGGAAATAATGCTGCTAAGCACGAGGCGTGATTGTTCGCAAGCAGATACGGTTGGCGATAATCAATTTACAACCATTCTCGAGGAACGTTCGAAGATAGGAATGGAGAATGGTAATACGTAATACCAACAGAATATTGCCATTCAATTATTTCTCAGCAATTCTAACGGTCAAGGTCGCAAGCGCGAATCGCTCAGTCTAAACACCGGATCTCTCGACTCCCATGTAAACAACTAACGTTCGTTGAGTTGACAACCTTTTGACGAGAAATTTAAAAATAATATCTGCAGATCTGGTACGCGAGCTCTCAACAATAAATACGACTGAAATTTTCAGCTTCCGTTTCGCACACAGCCGTAACATGGAAAATATCACACTACGCACTTAACCTCTACTTCAAACAACTCCTATCCAGTATCTTACCCTATTCATCCTTCAGCAATTATTAAAACTGAAGTACTTAATTACAAAATTACTCACGACTCGCGTTCTCCAAATGGTGGGAATAGGTAACCTAACAAATGATTAGATGATTACAACTCACCTGAAACATAAGAAAATTACGAGAAATATTACAAAAGAAAATACAAGAGTAAACTAGTACAGAGTGTTTACTAACGTCGCACACCTAACACGAGGGACTACAAGTCATTCAGTTTTTGATTTTGGGGAACTTTTTTTCAATTTTGCACGGTTGATTTTCAATAATTTTTCTAAAAGAAAGTACTCAACTTTTACTTTCATTCTGGAAAAATTCTCCCCCAACGAATTTTTGGGAAGATTTCTATCAAAGTGGGGGACTGGAAAACCTTTCTTCAAATGAGGGATATGCAAGGAACTTTAGGGCCGATAGACACCTTAGAACACTAGAGGTTGTAATATCATTTTACGAGGGGTATTCTACATAGTAAGGTGCATTTTAATGTTACAAAGAGCTGGATTACTATTGCATCGATATGCTGGTGATTTTTCGAGCAAATGCTTGTATGTAGAAGCTCACTCACACCCTTGCTAGAACACTATACATCTGGGTGTGCTAAGCCGCCATTCTTATCCTTACTTTTTCCGTTCACAAGGGACCACGTCGCGGGCGGCAACTGAGGCAGCCCGCGACGAAGATCGATGTTGCACGGCGAATGTAAATATGAAAATGACGACTCAGTATACCCGGGTTTATAGTACCACACCCTCGCAAGTCCATAGCATAATTTGTTCACGTTGGCTTAGTTGTTGGCGTTTGCCACGCCGCATTCAAAAAGTAATGCTCAGATTACTGATAATAATGCTCAAATTTAGCGAAAATATACGCAATTCAGTCGTTTGTCAGTAGTTCACGACCGAAAATCAATGGGGTTTCAGTAGTTGCTTCAGTAGTTAACTAGCAGCAATCTGGTAGTTCACTGCTGATATCAGAAGTGAACTATCAGCTCTTAGTAATAACTTTATTAATCAACTACATATTAGCAGCACTTCAGTAATTTACAATTGCTCATCAGTAATAAAGTACTGAAAGTATGTAGTTTTCAGCAATCAACCAAAGAACATCAGCAGTACTCAAATACGCTCAAATAGCTGACTAATGGCGGTTAGTAATGAACTACTGCTTGTTAGTACACATAGTGAAGAACCTACTAACTGTTCATTGGTAGTGAGCAATTGCTAACGGTGCAGTACTTATTGATAAACAGTAGTGAACGGTGAGAATGTATAAGAGGGCAATTACTGTCCAGAACATAGTTAATTAGCAGATGATGACATAACATGCGATAGTTTAAAGCCGGGAATACACTTGAGACAGAGGCACTCCGAGGCCGAACGAGGCAGGCTCGGTTTGGCTGATTAAGACAGTGCAGCGAATGCTTCCACTTGCCTCAGGTTGCCTTCTACAGTGTTCGGACCCGATTCGATCGTTGTCGGTACATCAAAGCGAGGCAAACCCGAATTTGCTTGGATCATTGCCCGGTGCTGCCTCGTGCGTCACTTGCCCAACAGACCCGCGAGGCTGAACGAGACAAACCGAGGCAGCCTTGTTCGACCTCGGGCTGCCTCTGCCTCAAGTGTATTCCCGGCCTACCACAGATCAACATGATAAGCGTGCTAGCTCTGCACAGGTAAGCTTCAGTGTTTCTCGGCTCCAAGTTTCGCTTTCCATTTCAACAAACTGCGAGCAGTTAGCGCATAGTAAGAGAGTTTTTGCATAACACAAAACACAAGGAGCAGAAATAAAGAAGGCCAAATGATCAAAAGAATGAAAGTGCACTATTCAATAGTTCATACAATCAGTAGAATACTTATTAGCAACTACTGGGATTAGTTTATAACAGTAATTACATAAAACCACTAGACAATAGTTTTAACGTTTCAAGTCGTTACCACTGGAAACTACTACTTGATAGTTTTCAATAATAATTCCGACTAACATGGTTTATGTAGTTACTATTAAAAACTAGTTTTCAACATTTCGACAAGTAGTAGCAGCCGGTAGGGCTCGGAAATCAACGTAGTATTCATTAGGGGAAGGGGAGGAGGTTTTAAACGATTTTGAACGGGTGGAGGATTTAAACGAAATTCATACCTACTAAATGAACCTATCTTTTTGGCTTGCGATGGTTTCAATATGAGACAGTATACCACTCTACATGACCGACCTATAAAAATCCGACCTTGCTTAGGTTGATTCTAAGTGATAACAAAAGTGTGTTTTGAGCTCAATTTTTTCTCTGTTTTTGGACTTTTCATTTCGACGTAACTTTTTAACTATTGCAACTTGCAAGCAGAAAAATAGTGAAAATATGTATGGATTCAGCATGCTTTCCTCGTTCATTAAAAAAATAAATATCCCGAATATCTATCATAGTCGTAGAGTAATCCGCAAATAAGTGAAAAATGAGGTAGGTGGAGGATTTGAACTTTGCTTTGTTTTTCTTCAAAATGCTGCGATTTAATATAAGCAAAAAGAACCGATTGATGAAGAAAATATGCAAAATCCTCTGAGGGAGTACTTCAAAGACAAAACAAAATGGTTATATAGGAGTTTGGCGGAAAAATATGGTTTAAAAAAATGACTCTATATTTTCGGATCAGAATGTTAAATTCGATCAAATATTAAAGGCCGTCCAAATTCGGTATCGTATGGACGTGGTTTATTAAAATTTCCGTGTAATGTACCTATACGAGTTATTGAAGAATTAATGCTAAGTTTTAAAATTTTTAAATAAAAACAATGGTTTTTGTGTGAATTTTTTACGTGTTTGAATCCTCCACCCGTTTAAATCCTTCCCAGCCAAAAATCAGGGTCTCGAATTTGGCCCCATTGGGGCCCACAATTTTGGGGGCGGGGTTAATCGACACGGAATGATGACGTAAGTAATAATCAATCATCACCTCAATCCTACCTATGAAAGGTGAGCCGTAATAAAGAAAGTTTAAATCCTTCTCCCCTTCCCCTACTTGATTGCTCAGATGATCGCTGCAGTATTTACGCGGTAATTCGATTACCTCTTAATTTTCGGAATACAATTAGCTCTTCGAATACTTTTCGGATTAGTGGCTTGGGTAAAGTTTTTTGTATTCACCAGTACTTTTTTCCCTTTTCTTTCTTGCAATGTGAATAAATAGGAAAGAAATAATGATTAAGTAATCGAACTTCCGAGTATTTTCATAATCGTTTACCAAACTGTGGATTATTCGATCAATAATCGTAATAATTATCTGAGCCTTGTAGCCTCAGTAGTTACCAGAGCAGTGCACGATACGAGTATGTACTCATGTGGTATGTGTCTCGTATCACTTTTCTACGATACCGAATAGTACTCGGACGATACCGATTGTAGCAGCAGGTAATCGTTTTCGTAATATTGGTAGCACCGGTTACGAGTATCACTGATAAGGCATCGTCATTACCTGCGCTAGTGCACTATCAAGTACCAACTCGCAACGAATATTATCTGACACCCTACCACCTAACCTACCCTAGGCGTTTAGGTTGTATAGGTAGTCGTAAGTTTAGAACCCCTGTCCTTCCACCAATTCCTTCCGTCTTATCCTGCAACCTGTTTTTCCTTGTAGTATATTCGGTTATTCGTCCTTTTGTCCTAACTCTCGGTCATCTTCTTCCTTTTCGTTGTTATATAGTAAACTTTGTACATTTCTGTATAAAGGTAGTGTGTTTCTAGTAGGCATTCGTATCGCGCTAGATCGCAAATTCGACGATGTACGAGTAAATACTTCGATTACATTTTTTGTAAATTAAATTCATTTTTCATTCAATCGCAAAAACATTTTGGTCCTCCGGGCCGGATGGGGCACGGTTACCTCACCAGCTTTCTTGTCATGATTTAACTCGGTTTTTGAACTCGAAAATTCGTAATTTTATTTGGTATTTGGCGAGTTCATTCGAAAACTTGCAGCCAATTCGTCTGGTTAATTCGTCTTTCGTTTTTTAATTCGTTAATTCGGTAGTTTTATTCGGTAGTTCGTCTGGTTAATTTTCAGTTCGTTTTTTTTAATTTTTTTTTTTTATTTATTTATTCGTGAATTCGTTGGTGTCATTCGGTCAATTCGTAATTCGTTCAATCAATTCGTCAATTTACTCGGTTTGTTTGTCAATTTCGTGATTCGTTTGCTTCGTTTATCAACTTCTCCTGGTCTTATTCGTCCGAACGCCTCTTTCCGACAACCCTGATGACTTGGAGGTGTTGACACCAGGGCATTTCCTCATTGGAACAACGCCTTCAGCCCTGCTGGAACCGGACGTCACAGACCAATCAGTCGGATTGCGACAGCGGTGGAAATTAATATCACAGCTGGCGCAATCATTTTGGAAAAGATGGAGAACCGAGTACTTGGGTACCTTACAAACTCGACAAAAATGGCACCGTCCGCATAGCAGCATCAAGGTTGGTGAACTTGTATTAATAAAAGAGGACTTGATACCACCGGCAATGTGGGCGCGGGGAGGTGTGCTCAACGTTTTTCCGGGTACAGACGGTCATGTTCGCGTCTGTGAGTTGAAAACGTCGACGGGTGTCTTCAAACGCCCAATTCATAAACTTATTCGATTACCTGTAAAGGGTTGATAAATTTATGTTACTTATGTGAATATATTCGTTAATTTAATTTTTTTTCTTCTTTCGTTATTAATTTTTGTGTTGTATTATTTTGGTTTGATTTTGTAAGTTCGTAATATGTAATATGTATAATCGTTGTGTATAATGGGGTAAGATTAGACTTTATGGTTGTTGAAGTATCCTTCAACGGGGGGGGGGAGTATGTTTAGGTTGTATAGGTAGTCATAAGTTTAGAACCCTTGTCCTTCCACCAATTCCTTCCGTCTTATCCTGCAACCTGTTTTTCCTTGTAGTATATTCGATTATTCGTCCTTTTGTCCTAACTCTGGGTCATCTTCTTCTTCCTTTTCGTTGTTATATAGTCAACTTTGTGCATTTCCGTATAGAGGTAGTGTGTTTCTAGTAGACATTCGTATCGCGCTAGATCGCAAATTCGACGATGTACGAGTAAATACTTAGATTACATTTTTTGTAAATTAAATTCGTTTTTCATTCAATCGCAAAAACACTAGGAAACATGGTATGAAGATGAAACGCAACTCTCAACAAGTTTATCGTCCAGAGATAAGTCATAATAAAGCGCTAATCATACGATTACTGAACGAGTATACTCGGTATCAGCATCGTGAAACCGAGTACTGAGTACGTAATCGAAGTCGCTCTGCAACGATACGGAACTACTAGCCAGTAGTTTCCAGAAGTAATTGTGACCAGCAATCTTTCAGTGTAGTTACTATTCAGTAGTGTTGAAAATTCTACCGCCGTTTTTCAGTTGTTTTCTTTTTCCTGAATTAACATTCTATGTCCTGCAGCTTACTATGCAGTTTGTAGTGTTTGTGTCGATTCCGACTACCATCCTGTTTCGTTGACAACCCTGTCTGCAAAAAAATTTTCGGGGATGGCCGCATGACTCGATATCTACTATCTACACTATTAGGACACCAATGTTATTTTCTCGTTGAAGTGATTCGACGGTATGTGGTTTGAGTGTGACTGGTAGAGGAGAGTATCAGACTCGGTTGACAGTTCGTCTGTTTCCGGTTGGTCCGAATGTAGGCACACGTGTTAGTTGAAGACATCAATGGCCGAAAATTCTGTACTTGCTCGGTTTTATTTATGTTTCCTGAACGGAATGGCGGATTCAATTATTATAATTTTTTGTAGAGCTGCTAGCAAAATAGGCTCTGTCGTAAGAGTTGTCTGACAAGACTCATTGGTGACTATGGTTGATATGTGTTTCTGCTGCATGAATTACATTGATGGGCCCGATCAGTGCAGATGCAGAGATTTTAGACTGAATAGGAGGAAGACAGGATATTATCGAGGGGCGTTCCAACTTCGGCGTCGCAATCGTCGGCTGTCTATCAGAACTACATTAATGAGTGAGAGTGACTCAAGTTGAAAAATCTCATCCACAGATGAACCACTTTTTGCGAGCATTTGCATCGAATGCTTGTAATTTCTGCTGAGGACATCTGATTCTAATCTCATGGCCTTCCCTCAATTTAAGGATGCACCCATCTCGTTTCGTCTTCGTTCAACCCTTCATTAATGTATAAGGCCGCAACGCTATCTCGGTGTTCTCCATCTAATCCAATTACTGTACAAACCGACCAGAATAAAATTATGAAAAAGTCCATAACTTTTACACCTCGAAAAAAATGGAAAGTGCGACGAAAATGAATGCAACACCACGAATCATTTTCGTTTGTTAATTGAATTTCGGCTGTATCCGTTAGGCGTTTACGTAATTTTCCGTTCAATTTCCACAATTCTTGCCCTCCCTTCGTCGTACGGCAATATGCCAACGAAAACGTAATATTTCATTAGTTCGGAGGATAATTAAAAGTCGTCGATTGCCCGACGTCGAGTTGTCCTCACAACTACTACCGCATTTTAAAACGTTCGAATTTAGTTCCAAAAAACTTGAAGACTACTTGTCAATTTCTACGAAGTTGATTATTGTTGATTTAACTCTTTAAATGACCAAGTGGTTGCGATCATTAATTATTTGTAAGCCTGTCTAACATGGTGACGTTCGCCCAAAAGTTTGACCGGAAATTTGGAGCATTCTAAAATAGATCTTCAGGCAAATTTCATTAATGTATGCCAAATATTCGAGTTTTATTATACTCTGGACTATTTTTCTGAGCCACAAACCTCCGTTAGTGGATTGTAATTGTTAAGCTGAAACTTATCGATGAAAACCCTGAAAAACACTATCACAATCCGGGTGAATATTTACCAATTTCTCATCATCCTAATGAATACTCAAAACTTTTCTCGTACAGAACCGCAGTAAATCTTCGGAAAATTTGGACAGTTTTTAGATGGACACCATCTAATTATTGGCGAATGGGCTGACATGACCTTCATACATTTTTTGGATAAGAATATTGTATTTATTTTTCTTTCCTTCTTCATTTATTTATCCATAGCAAAAAAGGTCAAGAATCTAATTATAGTCTTCGTATCGTTTTATGTGTCCAGTGAAGGGGGTATTAATTCTCATTTTCTACTTATTATGTTTCCAGATTGACTATACGAGTACAATAAGGAATGTTAGCTCTTTCAAAATTTGATATTCTGTAGGAATGTTAGGAATCACCTTTTAAGTCTCAGTCGCCTTTCTCACTTCCTTAGTTCTCAACTGCTGACGTACCATATGATTCTTTTTAGTAGCACGCGGGGAAGGAAGGTGCTCTGAATTTCTGTGCCAAATATCAGAACTGTTAGAATCATTGATCATTGGGCGGCTCAGAGGTAAATCAAGTACCTACAAAGTGAACAGTCCATGCTAATTAGTGACCTACATTCAAAATAGGTAGATACATAAACTGAAGATCAACTGAAACTTCATGCATTCACTTTTTAGGATTGGAAGTTTTCTTTTTCTTCCGTGTCTGTAATACAGACACTAAATGTGTACTGTGTCTTCATTATAGATTCATCAAATACCAATCGAGGTGGAAGATATTCCATAATATTGACAGTCTGATCTCTGAAACCATGTCGCCAGGCGCCAGAGGGGAAGTGGAACCTGGAGTACAAACTGGAAAAGAATCTATTCAGCTCTCTGTCTAATATGTCATGACTGCTTCTGGCTTTCTGTTTTTCTATGTCTGTCGGCAGGTCTGTCTATCTTATTTTCTATCTACACCTTTCTTCTTCTCTTTTCTTTTACTTCTCTTCATTATAAAAACCTGGCATAGCTTCCCTACCCATCCCGAGCTAAAAAATGGATCCGTGTATCATGATCTAGAACCTAGAAACGAAAATCTTTCCAACTCTCTATATTGTCATATACGTCAACGGAAATACATTCAGTAAAGGAGTATTACATCACACTGCTCATACCACCTGTCCTCCCCCTCACATATGCTGAGAACAATTTTATAAAAACTCTATTCAAGTAGGGGAGAGTGGGGAGCAATCGGACACGGGGAGGAGTCGGACGACCCCCATTTGGGGCTTCAACGTTTTCAAAAATCGCCAATTTCCAAAATTAAACTTCATTATATTGATATCTATTCATTTATGCAAAATAAAAAAAACAGACTTTTATTATTTTCGCGGATTTATAACAAAAAATGTACGTTTTTACTGTTTCTTTGCTGAGTCACCAATTTTTAAAAATGAAATATTTCTGGCTTTCTGAAGAGATATCATTTTCAATCATTTTTATTAGGTAGGTTGGATATTCGAAAATAAGTAGGTAAGCAATTTTTGCCGTTTCGGCTGAGTGTCGCTTCATGTGAAAAAAAGTTCATGAAAATGATAGGTTGGGACCCTTCGGACAAATGGTGTTCTTACTGATTTTTCTGCGATCTCAATATGATAAGAAATGCCAGTGTGTGTGTGTGTGTGTGTGTGTTCTTCGTAGGTGCCTGATCACTTTTATTTCTCGGATGTACCGGATACCTCGTTTGTGCCTTTTTCTGATATTATTGAAAAACTTGACAAGGTTAATGATGAAAAAAAGACTCAGCGACAAAATCGATATTAAACGATATTTTGTTGGTAATTAATCGTTTGAATGGTTTTTATGTTGTTTACAAAGTTTCATTTTCATTTGCGTTTGTGCATATTTTCTTCAATTTTTATGGGATTTTATGTCGTGTCCGAATCCTCCCCATAACTTGTCGGAATGGTCACCCCTCGTGTCAGGTTTCGGACAAAAAAAAAAAGTTTTTGAAAATTAATTATCATGGTGATAATGAAGATAAAAATGGGAAACAAAAATCATTTTAGATGTAAAAAAAGTCCAAAATTTACGATGGTGAGGTACAATTGCCACAAAATCTCATAGTTTCCACGAAAAACGTCAAAATGCAAAAACTGTCCAAATCCTCCCCACTCTCCCCTATGCTTATTTGAAGTACAATCGAGATGAAAAGCGAGAGTGACTGGAAGAATTGGATCACGAAGGGCCAGTTTCTTTGAAAATTTCTTAATAGAATGAACATTTTTCACATCTTACACAGGTAAATGAGGCTAGAAAAGCGTCGGAATAGCCAGACTTCAGGTCCTCAACGAGCTAGCGACCTAGTTACGTGCTCTTCCTTTCTAATTTGGTTTTTGAAAAGGAAATCCATAAATTACGAAGCTCTCTCGACCCATTTCGGAGAATTCACAAACTGACCTGGTTGATCGATGAATTCACAATTTCTAGAGCTTACAATTCCGAATGTTACTACTTTCAAGGTTTCTCAATTCTAAAACTCAGAATTTAAAGGATGCACAGCTTCCAGGTAGAATAAATTCAGAAGCCCATAATTTTAAGGGGTCCCAATATTACCAGAATAAGAGTAACTAAGGCTTACTCCACAAATTCACAATTATCATCCGCACAAGGGTTTGTAGTTTTATGGCTTCACAGTTGTCTGTGTTTACAATGCTGAGAGTTAATTCACAAGGACGACAGATGAGCTCGTTGCTGCAGGAAAGGCTGATCTCTTATATAAATTGCACGTGCGATAAGCTTCTAGCAGCAATGGATTCAACTTAGACGGTGCATAGTTGTGTGGGTTCATCACAATTTCCACATTTATTATTCTGAAGATACATTTTGAGCGTTCGTAGTAATAAGGTGAGACTTAAATTTCGTCTCAATAATGGATTTCGATCAGAACTGGCAACAGAGAAAGCTTCTGTAACTTCCTCTTAACAATCCAAGACGGAGCTCACATTTACTAAATTTCTTCTTTATCCGATGCGTATGTTACTTCAACGTGTCAACCATACTTTGTACAGCTTTCAAGTATCCAAGTGGCTCATATAAGACTACTCCGACTGATGCATCATGCGTTCACGGCATTTACACAATAGTCAGTCAACCTTTAGCTTTTCAGAAAACAACTTCAGAGTTTACAACACAAGCACATGCAGAGGCGGATCAACACGTAGGCACGAGAAGTATTTGCTTACGGCGCGGAGAAGAGAAGAGTGTCATCGGGGTGAAAAAAAATTTTTCAACACAGACGCAAGGCGATATAGTGCCTTGCATTATCGGTGTTTTGCAATTCGCGCCGATAGAGCTCACTGAGGGCGCCAATTTTGATCTTGTTTCCTACGCCAGAAAGGGTTAATTCGCCCCTGAGCACATGCTCACGCATACTTTACTGTATTCTCAACATTGGTGGGCAACAGAACACACAGGTCCTGCTAACCCCGAACGTGCACCTTAGTAGTAGGATTTTGTTGGTTTTGAAGCAGTTCAATGAATTCTATGAGTTCAGTGACCTTGAGACCAGAATCACTCTGATAATTAATATGCTAATTACTCCTCTCAATTAATTCCCAGAATTCACTGACATTTAAAGGAATTACTCTGCTCTAAAATTTTTTAGAAATCTAGCATGGTTAGCTGGCTGTGTGTCTCGAATACGGAACTCTGCTAACAGCCCAAAACTTGATCACTAGAACGCCAGTTTTTCCAAAGAGTACCGACTTAAGGTTGTCATATACGAGTATAATGTTTTTTTTTTTGTTGGTTTGTTTCTTCCTCTTCTTTTCCTTCCAACAATGGACTGATTTCTCGTGTGTATATGAGAACTTCCACTCATTTTTTACCTTATTTTTTTTTTTTTATTTTTTGCACATCCAATGAAACATTATTTTCTATTCAGACCTGGCCAAGTGCAAATTCGCGTCGTTCTACCAACATTTGATAAATGGACAGATACGGTTTCCAATTGTAAAGAAATTGAGCGATGTCCTTGGAAAAGGCTTTTACGTTTTTTATACCTTGAACAAGACGGATTTCAGGTTTTGATTTTGCGTCTTCACCCTGCCACTGTAAGCCTCGACGTTCTGCAGCCGATATTAAAGGATGTCCGCTACCCAGAGCACTGACCAGCAACCGAACTGGCGCCAACACTTTTATGCATATACAGGAGGCGACAGACATGCTCTCAACAGGCTAGCAAAATCGATTAGCAGGTCCGCTGTTCGGTTTGGCGAAGCATTATCCTCGCTTGTCGATATTGGCGTCACAAGAATCAACTGAATTGTCCTGGATAAGTGGTTGACGACAGGGAAATCTATTTTGATTCATTCTTCTACGGTCAGAAACGTGTTCTTCAGAGCAGACAGGTGAGCATATAGCTTCAGCCTCTCTTAATAAATGTAAAAATTTACATATAGTTTTTGCATTTTCATTTATTTTCTGCAGCTGTTCGAGTGTTTCAACCGGCTGAAGTGACATTTGGCGGAAAAACCAACATAGGGTTGGATCTGAATACATGGAACACCCATATTTCGAGCGTTCTTGATCTGATACCTCAATACCCGACAAGATAGTAATAAGACAAAATTGTATAAAACGCGTGAGATACAGCTCGATTTTTACATTCATCGAGAAGGATTCTGTTTGCCTACTTTGAAGAAGACTAAAAATAGTTCAACGCGTTTCAAACTTAAGAAGAAACGATATGTACCTGTAAACGTATTCCACAACTAACGCGTGGTTCTTCCTGCAGTTTAATGATGAATCATTCACCACAGGATCGAGAGACGGAGTTCAGCCGTCTCAACCGCAGGTATTAGATGACAAGGTAAGACGAGTCCACCCTCATGTTGTTGCCGAGGGCATTAGAAGTATAGTCCATGCTACCACCACTACTAAAAGGATTCCGATTCTTGTTTCGGAAGAGATTGCTCGAAAGCGAGCACGATTAGATGCAACTAATAGTCACGCGAATATTTCACAGGTAGGCACTCAGACGAACAGAGGCGAGAGTTTAGATGCTATGGAGGTTGAGGTTGAAGGTGAACATGAAAAGATGGCCAAAGATGGGTTAAGACAAAATATAGATGAGCTTAGACGAACTATTGAAGCAGATCGTAAAGTATCCAAAATTTCAGTTAAACGTGAGTATAAGCTTACAGTGAAATCTAAGCTTGAACTCTGGATGGATTACTTACGTTCTGAATTATTGGCAAATGACTTGTTAGACGTGATTGATCCCAACCCACTCCTAGTTCGGGATTATACTGACCTGGAAATGGTAAAAAGAAGAAGTTTAGTCAGGGACATAATCATAAACCGCTTAGATGAGATCTACCACAATCGCATAGTAGAAGTGACTGACCCCTGTGAAATATTGCGTAAATTACGAGAGTTTAAAAGAAATGAAGCAAATGTAACCCCCTCCTCAGTTAGAACGAAATTATATTTGATGAAAATGAAACCCAAAGAAAAAATTTATGACTTTTGGGAGCGTTTTGATGGGATTGTTCGTGACTATGAACATTGCGAAGGGGCCATACCCCTTTCAATGGTGGAGAAACGCGCAGCCTTTTATCAGGCCGTATCTGGCGCAGTTCCAGAATTGCGTCAGGCGGACTTGATTCGAAGACAAACAACTGCCTCGGAGATGACGATAGATGAGATGAAAACCTTCATTGCACAGATGGAGGCAGAGAGGAATGCAGATGTAGCAGAACCAGCAGAGGGGCCACGCCGAGTGGCTCGTGCAGTTTCGGAGGAGACTGTTTGCTGGCAGTGTAACCGAAAAGGGCACCTCAAAGCTGAGTGCCGGTTGGCCGAACAAGGAAAATGGTTTTGCTACATTTGTCGAAAAATCGGCAGCCATAAAGGCACTGAGTGCCCGAATGGACAAGGACCTGGCCGTGGCCGAGGCCGTGGCGGTCGACGAGGAGGCAGGTACAACAATAAAATTAGAGGTAAACATTATTTTCATGATAATGATAATAATAAGAGAGAAGACTATTCCGAGAAAGGAAAAGGTAATGAGAAAGATAGAGGTGGTGATGGACATAGAGGTAATAGAGGTAGAAACTTTAGAAAAACCTGGAACCGGAAGAAGGCCAATAATACTAGAGGGGAGAATGGTGGTGAAAACGGCGAAAAGCGTGACGGCCGTGCGGGAAACTCTGCTGGAGCTTCAACGAAACAGCAGTCAGGTACGTCACAAGCTTTGTTATCAAATGTAGAAGAGAAGATAACATTTATCGCCGACTCTGGAGCCACTGATCATATTATTGGTAAGAAGTTAATGTTGAGTGAATTCCAGTGTTGTACCGATAGCATAATTAAAAGTGCTAACAAAGATAGAAGGGCCGACATTCGAATAGATGGAAAGGGGAATTTGTTGTTGTACACAAATACTCCACAACGTGAGCATTTCGTACTTACAAACGTGTTTGTAGCGAACTCCGTTTCAGAAAATTTATTGTCACTTAGACGATTTGTAGATGCAGGTCTCAGTATTTATTTAGATGACGAGACTTTGAAAATTTTTGATAAAGTGACAGGAGAGACGCTAATACGAGGTGAGTACGACAAACCAAATTGGACTGTAACATTTGAAGTCCGAAAAGATGACAAAATTGATGAAATAGATGACCTTGATGATGAAATTAGATATGAGAAGTATGTGTGTAAAGCGCGAATGCTAGAGGCAGCCGAGCCAAAGGTAGATGGGGAAACAATGACTGATTCGAAAAGTTCGGAGGGAGAAGAAGCCTTAGAGGATTCGGAGGGAGAAAAGGTTCAAAAGGAAGAAAATGCATGCTCCGGGTCAATATCTGAACTCACATTGCCTTTTTCAAAAATAGATGAAACAGTAGAAGTTAACATACCAGATAGTCAGAATGATGTTAGATTGAATTTTGACACGTCGGTAGTAGTCCGGAAACCAATAAACGTAGATGAACTTGATGCTATAGACACAATTGAAGAAATGTGCACAGCTAATCCTTTTGAAAGGAAGCCGAAAAACTTTGAGAAACAGAATGAGGCGATGTTGTGGCATGTGAGACTCGGCCATGCGTCCTTGAACTATTTAAAACGATTGCAGACATTAGAAGTGGCTTTGAAGAATGTGAAATTTGATGAAACAATCTTGAATTGTGAGATTTGTAAGATGGCAAAAATGGAAAAACTGCCGTTTACAAAAGAGAAGCGCCAAAGGGCTGAACGACCTATGCAACTGTTACATACAGACATTATGGGCGTCATCTCACCCCCCTCCTACCCGAATCAGAAGAAGTACATAGTTTCCTTTATAGATGATTTCTCTCGATTAGCGAGGGCATACTCAATGAAGACAAAAGATGAAGCTGGTAAATATTTAGAGAAATTTTTATTGTCCGCTTGCAATCTACTTGGACGAAATGAGAAGGTGTGCTATATTAGAAGCGACCATGGTACTGAGTTCATGGGAGGCCATTTTCTAGAAGTTATGAAGAGAGAAGGTATCGAAGGGGACCCTAGTCCCCCTCATACTCAAGAATTGAATGGAGTAGCTGAAAGATTTCAAAAGACTCTTCAAAATAAAATTCGTGCCTACATGTTTGACTCTCAGTTACCTAAGTCAATGTGGGAGTTGGCAGTAGAAGCGGCAGTACATGCCTATAATCGCACCCCACATAAGTCAATCAATTTTGAGACGCCTTTGACGAAATTCGCACCACCTAGAAGTTGTCACTTTGAACAATTAAAAAGGTTTGGTTGTATTGGATATGTTAGAATACCAACTAGTCACAGAGAGCAGAGGAAAAAGTTAGAAGCTCAAAAAGTAGAAAATCAATCAAAACTTAATGTTCCATATCGTGAGGCCATTGGAAGCCTTTTGTACTTAGCCGGAACTACAAGACCAGACATAGCTTTTGCTGTCAGCTATCTCGCTAGAAGGCAAATAAATCCGTCTGAAGATGATTGGATGGGAATCAAAAGAATATTAAGATATCTTAGAGGAACAACAAATGTAGGACTGAGATATTTCGGATCGAAAAATGTATTAGAAGCATTGACAGATGCCAGTTTTCGTGACTGCCAGGATTCTGCGTCGACAAGCGGCTACGTCATCCAGCTGTACGGTGATACCGTTGCATGGCGAAGTCATAAGCAGTCGTACGTAACTTTATCCACTTGTCAGGCTGAATACTTGGCAATGAGTGAAGCTTGTCAAGAAGTAGTTTCATTAGACAAAGCTTTACGATACATTCTAGGACAAACTATGTTTCCTGTGACCTTATGGTGCGACAATAAACCAGCTGGAGATAGCACACAGAGAGATGGAAGTCACAAATTAAAAACTTTTGATGACGACGTGGCTACTATCAAACGAAACTTAGAAGACCGAGAGATAACTGGTAGTAGACGCCACATGGCAGAAACACATGGAGACTATGTGAAGTTTTGTGTAGAAGAAAACAAAGTTGTGATTAGATGGATACCAACGAAGGAGAACTTAGCAGATATTCTCACTAAGCCCCTTCCTGCTGATGCACACAACGAATTACGTGATAAGATGCTAAATTTGAAGTAGATGAATGTTCAAATGAGGCAAATTAGAAGTGAGACTAGATGAATACAGATTGAAGATCAGTACATTACACATTACGTACTAGAAGTAATCTAATCTCTGATTTCGATTTTCAGCGCCAAAATAGTGCGAAGCAGCGGACGCAGACGAACCCATAGATATAGATGTACATATAAAATCAATATTTTCTGTATAAATGTCTCAATATTACAGATATTTATATTTTACTATGATTTTGTAAATGATGTGACTTGATGAAGACGATATCCTACCACCCTCGAAAAGGAGGGAGTGTTGGAAGTATATTAAGAACCACTGGAGTTTTCTCCGGTGGTACGATATATGTAGTAAGAGGCTGGCTGGCTGTAGCCTACGACTTTGCGTTCGCTAAGATTATTCTAGATGGAACACACATGAGGTTAAGACGCATGTTGAAGTTTAGACGAAATACATAAATCTATATCTCGCTTGGTGTAGTTATTGTGTCAGTTCGTAACGTGGTTCAAAGCTCTGCTGATGATATAGGACCATATCATCCTATAGTTCAAAATCAGTAATTCAACTTTTCTCTGGTCGCTTGACAGCACAACCTCCGTATCAAAATTCGCTTCACTCTAGTCGGCTTCCGTTTTTTGTCTTGTTCATCTGTTTGATTGGGAAAAAAGGACTGACGTACTGAATCATAAGCGAATTCAGCCATAAGGTCATTAACCATGTACCAATGTACTTATTGACTGTCATTCACCCACTGGTGGGTGACACTCGTGTGCATAAATTGGTACATTTGCGTTATCTCCTCAAGAAAGTATGATCCGTAGAAATGTATGATAAAAGCTGTTTTTTGTCAACGATAGAGTGCGTTTCCGCATTAAAACATCGTCAACCACCGGCGGGTGACAGCCGCATTTTCATCACTGGCATGAAATAATGCTTCTACTTTTGAATCAGAAAAAGGTTGTTTCCAGTAATCGGAATGCATTTTCCACTGTGTTTGGGCATTAGAAATATTCATAATCCCCAGTTCGTTGTTTTCACACTTCGTCTGATGCAAAATAAAAGAAATTTTATTTCGTAATTTCGTGGAAGATTTCAAGAAGTGTAATTCTTGTCGCTTTTCATTTACCTAATATCCTCAAGGTTGGTGGGGCATCTTCGGGGGACCAAGTATTTTCATTCTCATCTTCCTCAGTTTATTTCAAGTCCATCTACAACTTTTTTTTTGTAAGTTTTTAAACGGTCGGGCTCGCGGGAGCCTCAGAAATCCGACACCTATCTCCCGCCAAAAAAGTTGGGCATGCGTCTGCGATCATGTAAACCAAGTTTCAGCCATCCTCGTCTACTACAACCCCTGCTACAGCTCTTTCACAAACCCTCAGTGTCACCCACCGGTGGGTGACGTGGCACTGTTTTGAAGCTACACCAAAAAATAGCTCGGCACCCAATGAGAGCAAAATGAGACCGTCACGAAAAAGATATCACAAACCCATTTTACCTTCTCGAGCTTGTATTTAGCCGACTTCAAAGGGAGTCTTCCAGTCCTAAAGAGAATAATCCAAGCCCTTCAACACCTACAAAATAAACAATTCTCGATATTTTCGCAGCACGCATGAAAGAATAAGAAATTCGTTTACAATTCCAGTTGACGATTCGTTCGAACTTCAAACCGCAAGAATTTCTCGAAGACACGTCCAAATCGTGCAAATATGTTATCACGAATGTAACGTACGAATAGATATATTATACCAACACACGATGGAATCATTGCCAAAAACAAACACCAAGAGGGAAAAAAAAACATAAAACGTTAACTGAAAGCCGTGTAACTGGCACAGCGTTGACTAAACCTCTCCCGAGAGAATAATTTACGCATACATTTCCTGAATACAGTCGAGTAGAAGGCTGATTACATTATTACATATACACTAAAATAAGTTTTCTAACCGTGTTTAACACCTCGTTAATGTTGCAACTGGGTGAAAATCTGGCGATCAGCGAGTTGCATGGAGATGAGTGGTACGATTTTCTCACAAACGACACCTTCAGGGATTCGAACTACACATCATAATACGATGCTATATCTTTTTATAGAGATATATGATACGTATACCTAAGGCGATGCTAATTCCAGCATCACTTTGAATGGTACACACGCGCACACACAATGCATACATATACCACTAGTATGCAGACAGCTTTCATGTACTGCACAAGTTACAATAATGCTTTGTAGAACACACGAGCGGTAGAAGGCCTCGAGAACTGATAGAGAATGAATCGAGACACCGAGAGAACAATCAACCATATGGAAGTAGGTCTGAAGAGTATTGCCTTTCCTGTCTTCAACAGTTGTATACAGACTAACGTCGGCAACAAAAACGAATTAACGAGAGGATTGAGCAATTGATTACACAAATTAACACGTGGTCGAGTTCAAACCACAGAATGGAATAACTTGCTCTCTTACCAATCACAAGGTGCTACTCAGTCCTACTCATGTAACAAATTTGTATGCCTTTCCTCTTTTGACCAATAACTCTAGGACGGTGAATCCTTCTACGCTGATTTCACACACGTCAAAATGAAAAAGAAAAAGAAAATCAACGGGTCCATTATTATGATGAAATGAATAGTACAAAATATATACCAGGAGTTACGAGCGATCATCTCGCCGTTTCCGACAACACTCACCTAGCACCTGAGGCAACCGTTCATTAGGATGGAAGTCGTGAATTATTATAGACTGCATTTACTCTGTCTATACCTACCGAACATCAATTATCTTACAACGTAGTTGCGCTTCACGCTTCAGCGGTAGTAAAATGGACAATAAACGAAGTCAAACGTAAGACATACCAATTGATTCTATATTTGAACTTTGACCGTGAGTGGATACGGCGAGGAAAGGGAGAAGCGAGCCTATACATTCTTATTATTCTTGCATTGGAAGTTTGTTCAGTCAAAATTGACCATCAGACTGATACATCTGGACTAGGACAATGAATTCATGAAGATGTTTAATAGTACCAAATAGATACGGCATATAAAATAACAAGGCTTTCGACAATAGATTGTTTCAACACAATACAAAAGAAGAAGAAGAAGAAGAAAAGAACAAAACCAACGTATTAACCTTTGTATTATTGACACCCACCCAGTGCGGAATGAAACAAGTGCCCGAGTAATTTGCTGCTAAGACATTGATTTGCAATACACAGCTGAACTCACTAAGACGAGGATGGCACTCATTTTCCCTACCCCCTTTCTTCTTTCAATTTGTGCTGCAATAAGAAAAAGTAGTGTATTTTGGTGTAACAATTCGGTAGTCATGGTTTTTTTCTTTACACAGGTTCATGAAAAGTTGTTAACGTAGAAAACGTGAAACAAACGCGAAAACAGGCAACAATAAAAATAATAATACTGACTGGACTGACCGACTCAACACTCTTCATTCGCCTGCGAGTACCACACTTCATTAGCCTGTATTCCCTTGCGAACATCACGTTCCGTGTACCAACCTGTGAGCACTACGCTCTGCTAGTGCATCATCTTGCAGACGAGTCTGCAACCAGCTGCAACCATGGGAGAGCACTTTTATGTCGGCGCAGTCCGTGAAGCAAACATGAAAATGCTCTCCTGTGGTTGCAGACGCGTCTGCAAGATGATGCACCAGCAGAGCGTAGTGCTTGCAGGCTGGTACAAGGAACGTGATGCTCGCAAGGGAATACAGGCTGATACAAGGAGTGTGGTACTCGAATGCGAATGAAGGGAGTTGAGTCAGTCAAGCAGTCCAGTCAGTATTATTATTTTTATTTATTTATTTATTTATTATTATTATTATTTTCATAACGCTCTTTTCGTCACGCTCCAAGGTAACGCTTTTTTCCGGTGTGTGCTAAAGGAAGACTATTATTTATTATTATTATTTTCGTAACGCTCTTTTCATCACGCTCCAAAGTAACGCTTTTTCCCATAGTGTGCCAAAGTAAAGACATAAAAATGTCAAAAGTGACGTAGTAAAGTTCCACCTACATTTAATGGGATAACAAAAGGGACAGAGCGCGTATATGAAACCAGACTACTCCCCCTCCACACCTTTGTTAACCGTTTTCTGCCCAAATAAAATTCAGTACACCAACTCAAACAGTGCGAAAGAAAGCTTTGCTTCTGTCGGGTGTCCCCCAAAACATCACTCATTTATTAATTATTTATTTATTTATTTATTTTTTTATTATTATTTTTTTGGGTGGGGGGGGGGGTGTAAAGTCGATACACAACGGGGTTGAAATCCAACGTAGGATTTCCCATAAGTAGGGCGACCAATCGAAGTTTCAGGGGAAAAGTGGAAGAATGACCATATGAAATTTGAAAAATTACCAAAAAATTACTAGATTTGGATATCATTCGCAATTTTCTCCCTTCTTTTCTGTGCTTCTTTCTTTACACACCACTCGTCATTAATTTTCAACTCCCCAACTGGCTGGGTACAGCTGTGTTGGAAGTTTTTCCTGCAATGTGTTTATTAACACTGTACAGCAAAAGCACAAAATAAAGAGGGAAAAATAATTTTCTTCATATTCAGTAGAACTTTCTATATTTGAAGGAGAAACTTTCCCAGAAATGACCTTAGATGACTTAAAATTGAAAAAAATGACCAAGTAGTTACCCTGCATAAGAAGAAATAAATGCAAGTCTCCTCTACAACATATTACAAGAAGTAAGTATTGAAAAAGGAAAAAAAGAAGACCCAAAAAATTCTTGACAGGAAATTTGTTGAAAACGTTTTTCAGCAGATGTGAGGTAGCTCCAAAAAATATAAGGAAGGAGGAGCTATGAATGAAATTATGTCTCATGATTTAAGATCCTGCTTTTTCAAAATGATTTTCGATATGAATCCGTGATACTTTCAGTTTTTTAAATGCTCGGCAGATTACGATCGTCGATCACTGAATTCATAATCTTCGCCATCCCTGCTCTCATTAGCTACCGCGAGAAGAAAAAACAACAACAGGAAACTACAACTGATTGAACCAATCACATGATTTCTACAGGCAATTTCCAACTTTGAGGAAAGTATCAAAATACTTCAAATACTTAACTTCCCTTCAATTAAAAGTATAGTGGTTCTTCGGGGGAATCATTAATTTTTCAACTAGGTTCACCTAGGCAAGCAGTTAAGTAGTCCTGACTTAAGTGGCCTACTCTCACTGTTGAAAGCGGACATAATGATTAACAGAAAAAATATAACGTACATCTTTTTGGAAAGTTCAATTTCCTTGTAAACTGAAATAATAATAGTAACAAGCAAACGCTCATTTTCAAATTCTTGCACATTTCAGAAATCTATTAAGCCGATACCCAAAACATATATCCTCAGAATTTGAAAACGCTCTCAGAGCAAGGGAAATGCTTGAAACGATCGAGCATTTATTCTCCGATACTGGAGTCTACACTGAATCAACTTTAACAAAATTATTTGGTTGTGAGTTGAGTCACGATTCAACTCACTTCAAAATGAATTATCTCTTCAGCATTTTTGCTCAAACAGTTCTAACGTGAATAAAAATCAACATTTATTCCTGAGAATGAAAAGTGCAAACATGGGCGTCGCCAGAGTTATCTCAGGGGGAGGGCACAAACACAGACACAAGATTCTAAAGAAGACACGCTTTTGTGAGTAAAATTATGCATTTTCGAAATCCATCAAGAATGTGTCTAGTTCGTTCCCAGCGACCCAATGACTACAAAGATTGAATCATCAATTTTTCAAGGACAAAAATTTGCAATTAAAAAACATAAAAAGATGGCAAATAGAAGTCGAGAAGTTGATTACCTTCAGATGTTTTACTAATTTTGCATCAATGGCTCTCCCTCTGACAGAAAAGATCGACAGGCAGTTAACTGGCTAAACTGACAGACAGACAGGCCGGCAAGGAGACACTCAAGTAAATCAGTCAAAACCCACATAGAGGCCCTCCGACGCCCGTCCTACGAAAAAAACTACCAAAAGATGACGTTACTACACCCCCACCCCCAGGACTCACTGAATCATTTCCTCCCCGTTTTCTGTCAATTTGCGACGGCATATCAGATACGCCAAGATCTAACCAGACCAAGAGACACAACCGAGTCAGTTAACTCACGAGCAGGCACGGAGCAAACAGTCAGGCAGACAGAAAGTCAGTGTCTCCAGACTAACTGCGTACGAGCGCTCAACTTATTTTCACATTTCGGCTTCCACAGAATTTCAAAAATAATGTACCGTACTCTCAGTCAGAATCCGTCGAGTGCAGTATCTCACTCAACTCGTAAGTCACATTCACACCTCCCTCAGAAATCGACACACTAAACGAGATTCACTGACAATAAATTAAAGACGCCATTCGTCGAGCAGAACATTGTTCATTTGCGTTCGCATTCCCAAGGCACCGAACTAACTGTACATGCCTTTCACCCCGACCAGATACAGGGTGATTAAGAAAGATGTACGCCCATTTTTCTTTATTTACAGGTAAATTTTTGTGCATCTTTCCAAACCAACCTGTGCACCTGTAATGCAATCTATTAGTCGAGCTTCTCGGGAAATACCCAACTACCCATATAACTGCGCGCCATCGTCACGGCATAAATATTTCAGTTGCACTTCTAGGAGATAGCAGTCCCCCACCCCTCCATCCACCCATCCTACTTCCTTATATTAGAATGAAGAATGAAAGACCAGAACAGAAGTATCTAATGTGCATCGACAAATTGCCGAAAGACATCGAGGTCGGGGACAATCGATTTTCAAGACATGCAATCGACGATGAAAGAGAGTAAATTATAAATTCCGATGAAAAATTACAATACCATAAACTAGTCGCGAATTCCAGGAAAGGTTCACAATAGTCCGAACTTATGTGTCATGAGAAAGCAGGCAGACAGGTAGATTCGACTAGTATACGCGAAAAATTAGATTTTAAATTCTCTTTCTGCTCTTTACACAATTTTCTCGACGTGACATATAAATTAGAAACCCGCATTTGTCATCGTACGTTATCGTATTCGATCAACTCGGGGAGCCAACTATTTATAACTTTTTTCTTTTTTCTTTCCTTCTTAATAACGAGAAATATCTTTATAGTAATCCAATTAATTGTTGCCGAGTTGGTGTCGACTGTCAAGAAGCGGACTGTTCCCCAGTTCCGATGAAGTTCACACGGTAAAAATAGGATTACCTTCACTTTCTTCGTACAAAGTTCCAGTTCACTATCTACTGTTTTACAAGAGCGAGCTCTAATCGGGTAACTCAGCCAGTAAGGGAGTTGCTGCAAATCGAACTGACATTTGGGAGTACATTTGCACCACTGGACCTGGAACGCTGGGCCACCAGCTGGGAACACGCTGGTGGTAGTCTGAATCTGAAACCTTGCTGACTAGCGAGAACAGTGAACTGCAGTAGAAGCCCGATTCTCAAAAATATAAGATCACAAGACTACCTAGGTAAATGTAAAAGGACACGCATCCGAGGCACGCATCAGATGCATAATTTGGACCCAAAATATCAGTAGTCGAGACAAACTTTGACAAAGGAACCCACCCGCATGAGTTGTAAGGTTAAAATGAAAAAAATTCTGACTTACAATGTTTCTTTTTAATTTAATTTATATATTCATTTCTTTTTCATTCAAAAATATCCTCCATAAATCAGAGAGAACTTAGTGGCGGAAACGACGATATTCTGTTTGAAACAGGTTTCCCAGTATCATGGACTGAAACTCAGTTTCGGTTGACTGAGAATATTTCATATATGTGTGAACGTGAACCTGACACCGCAAATGTGAAATTTTAATACGTTTTCCAGTGTTCCCAGTTGTCCTAGGTTCGTTTCAACCTTTCCAGACGAAAAATTAAATTAAACCGGAAGACGAAAAAAATCCAAAATTAACTGATTCTGCAAATGTTTTTGAAGTGATCTCAGTCGTTCGAGATTTGTTTTCGACTGTTCCAAGACAAAGCTCCTCCTCTGTCCGTACATGTTCGCCATAGCAACTGCTTCATTTGTTGTAATCGCGATAGCCAAGAACATCATTATCTTTTTTTCCAACTATTTATTATTAGCTTAATCCACGATCTACCCTTAAAAATACTTATATAACATTGTCAAATTTATGAGAAACATTTTAAACAAAAATTGTGCTACACCGGATTTTTTTATTAGAATTTGCTCTTTAAACTTTTTTGTTTGGTATTATCCCAAACGTCATAAATGGCGAGGGGGGAGGGGTCGAAATAACCTTCTGTAGCAACACACATTTACATACGCCTTATGGAGAGATTAATAGTTTCTGATTTCGTTCCTCACTTTACACGGTTTTGAAAAATGTACTGGTATAAATTTTGCCACGTTGTAACTTCCTCGTCGCCATCATAATCTATCCCTGAGCCCAGTGGTGACAATTTTGAAGGGAAGGGATGAGCAAATGCGGCACCTGACAAATTCTTGAACCTTCCCCCTGGAATATCGTACGTGAATTGCAATTTTTTCCATGTGAGGAGCAAAAAATAATTAGCGTGCCTCTTAAGAGATGTCAAAGATAAAGACATGTCTCCCTCCCCTTCTCCGCAGAAAAGTACAAATCACCACCACCGCTTGAGCCTTATTGAATTTCAGGTAATTTTGATCGTTAACGCCCACCCCTAGTACCAAAATTTTCAACTCAGGGTGAAAATAATATCAAAATTGAACTCTCTGATGATACCTCGACTTCATTACTCTTCCTAAAAAAAAATCTAAATGTCCCCCTATCAACAAATCTTTTCTGAACCCACTAAAACACGAAACAGGCTTTCTTAAATGTGTGGTATAGGAGCCAGAATAGGGAGACGTAAAGTTGCAGGGATGGACGTACGGGATTGCCACTGCTCGCACAACAGCTCAGTGCTACTGACAAAAATGTTAAATCTTCAACTATTTCTCCTATAAGGCCTTCGCTTATGGTGTTTTGCCGAGTTATTTTGAACCTCCTTCCTATTCATCATGTTCGGAGGCAGATCCGACAAAAGAGTAAAGAACTAATTTTATATAGAAGCCGATACAGCAAACTGTTAGTTAGAAAACTTTTTTCATAAATTTGACAGTTCTCGACATTTTTAGGAAAATCTTATTTTAAGGCGGTTCAAACCCCGTTAAAAAATTGAGAGGCTATGCAAGGGTGGTGACTTTTTGTGAAATAATTTTCCCATGATCTAAAAAAAAATCACAGAGTTAGCTGAAGGAATGGGCGCAAGAAATGGTCAAGCCGATTTTCCTACAGAGTTGAACCAAGTTAGCCAACCGCCAACATTTGGCATGAACTCGGTTAGCAAAGTCTGCCACTTCAGAAACATCGATTAAACCACTTCTTGGATTCAGGTCACTAATTCTGTTCTGAAGTCGACTTTCTTGCAGTATTGGACCAAGTTAGTCAATGTCCAGCATGATCACGGTTAGTACAATTTGTCACTTCAGAAACATCGACTAAACTACTCGTACTTTTTGGATTCAAGCCTCCTATTCCTTTCTCAAGTCGATTTTCTTGCAGTGCTGGACCAAGTTATCCAGCATCCGGTACGATTGCAGTCAGCACAGTATGTCACTTCAAGCACATCGACTGAACCAATCCTTGGATTCAGGCCTCCAATCCCTTTCTTAAATCATCCACATAACCACTATGCACTCATGCTTCCAATTCCTTTCTTCTTCTGTTTTTATCCTAATTTGATTCGTCTACCGGGCTAGGAACGAGAAAAGAAAATGTGGGCTGAGGGTAGGTGATGTTCCACCGTGGAACATTTAGAATAAACCTACGATAACTATAAACAGTCACCGAATTTAATTTGAGCAGCCTCTATCAGAAGAAACAATGCAGCAATTCTACGATAAAACTGTGGGGGGGGGGGTACATTAGGTTTAAAGCAGTTCGAACGAACCTAAAGTAACTTGTAATAATTGAGAAAATCAGAAACAGATACCGTACACATTAAAGAAGACAGCTCATTTTCAATCCATCAATTCAATACAGAGTGGCTGCATGACTGAGTGGTAACCTGCCCGCTTGGCAATCCTTGGGTTTCGGGTACGAGTCTCCCCAATGACGGAAAGCTAGTGATACTTTAATACCCCCACTATCGAGGGGGAAAGATAGCGCTTCCTGTAACCCCGTCAGTTCGAACGTACAAGGCATTATATCTGTACGGCGTGTTACTACCAGATCAGAAAGATTCGGTACTGGGCATGTGCATGTCGTTGACAGCTTACTCAGCGTTGTGAAACACGCGGCTAGAAAGTGAACTACGACTGCCTACTCTTCGGCACAGAGACGGAAAACTTTAACGGGAAAGAAACGGCACACTACCCCGACTAACCCTGCCCAGAAAAATCAGATACCGCGATCGCCAACGTCCAGCATTGGATATAGCAACTGAAGAAGAATTCAACAAACCTACAATGTTAGCTCCACAACCGAGAATAATTTCGTCGCCTGGAATACTTAGAACAAACATAGAACGTCTTGGAACAATAAAAAGCGTCCCGAAATTTCACATTTCCAGCATCAAGTTCATATACATGAAAATTTTTCGAGTATCTCGAAGACCTAGGAAGGACTTTTGATTTAATGTTGAACTTCACGTAAGATCTGCGTCTTATCGAGGGGACGGAGGAAATGCTTCAGATCA
This sequence comes from Acanthococcus lagerstroemiae, assembly GCA_031841125.1. Lineage (NCBI taxonomy): Eukaryota > Metazoa > Arthropoda > Insecta > Hemiptera > Eriococcidae > Acanthococcus > Acanthococcus lagerstroemiae. The sequence continues at coordinate 31,127,557 of CM063110.1, read as the reverse complement.
CATGTCCAGAAGTCAGTAGACATACCAAGTTTTTTTCGCTGGCAAATAGATCTGTACATAACTAACGTGTACCTGCCTTGTTGATGGGTTTCAGTCACCCGTCTTGTTGATGGTTCTCACAAGGGTTCATAATCGGTGTTCCTCAATATTTTTAGAGGCAAGGAATGGAGCTTGTCAATCAGAATTATCAAGAAACAATTTCCTCAATTTGTAAGTATTTTTCATGTTAAGATGAGACGTCGTTTGTTTAGTTGAAATATAGAGGAGCAACGGGATCAAGTGGACTTGGGAATAGAGAGAACAGTCTATTCTTCAGCGATGTTCAGTGAGATTCTTCTGAACGATTCTATACCTCTAAAAGAGGGATTGTGAATGAAGAACATGGAACAGCTCCTGCAAGCGCCCATACTTCACGTCCACCTTCAGTTGCGTCCAAATTACCATCAAAATTGTATTTCAAAATGAAGGGACCTTTACGAGATGCGTGAAAAGAAGTTCAGAAAAGTCGAAGAAAGCCAGGAAAGCGCAACGAGTTAACATCGACTTCCGAAATGCTTCAGGTGGAAGTGCGCGAGCAAAGACAAGAAGAAATTATGGCAAAAAAACACAAAAAAACACCAATTACAGCAAGAAAAGCACTAAAGCAGGCAGCTGTCAAACGAAAATCATTGGCGTCCGCCCTCACAGTGTTGCCAGAAGAGCATTTTCGCTGCTACATCCAACAGAATTTTTCATTTTTAGCGGCGAAAATTTCATTTTAGCATCTCAATTCTCATTGGAACATTCGTTTTGTACAGACTTTAGCAAAACTATTTTGACATTTAGCAGAATTTGGGACGTCCGAGAGCAGAATTCAGTGTTCGTTTCCGGCAACACTGTTCAACAAAAAGGGTAGGCCTAAAAGACGGGCACCTAACCTCATTGTTCTATCTGGGAACAAGCCTGAGTTCACTTAAAATTTCAGAATCGTGAAAATGAACTAAGTCGTCGTCTGCATTAGATGAAAGAAGAAAACAGACGTCATCGATTTTTGGGCCAGATTATGACGGTCAAAAAGTACAAATTTCTCGGAATTTTCTTCGTTCTACCTTTACAAAGCAGAACCTCCACTATGTTTCCTGATACAGGGTGTCTATAGAATCAATAATTCTGAAATTCATGACTTTTTCATGACCTTTTCATGGTAATTTTTATGACCTTTTTATTATTGGTCAAACGAGGTTTATCATTTTGTTTTTAAATGTTCAATGTTTTAGTGGAAATTAGTAAATTCTCTGTAACCTTAACTTAAAAAACCAGGCAGCGCTAGGGCAGCACTTCATTTCTTTTCCCATGTTGTAATTCAATTATTATGTAATTTTGCAAAAATTCACGACCGTCAGTAAAATTTACGACTTTTTGAATTTTCATGATCACTGAGAAAAATTCATGACTGTTTTTATGACTTTCATGACCAGTAGACACCATGCGATATTCAGCATCGATCCAACTGTAAAAATATTGAATCCGCCAACGGAATACCTTCTTGATAATTACTTTTCGAAGTCCACACCAATCAGTTACAAAAACTCATAGCGTCATTAAGAATAAAAATATGTTGAATAATCTGTGTACAGCTCATGTATATTCATGTACATGTACCTCGGCTGCACTAAGTTGTCTGGAACTCAGTGGGTGGGACCGAAGGGGAAAATTAATAACAAACACGAATGAAGTCGAAATAGTTTTTGTTCCATTTTCTGCGCACTTTCCAGCCTTCAGATAGGAGGATTCGGCTAATGCCTCCCTTCCTAAGCTATGCCACTGTAAACATGGTTTCATAAGGTAGTCAGCTTTGTAGAGTACCTATAGCCGTCCTAACAACCAAATGGCAGCTTGTCCAAAGTATCCCTTCAATGCTTCCAAAGTATTCCCCAGCCTGAGAGATGGTATGGTATGGTGGGACGTATGGCGTTGCACGCATGTCAAAGTGGCCCCTATGACACCGCACCCCGAGCTCCGGAAACTACCCTTTCGACCGGGGAGAAATCATTTGGGCGAGGTATGAAAAATTGCGCAAATTTAGTGTATTGTTGGGCGAGTGGAAATAAATCGCTCGTGTATCGTTCGGGCAAATGAAATGTTATCAATCGAGCGAACATGGTGCGTGCACATTTTGGTAAGTGGTTGAAGTACACCTTTGATTTGCCATATTTACCATCTGCCGAAGTTGCTGACGGTTTTATCGATTTGATGACAATAGCTCCACCGGAAGTAACAAAGTATGCAGACTATCTGACAGACTCGTATATTGCACCAGACTCCGATTTCCCACCGTGTATATGGGCTGGTGCACCAACTTCTCAACCTCGAACTACAAATGGTCCTGAATCCTTCCACAGTTCATTCAATAAAGAATTTTACCATCTACACCCATCAGTTCACGCTGTCATAGTCACTCTACAAAACATTCAAGTCAGCACTCATTTAACAGTAAAGGGTATACAACGAGGCAACGTGAAGAAGCTGAAGCGAGAAACGGCAGCGAGAATAAAGATGACGCAAGACTGCTGGAATAAGTACCAAAATGCAGAAATAACTCGCTTGCACTACGTGAACGTTCTAGGTTATCGTTACTCAGGAAAGAAAATTCGAGAAATTTTGTGCAGTTGGTTGAAAAAAGTTCTTTTTTATAATTTTGATGGCAGACAGAATTACTGTACAGCATGTACTTTATTTATTTTTGAATTCAAATGGCGCAATATTTTTAACCGTAACGGTTTACTCGCTCGCGTACTCTGACAGTCCTCAGTCTGCGGAAAACGGGAAGGAAAATATTGTTCGCCCAAATGATACATCGATGAATTTCTTTCAGTCGCCCAAATGATCCATTCACTTTTTCCGAGACTCGCCCAATTGATAAGCGGTTTCAGATTTTTCGCCCAAATGATTTACCCCGCCAGCGGCCGGCCCGAACCCCCATTTCGCCATGCCGCTTCCAATGCGCGCATCCTACCAGAGCCACCATGGAGTTCCCTGCTGACCGAGGTTCGCGCTCCCCAGGAGCACTAGCCTGGAATTCAGGTCCCCCACAGCCGGACGCGCCTGAGGGATGGTATGGACGTTTAAGACAAGTTTTCAAACGTCACTAGACAACCCTCAATAAATGTTGACACTTCCTCTTTTTGTTAGAAAGTGTAGCATATCATGTTCTCTATCCAGTGATACTAAGCGTGGGTTCCTAGAATAATAGTTTCTGAGATAATCGCTTCAATGTAAAAAGTATCCAACTGATGCCGCTGCTCCTCCACGGAGACAGTCCTTTGGAAGGACGCAAGAGAAACCCGACAAAAGCACTGACATCAACTGCATGTGAGTCGCCGTTCTTGTTGAAAGGCGGTGCATAAGAATGTTTTTCAAGTAGGTTAAATGCAGAAATCTGAAGGCAACTAACTTCGGACCACACTAATTCTCTGCATAGTCGCACACCATGATGAGGTAAGCCGTACGGGATTAGGTAAAGCGGCGTATGTATCTTTTGCCTCACTCATAAGCAAGCATATCCTGATGGGTTAGTGTCAATTGGGCGCGGCCGATTAGGCGCAGACAATTGGGCGAAAAGAGGGAGGGTATCAAGTAGGCGAGAAGATGATTGGGCGCCATAACAAAATTAGGCGCCTAACACAAAAAACGAAGTAATCGGTATATTAAATGTATAAAATATCAAATGAGTAAAAGACAAATCAATGTAGAATATAAGATGAATACAAACGGGAAAATGAGGCATGTAGAACGTAGTTCAGTATATCACAGATTATGAGCAATGGCACGAAGAAATTCGAGTGTGGTACGTGAATCATATTCCTGCACGATTGTACGGATACGTTGTACTCTCATGATCACTTGAAGGCGTGAAGTTCAACAGATTCTACGTATCAATGTCAAAAGTTTACAGAGGAGAAGCAAAAAAACTGTTTCAACTGAGGTGAAAGGAGTGGGGTGGGCAAAATACGTGCTCAGCCAATTGTCTGAAGCTTCATACACATGTCCATGTACAAATTTTGGTGCTCAGTTATGCCTAAGCTGAGAAAATGAGGATTGATGTTGCGCACATCCTAAGTCCATGGAAAAAAAAAGCAAAACATCCTAACAGATTCTTACCAAACGCTTTTCCTGCCACTTTGGAGTTGGGATGTTTTGCATGGATCGCTCGCCGGCACATGTGCGTGCTGCGCTCCTTGGGTTGAAAATAGAAGTACTTTGAGGCTCTATGGGCACTTAATGGAACAGACAACCACCGACAGATGTAGTGGGAAATGCAGATAAGAATTCAAAAAAGAAAATCAATAATGAAACCAGGTTTCGCGTCCAGTCGTCTCTCTCGCGCGGTTCGCGCCTCATTCTCTGCGGCCAACCGGCCGCGCCCAATCGCCCGGATCCCATCCTGATAGGTTCTTGCCACATTAGCAACCTTCTGATATCGCCTGTGCCTTAAGCACGCACATACTGATAGGTTCTTGCAATATCAGCAACCTTCTGATACCACCTGTGCCTTCTGACCAATTCCCAGAGTCGATTTCCCCCAGATAAGAACGGTAATTTGTCAGCGAGTCTCGACAGCACCGTGCAGAGCAACTCGGTCGCTCGCTCGTATGCAGCACACATCGACGAGGAAGTCCTCGGGAAATGGTTCACGATCACGATACCAAGAACTAGGTTAGCAATCGAAGCAACCAGTACGGCGCAGCAAATACAAAATGAGAATAGGTGTACAGCCCCGCGGAGTGCGGGAACAAAAAAAAAAACGTTCTTTAGAGTTCAGCTCTATTGAATTTTCCACGTCGACGAAAATCTATTATTATATGAATGCATACGTCGTCGCAATGGCGTATGAGTCATCTTCTGGCCAGTATAATTTAATTCCACATTAGCCAGCGTCATTTCCCTGCCCCTCCCGCCGTTCCACAATGTCCGAGAATTTCAGATAACAGAGCGTTCTTCTGCATTGCGTGCTTAGTGACCACCAAACAGTGACCAGTGCCACTGAGAGCCGATCTGTTAGCGTTGTTCTGGCCGTTCTCCCTCGACCGCAGCCTGATAACGAAAATATTCAGATAGGTAGCAGGGTCACTTCAGAATGTACTGCGTTTACATTTCGGCAGCCGGCTTCCGGCAATTAGCATGGCTGAATTATTTTAGGCGACTGGGAGTAATATAGGTGCAATATTAATAATTATGTACGGCTAACGAGCGAGCGAAATGAGTCAGGCGATAGATGGCTTCGGCGATCGATCGCTGGTCGGAAGCACTCCCGATGACGTAAGAGGTAATTGGCACGTTGGCGGACCTGTGGAGAAGGCGGGCGTCAATAATTACTGCGGTTGGAGAGGGTGAATAACGGTAGTTTTGGTGATAGCAAAGGTGCAGCAAAGGTGGACGTCTGCAAATTTCAGATATACTTATCGAGACACGAAAGCGCAGGCTAAATTTACAAATTTTGGTAAACGTTGCAATTGAGAACCGAGTCGGCCTTGTTCGAAGTTTGCGCTGAGAAAATTCCGTCCAGAAGGCTTATTTTGAACAGAGCTGGGCCACCAGAGTTCTGGCGGATCGCATCACCCAAAACATCCACAAACACTTATATTTTGCAATGCTATTGGTATTTGGAATAAAATGCAAAAAGCACTGATGTAGCTACAAGCGCTCTGTACACGAACACGCACACTGACGAATCACAGGCGAGCATTTCCAGGGTTCAATATCGAATTCTCCTATCTTTTTACACGGAAGGCAAAAATCAATCTCATTTGACGAACATGTCAGCGATCATTTGTTTTCGACGTCATTTTTTGTATTGTCGTCTGTGAAGCGGAGGATTCGTTCCAAGAAATGGCTTATCCTCGATCAACTCTTGAGTTTACAGAAATCGCCAAAGTACTGAACGTGCTTGTACACTTCGCATAGAAGGCAATCGTCGAAAATAAGTGTACAGTATTTCCCAACCAGATATGCCCACTCTGATTCGAAGTACCAATGTAACTCACCAAAACTGGATCAAAAAAGGGGTAATAAAGAAGAAAATTGCCATCAAAGATTTCCCACGGAGTATCATTGATACTGGCTATTTCAATTACCACAAAGAACCCCGGACCTTAGGTGGCTTGCTAATTTTTGGGGCAAGTTCAAGCCATTATTCTAACTCCCCTCCCCTCCCCCCAAAAAAAGTTTCCTTCTTTCAAAGAAACAACAAAAACAATCCAGATTAGGAATAAATGTTTCAAACTGCAATTGAATGCGTCAATTGATAAAGGGCCTAAGTACGAAAATTACGTTTTGAGAAACAAGCGTTTGAAAGTTTGAGCTTATATCCAGTAATCTAATAATGATTATTTGGGTACTTGATATTATATTATGAAGTTGCAAGTCTCATTATGCAATCCTAAAGTATGAAGAGCTGAGGTCAAATATAGGCGAAGATATGGATTGAGAAGTGTGACGGAAGTTAGGCCCTTTTTTCTTGGATGACTTTTTCTTTTTCTTTTTCAAATAGAAAACGAACACTGAAAAAGAATAAATACACATACATGCTCTGAAGTCAATATTATTCATGAAAATTGAACAATATGTAAAATAACAACAGCGAAAAATAGACAAAAAATGGCTTCGCAAAGTTCTTAAATAACCTATTTAAGAACTTTGCGAAACCAATTTTTGTCTTCTTTTGGCACTTGTTGTAATAGGGAAAGCACGTCCTTCTTCGCGTTCTTTAGTTGTCCAGGGATTACACCTGTAATCACCGATATCACGAAGCTCACTCTATTATTTTTCAGAGCAGTTATGTTTGATCCCCTGTTGCGGCCGTTTGGCGCTAGATAGCGCTGTAATGTGAGGTGCTCTATAGTGTTCTTGACCTGCCGAATCGAACTACACCATTTAATGAAAACGGGCCTAGGTTCATTTAGGCCCTTTTTCTATGGACGCATTCAATTATTCCTCGAAAGATTCACCATCCGAAAGGCACCACATTAAATTTAGTCCTACTTCATTTTATTTACAACCTTGAGTATAAGATTTTCCTTTTTCCTAAATGATAACTGTATGATACTTAGGTGAGCCACCGTCTACTCCGCACATCTTCAACGATAGACACATTTTTCTACGTGATTCTATCCAGGACATTACCAGACCAGTGAAGGGTCACATACCGCACAATTTCGTCAATCCACCAGGCTGCCGGGTTATCTCATTTCCTCTTTTTGTCGAGTGGGATCCAGACTATTGCTACTTGGTTCCATTTGTTTGAGTCCAGGGTTGCCACTTTATTAAAGAATGATTTTCCATTACTTTTCTAGGTCTTCCAGGTCTATTTTTCTATTTTCCCGTAATTTTTTCTTTCGAGTGGGGACGGAGTTCTGGATTCTCGCAAAACTTCTTTTTTTCCCCCATGATCCTGGTCATCACACGTCAGCAAGAAAGAAGTACATAACTCTGATATTTTCTAAAAGGAGAAACTTTCCAATTTTAAGCGTGATTATTCACTGACAAAAAATTTTGATAGAACATAGGCCATAAGCCCGAGTCCCACAAACACGGAAAGCTATAGTGATATTCGAATATATCATCCTAGCGAACACGCGACTATAGTATCAATCGAAATGGAAAGATAACGTGTCCTGTAACCCCGCCAATTCGAACAAACAAGGTTAAGTAAAATCATAGGGCGTGTTACCACCAGATCTGAAAGACGGAGACTGTCGTGTGCACGTCGCAGACAGCTTACTCAGCGTCGTGGAAACACGTTGCTAGTAAGTGAACTGCGTCTGCACACTCTCCTGCACAGAGAAGGAAAACTCTAACGCAACAAACCGTAGGGAAAGCAACGGCCCGGAGAAGTCGCGCGTCAAAAACCGCGACTGCCAACATTCGGCAACAAATACGGCACCTAACCGACTGATAGGCCATAAACCTCGTTTGGCATTCAGAGAACCAAAATTCTATGATTCGAATTAAAATGCCATGATTTTCCATGACTTTTCTCTGACCATCCAAATTCGATGACTTTTTAGGTTTTCCAGAAAGTGGCAACCCAGGAGCCCCCTTTGCCATACGTCCCGCATAACTCAATTTAAGCTTTTTGATAATACGACCTATACGATGAAAGCTAGTCTTACTTTTTATTCCTCTCAATCCAATCCTGTCCCTCCGCCTGTTACTCAGAATGCTCCTTTACAAGGCATACAGAGTCCCCTTCCGCTGCAACACTTGTTTCTTAGTAAGTGACAAGGTTTGGCAGCTATAGCAGAGTACCGAAGTTATAAATATTTCTAAGACCTTCATTTTTGTTTTCAGGTGGCCTTCAGTTCACTCCCCATTTTGACCAAATTTGTAAGGTTATCACTTACTAGAGTGATATCGTTTGCAAAATATAGATTATTGAAGAGTTCCTGTTGACTTTTAGCCCTAACCGTTTCCAGTCCAATATTCTGAAGCTTCCTCAATAGTGCTGTTGAAGATAATGAGAGGGAGAGGGTTTCACTGCTTGCCACCCCTTGAGATTTCCCTTTTCATCCAGTTTCACATACGTCTTAGATATAACATACACTTTTGATATAATTTTGATAATCTCATCAGGGACGTCATGCTTATGAAGAGCATCCAACATGCTATCATGTGACACCCGAGTCCGAAAGCAGTACAGAAATCATTGAAGAGAAAATTCACCTCAGAATTATGTTCTTTGCTTTTTTCAGAATTTGTTTCATGGCATGGATATAATCCACGGTTGAATAATTTTTTCGAAAGCCAGCTTCCTCGACCGTTTGGATAAAATCTAGTTTATTATAGGTCCTTCCTTTTTTCAGAATTTTCATCAGTATTTTGCACCCGCTAGATGATAAACTTATCAAGCGGTAGTTGTTAATAATATCAGCTTGAGAGATAGTCCCCACTGGTCAGGAATCCCCCCCCCCCCATCCAAAAAAATTTGTTGAATAGTTTTGTTAGTGACGGCACCACTACTTCTGCTAGAACCTTTAATAGCTCATTATCCATTCCACCTGGGCCCGGGGTCTTGTATGGTAATATGGTTTCAAATTTCTGATCACTTGGAAAACTTCTGCCACCACAATAAAAGGTTCAGGTTCCCTGATAAGCGTGTCACGCTTTTTGGTACTGCTTGCACACTCAGACTGCTTTGGGCTGAGTAGAGGTTTTATAGTATTTAGTTTTGCCCTAACTGCCCTAAAAACATCCAAAAAGGGCGAGTTGGTTGCAATATGGTCCTTTCCCTACCATACTCAAGCTTGGCGCTACGCACGGGCAAAGCGGGCCCTTGCTCGGGCGCCCACTTTGTAGGGGCAGCATTTTTACATCAATCATCATGGTATTATGGCCCATTAAAAAAAATTAATAAATGTAAAAATAAAAAGTCTCGGATCTTTTGCAAATTATAGGGTTCTACTCTACAAGAAAAATTGTTGCGACTTGATGAGTCACACTTGGCCACAATGGCCAATGGGCTTATCGCGAAGGTGTGATTGGTGCCCCTTTCTTTTGCCAGAGGCGACAAAATCTCTATCGCCGGGCCTGATCATACGTTTACATACACCTTCTGGGAATAACATAGAATTTCTAACATTCAATTCTACCGACTTTGGCCAGCAGACAGAATGTAAATCACTCCCAAACACGTTCATTTTTTCGTCCCTATCTTCTAAGATTTGTATAAACAACACTTTAAAATTTGGGTTTTGTGTGTTTTTTAGTACCAGAAATTATTTTTAACCTCAACTTTTCAAAACTTTCACAGACCGGAATCATCGAACCGATGTATCAGTTAGGGGGTCCAAGATCATAGAATTCGATTTCGGTATTAATTTGGTCATAAATTAATTTCACATCGCAGAAACCAGCATGCATGAAAACCCAGCTTTGTTTTTATTTAGAGTCGAAATCCATAGTCTGACATCAATCTCACCAAAACGCTAACACTCGTGAACAATGTAATGCATGAAATTCACATGATCACACAACTCAATTAGCCCAACACTGCAGGCAATCGTCTGACCTGCCAATATCGGATTCTGCAACCAAGTGGGCGGCATCTAGTGGACGTTTTTATAATCAACGAAAGAGTGATGATAGAACGATACGACGTGAATATGTTTCTTATCTAATTTAGTTTGGTGTCTCACTTCTCATTACACTTTACTTCTGATTCTTTTACTTATATTTTACAACTTAGACTTCCTTAATTACTGTTTCGTTTTCTTATCAGTAAGACGACAGCAGCGCGCCACTAGGCCTGCGGAATCCGAATAGTCCTTTAACGTTCCTGTTGCATAAATGAAATCCTGATAACGCATCAGAAACCTTACGGCATCCAACCGGAGTTAACAGCGAAGACAAGCCGATGGAAACGCTGTGCTTTTCCAGTCGAGAGAGACGGGAAGCATCGAAGGACTGGACCAGCAGAAGAAACCACTCGTTTGTCCTAATGTTAGTTTCGGGTCTCGTTTCGATTCCGGCTCTCAGGTTGCTTCGATATCCACCCAGATCTTGGAATCTGACTCAGATCTCGGCCGACCAGCTTCCACATCCTGTACTTTTCAAAAGCTGATAAACCGATAACCGTAACAGAATGAATTTCGAGGTAAATTCCAGGCGAATTGTTTCATTCATCGTGAAAACACTTGAAGCGAGTAAAACCGGCACTGAAAACTTCTCCACTTCGATTCATGTTTTCCTTCACCCTGCTCACACGCTACTCAAACACTCTCGCGGTAACTCGAGTGTTATTCCGAACTTTCATCATCTTCACTCCGCTAAATTAGCTTTCCGCATCGGCTGCTTTAAATTGCGTTCATTATCTTCAGCCTCAACCCGAAAACAACCAACCTCTGGCAGCACGTGACATCACGCGCCTATCATCTCGAACAAATTGTCTCGAACAAATTGACTAAAAACAACACATCGTTGAGATGAAAGAATTCCGTCAAAGTTTCGCGTATAAATTTACCTACACTTCTTGCTTATTAGAAAGAAAACACGATTTTAGTTCGATTCTGCAACATGTCCAGTCTGCTTACATCGGCCGGCCACCATTTTCGATACCACTCGCTCGTGTTTGTTTACATGGGCACGTAGTCAACAGACGCATGCATACACATAGGGGAAAAGCGTGCAATATTATTTCACGGTCTAGTACACTGAGTTGGGTGATGTGAGAGAGCCAGAGGCCTAGCTAATTCACGTCTCGAATGACGCTGCCACAAATAAGGTATTTGGCATTAAAACTTGACTGCAGATTCTCTGTAGCGTTAAGAACGAATCAAAGCTCAAAGAAGTGAATGCAGTAGCCGCAGATTGAAGGCTGAAAGTGAGCACAAAGTCAAAGTCGCTTTATTTTGTGCGATGAAGAACCACATAGTGGCTGGGAACGAAATAAGTGCACTGGTGAGAACTTGTATTCAAAACGGCGCCACTCAACAACAGTATACGACCGTTGAGATTACATAAACACAGTTGAATCACAGAATATTCGATCAATTAGAGAACTATGTGCAACGATTTCAAATCTGTAGCTTCTGGAAGTACTTTTGCTTGAACACTTCTTTAGCACATTTCTGATATTACTTAACTTGCTGATGTCAGAGCCGAAGGGAAGTATTTCTCACCAAAGAGCAACCAGCAAGTTCCTACCGTTAGGGTAAATCCGAGCACATAAACATGCTCAGTTTAGATTTCTAACTAACCACGTACATCCAATAACCAACAAGAACGAAAACTTGGTTGGTTGCTGGTTGCTAGACGACCTTGATCGGTTATTGAGCGTGTACAGCTAAATACACTGGACCACCACTGGAAACTCCGATGTTATGAAAATTTTTTGGTGGCAGGGTTTGCTACTAAATGTATTTCATTCGCTTTATCTAGTGTTAATGAGCACAATGCTAAATTATTATAGTGACAAAACCTGCCACTAGATGCTGAGTCCAAAAGCGCTCAATGTATTTTAAATGTTGTTTCCGGTATTGGTAGTCCAGTGTATTTGGTATCGCAATGCTTGAATATGCCCTTGAAGTTGGGGATTGCATGTTTTCTATCATACGATTCTGCTGAATGCTATGCAGACGTACCCCAAACAGGTCAATCTCTCCACTTACATACCATACATTCTAGTCGTGTCAATCTCACCATACAGATAATTTAGTCAAGCTATACTCTGTTTTTTGTTTTGTTTTTTACATAATACCAAACAATAAGGAGACAGTCTTTTATTATATGGGGTTACTCCATCATGACCTCTATAACAACATGATATACATTCAACTAATAAGAAAGCTCAACTCATCAAGTTACAGTGAGTTAATATACTCGCTCTAAAAGTCTACTCGAGCGAACGGACCCCAGTTTTCCACTGGAGATTATTCAATAACTGTAAGCTCGTTTAAACCATTAAGGACAATACAGTAGGCAGTCGATTATCCGACACCCCTTTTTCGACACTCCGGCTTATCCGACAGTGAAAATGTTCTCCCTATTATGCGGCACTCCGATTATCGGACAATTCTCCGTATTATCCGACAGTAACAAACCGACTAACGTTGTATGCATTTTGCAATTTTATAATAAAATTTTGTTCAAATATTGCTGTTCTGTACTTCCTTTATCAATCTACTACCACTATTCAGGCCTACCGCATCAAAAAACCAAAAAAAAAAAATCACATTCGTATTATCCGACTTTTTCGTTATCCAACAGTCTCCATTCCCCAATTGTGTTGGATAATCGAGTGTCTACTGTATACAGATTTGAGTTCAGTAGTTGATTCATTTGCCAAGATAGCGTAATCAATTATCTTACTGTAATCACCTGAGGAGATAAACTAACAGCTCTGAGAGGGAAAAAAGCCATTCCTTTGATTAGGGTAAAAATTCACAACTCGTCAACTTAATAGCTGATATGAGTTGATTCACTCAACTGAATGGACAATAAGCTTAATCATCAGTGATACTGGCAGCTGTACCTCATTCCAACCTTTCAACCACTGTACGCATCGAACTCACCCACAGATGAACACAAATAAATGCCTTGTACATATGACTAAATGTGTTAGCACATTGAAAAGTTTTTGAATTTTGACTAAGCCCTTACAAACGAGGGGAGGAAATGTTTGCTATTACCGGCTTCAGCAACGCTCTGTTATCATGTTAGAGTGAAGAGAAAAAAGCTCTCAAGTGATAGTCCTTGCACAAGCACAACCTTGTTTCTGAAGAGTTCTCCTCTCTCCAACATTCTTCCAAGGCCAAATGTATCAAAATAATTTGCAGTCATACTTCATGCCTCATAACCAGACACAGACCATTAACAAGTTTCCATTGACATGGAGATGGGAAAATTAAGACAAAGTAGCATTTAGATTACAACCGACTGTAAAAGATCTAGAGAATGCGAAGAAAAGGGATGTCTCCAGCGTAGCCACTTTCTAGAAAACCGAGAAGACTGGGAAACGTCAGGGAATTTTGTCAGTCTGGAAAAGTCAAGGAATTGCTATAATTTTGATCAAAATCAGGGAACTTTTTCAAAAAATATATACTATTTTTCAAGAATGAATGTCAGCGTAAAGCATAACTTATTTCTTTAAGCTGTATACAATACTAGCTGGAAAATGTGGAAAATTGGTCTCGAAAACTGAGCAGTCAGGGAAAACAATTCTAAAAAAAGTGACCATCCTGGGTCCATCAAAATGATACACAGGCAGAGATGGGCGACTCACAGCTTGAAGAAGTCGAGCCACATTTTGGTTAGATTTACATGTAACCCCGATGTAAGAAGTTGTGACACACGATGCTAACTGAGACATGACCATAGCTGGCACCAAACCGTTTAAATAAACTTGTCCCGTTTTTTCTTTAGTCCATAATATATATCAAACTGATACATGCATGCTGACTATGTAGATTTACTGGGACTATCTCACAATGATACAACTCAGATTATTTTCTCGGATCATATCGCACTACCAGGGTACGTCTAGGCAAGTAAAATTTCAATACTGTCAATCAGTTTATTATAATATATTCATTATTCTTTCAGAAATAGTTCATCTTCATTCTGCAGTAAGAAATGAAGATAAGTATACGCTGATATTTGGTAAGCCTAGTCAACTCAACAATCTGGCACCAGATGCTACCCGCTGAAGTAGGGAATAATAATCTTCGCAATCTATCTGATATCAAATATTCACACTTATACTGCTGGTATTTATCCAAATCTAATGGGGATGACCAAATGAAAGGATGGCTCAAATTGCCCTCTCAACCACACTTCCTGTGGTATGTATACCCAACTTCATATTATGCTAACAGATATATCTCAATATTGTACATCTGATACACACACTAATAAAGAACCGATCATCGATACCCTCCAAGGAACAATGAGTTCCAAGCATCGACTACAGAATGGATATACATAAGACATAGGGACATTATTACTACGCCACTATGTAGAACTGTAGGGCGCGATTTTTCATTGATAAAAGAGATTCTTGCTCACTGAGATTGCTGAAAACTTACTTTCAGACGAGATAGCGTCCCCAATGTTTCGACAAACTCGTAATGCAGAAGTTAGTACTAATGTCCCTCTATCATAAGTATATATTCAAGGATGGGAGGACGGTTTGGAACTGATCTAACGATCATTTAGAGAAAGCATGTTGATCACTTTCATCGTTTCATCTAAAGATCCGTACTGAGAACAGAAAAACACAAGAAACCCTTCAGATGTCACATATCAACTGCAGTTTCTCATTTGATTATTCATAGATTAGGCTGAAGGAGTTTCCATACGGTGCATCAGTTCGATTTCCCTACAATTTATGGCATCAGAATGATACAGCATACATCTCACCCCCCCCCCCCCTCCCCCATCAATTTAGTTTGGGAAAGGTATTTAAAATCATAGAGTACATTTGGTATCGAACAGGGTAACATCAACAAAATACCGCCAACTCAATTACAACAAATCCTTTGCTTTCAAGGTTCGCTGTTACAAAGCCACAACTGGTACACGATATTTTAACATCTTCAGACGCAGCACATTTAATGGAATCCTCAATTTTTCATGAAGTCATGAGTTGGGTCACCGGGGCCGGGTTTGGTGCACCGCGCACTTTGTAATCAAGACGTATAAATACCACATACGTGAAAACTACACCATAAAATTGCTACATGAAATTTGCGGTAAAGTTGAAATAATGATGAAAAAGAAAGTGCATAACCTCATAAAATTACGAGCTACAGTGCGAACATGGACACCGAAGAATGGTCGATACAGGTCGAACAAGAAATTATTCAATAACCTATCTATGTACGTTGGAAACTATGGAATGCGTCACCTATAATGAAATCACTAGCGTATCATACCTTTACTCCGAAGTGAAGTGGTCGTCAAAGTACGAACACACGGTAGTGCTCTATGTCCACGTCGTGTCCAATTATTTACACTTCGTTAGAGTTAATTTTGTCGAGTGTCATGGAGCGCGATGAAAAATCCGCAGTATAGTAATTCCATTACCAGCTTACAGACAACGAACTAAAATGAGGCGACCGTTTGAATTCTGGGTTGAATTTGTGATTCCAGTTTCAAATGAAAGTGGGTACGATGGAGAATCAGAACCAACGTTTTTCAAATTCAAATACTAACAATCTGTACCTGAACTTATAATTAAGATCAGAAATCGTTGTAAAACATGCACTACTCAGAAAGCTTCTGGTAAAAAGCTCAGTACAGTTTTTCAACTCCTCGAAAACTACCTTTTCCATAACCCTGATCAGATTCAGGTTTCAAGAGGCACTGTCATGCACTCAAGTACTTCTACAGCAGTTCATGTTTACTCAGGTTGTAAGACACACGAACTCGTGTTTTCTTACAATAATGTACGTAACTATTGGAACATACAATCAATATTGAAATGCGTAAGAGCATTTACATCCACTGTTCAACAACTTCGATTATAGCTCGTTGTTAGAACAATAAAAATAAAATATTTACACGGCGGCACGCTCTCATCTTGGAACGATAAACGCACAGGCGTTTGAAATTGAAACTCTGCAATTAATAGAGCTGGCTCGAGTTAAATGATACCAACTAATGTCAAATTTGCCGGGATAAATTTCATACCGCGGTGTATCTTCCAAGTCAGACAAATGTTTCGAGCAGTAGCTTACCTTCAGAAAGCTCTAGATCTAGTTCGGCCAACTTCTCGCGCACATCCTCCGGCAGTTTTGAAACGTCGATTTTAAACTCAGCCATCATCAATACGGTATCAGCGACAATGCCCGATTATTGTGAACATATTAT
This sequence comes from Acanthococcus lagerstroemiae, assembly GCA_031841125.1. Lineage (NCBI taxonomy): Eukaryota > Metazoa > Arthropoda > Insecta > Hemiptera > Eriococcidae > Acanthococcus > Acanthococcus lagerstroemiae. Next base: position 31,111,213 of record CM063110.1, on the reverse strand, counting down.
TCATAGAATATGAGCGTGGAATATTTCAATGGCAACAACTAACTGCGACATCGAACTTCTCACACATCGCGGTCGACACATCAAATTGATAATCATGGAATTACCGAAATCTGCGGCTAGAATGAACACGAAACACTATTCTAGCATCAAGATATTTAAGATAGAATTGATTAATTTACACGAAAACAGCGAACAACAATTTGTAAGTCGAAGTCGCGAGCTCTTAACTGTACGGCACAACAAAAGTGAACGACGAAAACAGAAACATTGCGAGATAGCGAGAATCGAGAATGCGAGTATCGGGTAAACACAGTTGAACGTGAAAAACGATTTGAGTGACCAAGACGGAAGTGGACCTGGAATGGTAACACCTTCAAGTCGACTGACAAAAAATTTGAAAATATTGTAAATAAATGACATGAAACTGCTGCTTCATGACTACAAATGTACTTTATGAATATTTTATGTGTTTTAAATGGCCATAAAGCCGAAACTTTATTAAAAATCGATTTTCAGATGTGGAACTAATGAAACAATATTTTTTTCGTTCATGATAGGGCGACACTGATTACTGGAGTTGCTGCTTGCTGGCTTCGTGCGCTATTTGTCTGCATTACTGCAGTACTGCCGCTCGGAACCCTCCTGCCACCAGGGCTGCGATCTGCGATGTTTAAAATTAAAACAACGCGTTCTTTTAAAACGTTTAAAACACAATATTTTAAAATTAACGAAAAAAACCAAAACATGTTTTAAAGTAAAAAACGTTTTAAACGTTTTTTTTTGTTGTTAATTTTAAACAAAAAAAAACAAGTTTTTTTAAAAGAAATTTTATTACTTTGAAGCTAATACAAAAAAAGTAAAGGAATAAATTACAAATTAACGAACACCATGAACAGTCTTTCAAGTTCAAAGCTACATTTCTCAATTTTTATCGTAATAAGTGATTTTAAATGAATAATAATTATATTTTAGTTAATAATTTATTTAATTATTTAAATTTAGTATTGAATTTTTTTATATTGAATTATAATATATTTTTACTTAATTTACTTTTCGAATTAATAAATTTAAAGGTTTAAATTTAATAAATTTCATTCTATTATTAAATTTTATTTAAACTTGGTATTAATAAAATTTCAATTAAAAAATTTAATAAATGTTTAAAAATAAAGATAAATTTTAAACATAAGCATTTTAGTATTTAAGAAGTTAGAAGTTTTATTATTTAAATTCTTTATTTTTAAATTGGGTTTAACCCTAAGAATTATTAACAGTAATTTTTTTAATTAAATAAATTTAAAGAAGTTAAGTCTATTTTTATTAATTCGAAATTAATTAATTTTTAAAATAAATTAAAAACCAATGTATTTCAATGGTTAATAATCAAGCTCATCTTCGAGTTCGTGCTCTAGGCTCTAGCTCTACCTCTACATTTACATTTTGATTACTCGTATTGGTGCGACAAAATGAAAATGCACACGTACCATAGGAGATAGGAGATACCGAATACTGATATAAGCTGATAAATAATAGTGATGGGAGATTAATCGATTATTCAAGGTAACCGATTATCAAATTAATCGATTAAAAGAAGAAGGCCAAACTAATTGACTAATTTATTGATTAAACAAGAAGTTTCTCAGTTACCGGTTAATCAATTACAGAAAGTAATCGATTAATTCCCATCACTAATAAGTAACAAAAGTGAAAAGAGTATAGTACGCTATTGCGCTATACCGCTACATACCGTACCTATTTCCCTATTTGCCTTTTGCCATAATAATCAATAATGTTGAACTGATTAAAAAAAAATTAATTTATGAAATTGATGTTTTTAACAGTTTTAAACATGTTTATTTTTTGTTTTAAGCGTGTTCAAAACATTGGTATTTGCAAACATTCAATTGAGGTTTAAAACAAAAAAAAACCGTTTTAAACAAAAAAAAACTGTTTTGTTTTTTCCCAAAAAAACGTTTTTTTTTGCAGCCCTGGAACCCTCTAATTGAAACCACTAGAAACTAGAACCACTGATGTCTGTCTGAAGATTTTCTCCTTTAACTTTTTTGTGGGGGGGGGGGGAGGAATAGGAAAATGAATATTATTTTCAATTAACAAATGGATTAGTTTTGTTTTTTTTTAAATTGATTTTTTAACAGTAAGGATGTAGATAATAGTTCCCAAAACAGAATACCATCCCATTGGTCATGTGACAAAGACTATTAGGGAGAGTTAGGTAAGTTATTTAGAAAAGCGAACATACAACAACACTACAAGACATAGAACAGCACAAGAACAGTTTTCTTTTCTCGTTTTCTGGCATACTAGTAATTATATCGTTTTTTCTTTTTGATTCCAAAATTGAGGAGTTATCTGTCAAAAGGGCGTCCGTTCAATGTATTTCTTATGAAACGGACGCCTTTTGACAGATAACTCCTCAATTGTAGAGCTGGTTTAAAATTTCTAAGATCAGTTTGCGATGCCATCAATAAAGATGTTCCTCTTCCAGCCAACGCTTATAATTTCTCCCCGTTAGAATTGACCTGTTTTAAACACTGTCCTCTCCAAATATGCGATGTAGAAAGATAGTTCAGCCAATACAAAAATATTCTGGGGCCAAATCGCAGAGGCTTCCTCTTTGAAAATTTAAAGCACTACGTAATTGTCGCTTGTAATTACTCGTATAAAAATACACGAAAAAAGCCATTTTAAGCAAATTTGGTATGAAAATATATAATAAATGCATAAAAGTGAATATTTCAAGGAAATCGAATGCATATTTTGCATTTTTAAACGCATACTTTTACTCGCCTTACTGATAAGCTTTTTTCAATGTGAGTACACATTTTTGAATCGGGGCCCAATTTTGAAAAATTCTACTTTTTACGCTCTTTCCAAAGATACTAATAACTCATTTTGTTTACAAATGTTGGTTGGTTCCCTTTCGCTGAGCGTCCAACTAAGTGAGTGTTTGATCGTCGTTTAGAGTTTAGATATTGCACCATGTTCTACGAAAGTCATTTATACAGTTCTGAGACTTCAAGCACCAATACACAACTTTAATTTCGGAACATTAAACGGGGATAATCAGGAAGCCCAATCCTACCAGAAAAGTAACTTTTGCACCCCAAAAATTTAAGTTTCGGAAAAGAGAGTTAGGGATTTACACCTGCAATAGTTTTTACATAATCCATTCAGGGCCAAATTGATGATGTTGATGAATAAAATATAGAATAAAATATATGTGCGTGTCCTAAGGTATGAACATGATGCTCATGAACTCTTATCAACGTTCCTGGGTAAATATAAATTTTCATTACGCTTGTCATTCATACATATTACTAGCTGACCCTCCCGTCCTTCGGACGGTTGTATAATATTGCAAAATGAGAATTTTTATTATAAAGAATAAATGAATTGCTGAGCGCTCCGAAAGAAATTTCTTAATAAAATGTATCAAAAGTTACAAAACATAAAAACAATTTTCAACAGATTATCTAGAAATACTGTGGTACCTAAGAAAAAACAAAATGGAAGATGATCAAAATACAACTTTTCATGTATGAAACGAAATTATATGTAAATTCCCATGTAGATAAAAACAGGCTTTTATACGATTTGATCATTTGCTTATATTTTGGAAAAATAGAAAGAAAATGAAGCATGAAATTGATTTTTCATAAATGTGTAAGCTTTACAGCTTCCTCCAGTGGATGGGATTTTATTCACCATAGAAGACTCCCTAGCTGCTGGTAAAAGCGGACCCGGACCGACGCAGTTTGATTCCGAGCGATTTTGTGACAATGCATGAGTTAAAGTGCACATACAGCCACGATGCGACATATTTTTCACCTATTAATATGAAACGCACTTACGAGGATATGGTGGGAGCGAAGAGGTCGCCTGAAATTAAAGATACGATTCAGGAAAGGGTGAAGCTGTTCAAGAAGGAACAGAAACAAGTTTCTCGTTTCAGCGAGTATGTGGGAATGAAACCGAATTTTTGGGAAGCAATAGCCCCGTATTGTTAGCTAAGCTCAAATACGGTTTCGTACAAAGACGAAGACGTACGTCTGATTCCCCCCCCCCCTCATTTTTCGCATGAGGCAGTACTGTTATTGTGATCGTCTTCGATTTCCTGGTTATCATAATCAACGAAATGAGATTTTTGAGCGAGACTTTGTAGAGTAGAAAAAAGAAAATAATAATAATACATAGATCGTCCCATTCCGTTATCGTCATATAGCGTGTGTGGCGATGTACATCTCAGTAAATTTTTACTTTCGATACTATTTTTATCTTTTGTTCCTCATTATTCACATTATTTTTTCTTTTATTGAACTTCGTAATTCCTCACACTGCCCACTTTTTATTTATTATAGCTATCATTATGATTCTAATTATTGTTGTTATTATTATATTATATTATAAAATGATGCAAAACTTCAAAAATCTCAATTTTAATTAATTTATTCTTCATTTTATCCCTGTTGACTAATATTATTCCTTCCGTGATGTAAATTCATTATTATTTTTGAATTTCAGCAAGCTTGAAAACATAATTATTTCTAGTACCCTATATACGCGATAAACAAAATCTACAAACGATAGGTCAGAAACTGACAGAATATTCACTTCGATAGAACCAGAGGACTAATATTCAATTCTTCTAACAAGGAAGCTAACGGCTGCTCCCATCTTTCTTCAAAATATACATTCATAAACAGTTTACTGTTCTTCCCTGTTTTGATAGCCCAAGGAAGGTAATGATCCACATAGTTCCGACGTTGTCTGTAACACCATGTTCATATATGTATTAGTCATACATACTACGTCGATCACGGAAATACCTCGTAAGTGCGATCGGCAGTTAGTCCATTTATGGGGTTTCAATGAAAACTGATGCCAAAACCCAAAAAATCAACCTAAATAAACGTAGGAGGCACTTTTAATACTACGGTAATTCGTAGAATAATCCTCAATAATAATATCTAATATTTGAAAGGCATAAAATTATCAGTACTTTGGTGCCAGTCTTACAGCTCCAAACAATCCTCCGAAAACGCATAGTGGCAATCTGGTTTGGTAAGCTTCTACCCATTTAACGGTAACTTCACCTGCAATTATATTCAGTTGTATTCATGAACTTCGGTATCAAAATTAATGCAAGGTAAACCGCGATGATTTTAAAATTATTCAACCATACCAAGCATATTGGTCGGCATATCTAAAATCGTATGAACTAAATCATGAACTTCGCGATACCGTTGAATAACGTACGCAAGTTCGACATTGTCAATGAATCGTACCGGGTCTCTCGAGTCCGGAGTAACTTTCTGTAAAACAAATCTCAGCTACAGATACAATGATAAGCTATTTTGATATTCGATGTACGGAATGACTTACGTTTACTTGCAGAAATTCAAAGTATTTTTTACCCAATGTGCCATCTGGTAGTTGACTCAGCTTTTGAAGATCAACTGTTGATGAATTAATCCTAGGTTTGTCCCTGAATTGAAGAAGATTAATTAACATTTCTCAAGTGAAAGAATACTGAGCACAAGCAACTACTTCATGAGAAGCTACGTTCTCAAATACCAATGTGACTCAATGATTTGATCCACATTTACGATCAGAATTTGGAAGTAAGCAATTCACAAATATATTGAGCGCGGAATACGGGCCATTACCTCAGAATCCGACTACCTTCGGGATGATTCTTCATACAATTCAACATATACGTAGCTGCATTAATGCCGGTAGTTTCACCCATTATAGCGATCATGTCTGAAAACCATACGACATAGAATACGGACTAAGCATAACACAGTGAATACATTGCGATATAAAGTTCCAACAATAAATACATCACACCTGCTCTCCGCGGATTCACGAGCGACATGACAGAAGATCCGATTCCCAGTAGAAGACGTTGAGTTTCAGAAACGGGAATACGGACAGCGCCGAAGTCATTCTCGAATTTGAACGATCTGTTGTTGCTTTCAGTAACTAATAACCTTCTAGCTAATAAACAACACTTAGAGTAACTTAAAGGATATTTTCGCAATATTCTGATCATAATTCCTATTAATTTATACTTTAATCGAAGAAACAAGTGATCACAAGTTTCACATCGATATTATTTTCTCAATTCTCAATTATTGAATGATAACCGATGATAACATCATTGATAAATAATTTGTTTACATAGCCAAGGTCAAATAACGCATGGAGGAATGAAATATGACTGAGTGAACGATAATATTGACGTCATTAATTGATCATCCAATCAGATGACAGAGATTGTTGAGATTTCAAAATTCCAACGCGCAGCGGCGCTCTGGCGCTAAAGAAAAGGCGCAGCTTCTGTATAGTTTGTTTCGTAAATTAATTTGGTGTGTTTCTTTCTTTGAAAATTCCTATTTCTTCCGTATGAATTCGGAATTTTACTCGATAAAATATTACATTTTTCCTTCCGAAACCTTTATAAAACGATAATTGATATGAAATTTGTAACCATTTGTGTTTTTACGTGAATTCATGAAACATTGTACGCAGTTGTAGCACTCATACATGGTTTGTCTCACGGAGGTTCAGTGCTGTCGGATATATTCTCTAGTTGGGAGTATAAATTCGTGTGGAACACAGTCCTACACCATTTAAAGAACGGTCGCAATCAAACCGAGCAGTTGAAATGAAGGCAGTCCATATTTGAAGTGAGCACTTTAATTCATTCTTTTGAAATCACGGGTACAGTGTTCTTTCATTTGCATGCATCAATTATTCATGATTCGTTTACTTCACTCCCGTATCCTCGTCCAATTCTATTTACATCGAAACGTTGACTGAGATTGTTCGTTATTTTATTCTCAGGGTTGTTTTAAAACTAGTACGAGCTGCGTTACTGTGAACGATGAGTACCAAAGAGGACAATGCATCCAGTGATAATCAGGTAGATTCGAAACTTCACAATCGTCCGAAAACTGGGTATGATGTGTACTAAACTTGAGTTCAAATGTGTGTAGAGTTACAGCGATGGTGGTAATATGTGTTTGGAGTTGGCTTTGGAAGGCGAACGTCTTTGTAAATCCGGAGACTGCAGAGCTGGTGTGGCGTTCTTCCAAGCAGCCATTCAAGCTGGTACCGATGACTTACGGACGCTTAGTGCTATATACAGCCAATTAGGAAACGCGTATTTCTACTTAGGAGATTACGCTAAGGCTGTTCAGTACCATAAACATGATCTCACATTGGCGAAGTACGTTTAGCATGTGTTTTCAACATTAAAGCTTTAATGTGTCATGAAAATTACGTAATATTACCGATATTTGTGTTCGTGTTTAGGACAATGAACGACAAGCTGGGTGAGGCTAAATCAAGTGGCAATTTAGGAAACGCTTTGAAAGTGATGGGAAAGTATGATGAAGCTGTGTTGTGCTGTAAACGTCATCTTGAAATTTCAAGGGAATTGAAAGATAAGGTATCATAATACGTCAGTAATTCATGTTTGTAATAAAAATAGTTTTAGTTGATACGAGCTGTGATGACTCGAGAAGTATGCTTCGCCCTTCCGGTTTGTTTGCATTGGAAAATCCCATGAGACCGAATGTGTAATTTTGATTGATTAGAATTTGTCATCGATTCACACCTTAACTTCATTGTACGGACTATCGCAGATCGATTAATAACTGATGAATTGGAATTTCAGCTAAGTGAAGGCAGAGCATTGTACAACTTAGGGAATGTGTACCATGCCAAAGGCAAACACATCGGTCGAATTGGTCAGCAGGATCCCGGTGAATTCTCCGATGAAGTGAAAAGCTGCTTAAAACAAGCTGTTAAATATTACGAGTAATTAGAATTTGAGTATTCGGATTGAAGCAAGTTGTTTGAACGTACTCTACCAGTAAATGTATTTTTAGAGAAAACTTGGAATTGATGAAAGAGTTGAAAGATGTTGCGGCCCAGGGTCGAGCTTATGGTAATCTGGGCAACACGAACTACTTATTGGGTAACTTCGAAGAAGCTATTCATCATCATGAAGAAGTAAATGATTTTTGACGTCGAGCTTTTCTTAAGCCGGGTCCACACGATGTGTGATGGTGTTCGTGAATGTGTATGTGTGATGTGCTGCTTTGATGGGCGTTAGTTTACTGCCGACTTGGCGTACCAGATTCGACGAATGCACGAATCACGCATCGATGCAAATTTACATGAAATTTCTAGTACAGATGATACATGAATGATACATGACGCATGACCCATCATGTGGACCCGGCTTTACTGTGACCTGTCGTGTTCTAAATCATGTATATTTGTTTGTAGAGGTTGAAAATAGCTCGTGAATTTGGAGATAAAGCTGCAGAAAGGAGAGCACATAGTAATCTGGGAAATTCTAACATATTTTTGAACAATTTTGAGAAGGCTACTGAGCATTACAAGTAAGGAGAATAATTCATTGATTCAACTTTGATTTACTGCGAGATATTAACAAAGTACGACATTCTGTTAGAAAGACATTGAGTCTTGCCCAAGAACTCCAAGACAAAGCGGTCGAAGCACAAGCTTGTTACAGTTTGGGTAACACGTATACATTGTTGCGTGATTACACAACTGCTATCGAGTATCACTTGCGACATTACCTCATTGCTCAGAACTTGCAAGATCGAGTCGGAGAAGGTGAGCAGTATTTCATTTGCTTGTTTCTTATCTGTAATATGTGCCCTAACTTGGTTTTATGTCTTACAGGAAGAGCTTGTTGGAGTCTAGGAAATTCATACGCAGCCTTGGATGACCATGAACGAGCGTTACGTTTCGCCGAGGAGCATCTACTGATATCGAAAGAGGTGAAGAAATTTTCTTACTTTTGCACGTGGACTCGCGAGGGTTGTTTGGTTGATTTTAATTTATTTGATTTTGTTCAGCTGGGAGACACGGTCGGACAGGCGACTGCTCATGTGAATATTATGGAACTGAAGAAGATTCTCGATATCGAAAACACCGATCTGTCTCCGGACAGCGCTCAGATCGTAGCTCTGGCTACCAGTGTGGAGGCGTCGCCGGGAGTGCGAAGATACAGGGTGAGGAGAGAAAGCATGGAACAACTTGTTCTTATTAAGGTAGTTTTTTGATGCTTCGATTGCTTTATTGAGTTCGCTGTAGTCAGTCTAATGTTATGTACTAGAGATGGTTCGATGTGGTTTTCTGATTTTTTTGTTAGGGGGGGGGGGGTCGTCTATGGTTATGTTGTTGAGTTCGCTGGTGTAATGAAGTACTTATTGCTCTTCTTCGACTTCTTATTACTTACTACAATGACTGCGTTGTTTTCCGGGGTCTGTTCAGATTATATATTAGTTTCGTGATACTCGCAGTAGTGAATTTATTTTCTCAACTTGGCTGCGTCTCCGAGGTTGACCCAGTTGTACATGTCCTACTAATGAGCGCTGGAAACGTTGGTGTTGTTAGTCAGCCTTGAAGCCCGCTTCGATGTTTACATTTCTTTCGACCTTTTTCCTAATTTGTTTTTTGCTTCATTGATATCGATTTTCCAGGGTAAAAAATAGCCCTGTTCGTTCACGAGGAAAACGTTTTTTGATCAGTGTGTTCCTTACGTCGTACGTTACCACTTTGTTGTTATTCAAATCGATTCTTAGTGAGTGCCTCAAGCTAGGGGTTCTTAAATGTTGTAAAATTTGGCGATTTTGAAAAAGAGGAAAGTTCGAATTTATTGCTAAAATGTCTAGCTTAGAAACAGCTGAGAAAATTCTGAAAGGTGTTCTCTCGAGTTCTGTTCGAAGAGGAAGGAGATATTTGCTTCGAAATATAAAGAAACATGTCACCTGAGCCGAAATCTACAATCTGAGTGTTGTATCCAGACCCGCGTATACATGTAATGGTATATCTGTCAATTCAGTCGTCTGATCCGTTTCAGTGATTTCTGCCATTTCTACGGCTGGGATGGGTATCATGAGTTTAATAATCAAGAATCCGGAGCTCGGCAACCTGGAGCCAACAATTTTTCAGAGGAGCTGTAGCCGAAATTTGTTTCTGATTCCAACTTCGACTTTAAACCTGGTTCTCATCTCCCCCCGTTTCTCTTTCTGTCTCTTCGAACCTCCTCTTGCGCCCTTTCTACCCTCATACTTCTAGAAGTAATTGGAACCGGAGCTATCAAGAATTTCTTGCAGGAGCTGGAGAAAAATGATGTAAGAATTTTCATTAGAGTCGAAGTTGAATTCAGATTTGCTCTAAAGCTAGGTCAGGACAGCTTCAGTTTTGAGGCCGGCTCCGGGTCCCTATCAGTGAACCAAGATTGTGGTTTCATAATCTTTTGAAAAGTGGAAAAGGTCACGTGTGTAAAACGAGATTATTTAGGAGAAGAAATCGTAGAAACTATTTGGTGTTGTGTGTTTTGATGTGTTGTTGTCACTTATTTTCCAACGCTGAACACAAATCTCTTGTTTTTTTTTTCTGCCACATCAGAAGTTTCAAATCTGAACGTATTCTAAATTATTCACAGTTACTGTTTGCGTTTATCGTTTTGAATCTATCATGAACCGATCAACCAGTATGACCATTATGAGTTTCACGAGCTCTTTTTTCAAAAAAGGGGGGAGGGAATAAAGTTTATTATGACCATTTTATATTACAAAAAGTTTACGTCAGAAGTATTGTGTTTAGTCTTGAAAAATGCCCTGATATTACTTTTTCAAGTTAATAATACGCAATTTTTTGTTGTATAGTATTATGGAAAAGGTCATAATTTTACTTCTTTGTGACCTTACGTCATAATTTGGTCCAATTTTTCAGATTTTTGGAACTTAATATCAAGATTATTAAGATCAAAAATCTCATCTTTTTGTGATCGTATGTCATGATCTGTTTGATTTTAAGATCAGATGAACTTGTCCATTCCTGCTTTTAGATCATTTTTGTTTTTCGCCTTCATGTTTTTTTTTTTTTAAATATAATATATATTATTCCCATTATCTTAGTCAGTTTTGACTTACTTATCAATTCAGACAAAATGTTAGAAAGAAGAAAACTACATAGCTCTGTAATATGCTAAAAACTTGTCTATTCCCGTTTCTCGAGAAAGAAACTCTGGGGATCTGAAATGAAAATACTATTAGGACAGTTCAATCAGTCAATCAAACCTTATTTATTAGGTGTACGCCGGGCAACTGTGTGTACGCATTAGGTTCGTTGCAATTTACATTATTTCTTTGCGATCTTGTGTGTCTGAACGTACCCTTGGCACGTGCCTCTCACTCTGTCTCATTTCAGAGGCTATTCGATGAAAGAGCTTGTGTTTAAGGAATTGGTCGACTTCGTCCCTCCACGCAGTGCTAAGTTTACCTTTTTTTCTTTTCAGATGTGTTAGTGACCAGAATGTAGCTTGGTAGGCCCATCTGTCCGTAGGGATCCTAGATGTATGCCTCGCCCAGCCCCATTTCGAGTCTCTGGCTGTTCGTAGACAGTTCCTTACGTGCGGTCTTTTTGATTGTTCTAAGACTGATACGATCTTTTAATTTTGATGCCTAGCATTGATCTCATCATTGAATTTTGTGTGATTTCGATTTTTTTTTTTGCTAGGTTTGAAGTTAGGGTTCAAGTAGGTGGTGAGAACTGGAGCTACGCATAGATTAAAGATCTCGCATTTAAAGGTATTTTTAAAGTTCCCTTTAAAAATGTTTTCAGTGACCAAAATTTCTGCCATGCCAACGTAATTCTTCTGTTTATTTCTTTTGCATTTTTGTTTTCTAGGGAAACGAGTTGCCCTGGATAGATATTTTCTGATACAGTTTCCAATTGTTTAGAATTTACTGTAATTTTAGGTTGATAGAATTTTCGACTTACTATAGTTAGTTGATAGACCTACTTATTCTCAATTTCTGTTCGGCCCCTGTATCATTTCTCTCAGCTCGTCTTTCGAGTCGAAGATTAAGGCGATGCCGTCCGCAAACCTTAAGTTTGATAGGCTGTTGCCGTTAATGTTTAGGCCTTTATTTTCCCAGTGTAGGTCCCTAAATACTTCTTCTAAGGCTGCGTTAAAGAGTAGGGGCGATAGTGGATCGCCTTGACGCACTCCTTTATTTATTGGGAAGTACTTTGCAGTTACATCTGTAATGATTCGGCTTTTAGGTGTAGTATACATGTCGTTTGTAATGTTTATAAGTTGTGTGGGGGTGCCTTGAGATTGTAATGTTTTTATGATGTAGTGGTGTTTTAGAGAGTCATTTAGAAAGCCGAACAATCAGCTAAGATCCGAAACACATATACACAGTCAGTCCCTGGAAGAGATCAACTGACCAGAAGGAAGCTATGCGTTCTGTCTCTTACAGTGGCCGACACACTTTTCAGCGTAGAGATGATTCGTGAAACGGCTAGGGTGCGAAAACTCTTTAGTATATGAAGAAATCTAGTTTTAAATCTTGGCCCCCTTTCTTCATCGCTTCTTCGATCCGCTTGCACTTACAACTATGCAGTTTTAAAAGATTTGCGCCAAAATGTAACTATATGGGCCAATTTACCCCATCATCCAAAAAACTGGATTATTGTGGAGCCTCAGTTGTTCGCCTGCTGTTCCCAGCATATTCTCTAAAACATTAAGTAGAAGACATCTAAATTAAGAGAACAAAATTTATAGTACAACAGAAGCGAGGATCCCAACACTTGATTAGAAAAACATCATTCTCTAGAATTTATTCATTTTGAAAAGTCAGTTGCTAGCTAGCTTCATTCGCCGACACCGTTGTAACATTGTTTGAAGATTCAAGTTGAATCTACTTTACAATTTGGGGTAACTTTTTGATCAGAATTTTGAAGCAGTGCGATTACTGACTGACAGCTGCGAATGCTACCCTGTGATGACTGTGGCGATTAGTCAAGTGCTCGAATGTGAAGAATAGTGCAGATACCTTACTCTAGTTGGCTTCTCAACTGTGATTATTGTTGTGATGTGTTACGTTTTTCTGGATTGTTGGGATTGACGGTCTCATGTCTTTCGGTTTTGTTATGTTCAGTTTGTTTAGCTTATGTGAAAACGTGGTAGTGGAAAGAATGTGGTGCACGGTGAATATTGCCTCTTCTATCCCCTATCAAATGATTTGCGACTGTAATCAGTATCCGTAAAGATTTCTGTCAGCTGACGGGTTCTAGTGGGCTAGATTTATTCCACTTCCAGCCTGTATCACGAGCTAATGATTGCACTTTAATACTGTCCAAGTTGCCTACGTTCATGACATGGAACTGAAACATGAAGTATACAGCCTTAGTACTCGTAGTCGTAGAAAATACATAGTAGCGGTGATTGTAGAAACATGTTGGTAACAAAGTGACGTAGTATAGTAACCGAGTTTCTCACCAGTTCATTATCAGCAACATACTGTATATAAGTACTTCGTGGTAAAAAATAACATTTTTTTTTTCGCCCTTAATCTGCGTTTTAACGATTGTGGCGTGTATTTTTGAAAGTACTTTATTTAGCGTGTACCTAATCAGTATCGATTGTCGAGCTTCAAACGGTTTCCTCTTTATCTAGCAATAAAATTTCAATTGTGTCGAGTCCAATCCACACTTGTTGCAGCTTGAAAAGATAACGGGTATTCATTACGTTCTCGATGCCGTTTATTAGTTCAGCTCACGAAGAGAACATAAACGTAGAAATACTCGATAGTTCTATAGTTGTCACATATGTAGCATGTTGATTGTCGTCGAATATTAATTTCAGCGCAGTCCAAAGCAGCAGCTGTGTAGCTTTTTTTTTTTTTTTTGTCTATAGACTGTTAAGCTTGTGTAAAATTGCGGGCGTATACAAGTTGCTTCATATTAATTTCATGTTGTAGTTAACTCCGGACGGCAAGCAAGGAAAGTGCACGATTGCAGATAGTCGTTCGAACAGTTCAGCGGCAAAGAGTTTAACTAAGGTAAAAGAAATAAAAATAAGAGAGAATACACTAAGAAAGCGAAAAGTTTAGCTACCGAATGCACCACTGTTTGTCTTTTTATCGTCGGCGGCACCCGCGTAGGTTTTAATAATTTTTATGTAACTGTCCGAGTTTGCGAAAACTAAAATTGGAAACGAAGCTACGGCCAAGCGAACGTCTGTCTGTCTGCTCTACGGTCTTTGGGGGGGGGGGGGGGTTGGATACACGATATTTTTTTTTTTCGTAATTAATTGATAATATTTTTGATGAAATTATTATAAAGCGGAACCGTTATGTATGTAGGGTTTGCGAGGTACGACACCTCCGGTAGAGTGCTCGCGTAAGTGAAAAACTGAAAGTTATTTTCGGATTTCGGATGTAAATCGAAGTGCGCTCGCGGTGTTGTCACCGCGCGTACTTCGGATTTCGAGTATTATAATAATATTCGGCGGTATAAATAAACGAACATGTTGCCGTTCGTTGTTCAGCGGTCGAAAGCACGTATCGCGATCGCTTCCAGAGGTCGATATTGCTTTTTGGAATGGTGTGTATCTGCGTATTCGTATCGTTTATCTGTTGTGCTATCTGACTAGTGCAATTAGGGGCAAGCTCCTGAATTGACTCGTTTTGTTTGCAGGCTGGGAATAATCAAAACGAAGACGAGGACAACTTCTTCGATTTGCTGTCGCGATTCCAGTCGAAACGTATGGACGATCAACGGTGCCCGCTGACCGTCGAGAGCATACTCGGTAACAAACAACCCGCGACCGTTGATGTGCCAGTTGCTGAAGCTGCGGTGCAGGTGAATGGTAAGCTCACAAAGTTCAGATCGAATGTATGAGGGGCGTTGCAAAAATCATTGCCACATCTGTGTAGCTCTGCTGTATATAAAGTTATAAAGATGAAGAAAGTCAGGAAATTCGTGATGAAATTCTCTATTTTTGCACATAATCACTTTTTTTTTTGTTACCGAGCTGACGGCCAACCGCCCCAAAGCTGGACATATGCCCCACCGATTTTTCGCAATTTTTCTTTGTCTTGCGTGTCGCGGTGCTAGAAGGTGCCCACTTTCCCTTCCAGTTCATCCCTCACCTCGTCTTAGGTCTACCCTTGCCTCTCTTCCACTCATATGGTATCCAGATTGTTGTCATTTTCTCCCATCTGTCCTTCCGTCGCATTATATGTCCCGCGTACTTGACTTTTAATCTTTTGATTAATGTAACCTACGAGTGTATCTGTTGTTCTTGTCTTGTTCCTGATACTACTGTTCGCGACTTTATCTTTTCTCTTTATATTCAAAATACTGCGCTCCATTGCTCTCTGCGTGGTTTTTAGTTCTTCTACTTGTGATCCTGTCAGTGCCCCTGTTTGTGCTCCGTAGCTCAGCACCGACATGACACACGACTCTAGTATTTTAATCTTCGCTTTTGTGCTCATTTTGTCCGTCATGATATTTTTCAGTGCCCAGTAACTAACTACTCCATGCTTTCCTGTTCCCTGTTTGTATCTCTTTTTTCTTCATGCTTTATTCAAACGATACTACTTTCCCCAGGTATTACCCTCGACTTTTTCCATGAGCGTTCCCTCGATGGTCAGTTGAGTATCTGGGTTGTTGCTCATATATTTCGTTTTTGACATGTTTGCTTGTAGACCTTTTTTGGAGCACTCCCCTGGTGATGATTCCCGCCCCATCTTGCACGACTCGTCTGCTGTACTCCCTATGAGAATTATATCATCTGCAAAGCGCAGGTTGTCTATTCGCGTACCGTAAATTGACAATCCATCTTAATCCCGTTTCCTGAATATACTCTCCAGTGCACACGTAAAGAGGTTGGGCGACAAGGGGTCCCCCTGCTTTACTCCCCTCCTGACCCTAAATCTTGGTCCGGCGCTTTCGATTTTTGTGTACGCTTCCGCCTCACGATATAGGTTTTGAATTACTCGTATCTGTTTTGTGTCACATCCTTGTTCGGCCATTGCGGCCCACACACTTTCGTGGTTGATTATATCAAACGTCTTCCTGAAGTCCACGAACAGTAGGTGTACTTCCATGTTGTATTCGTTCGATTTTTCAATTAGCTGGCTCACTGTTTGGATGTGGTCGATAGAAGAGTACTCCGTTCTGAAGCCGGCTTGCGACGGAGGCGGGTTACTCTCCAGTTGGTTGTATAGTTTGTTTTGTAGGATTTTCATGAATATTAAGGTTGTACGAGAGGCTAAGGGGTCTGTAGTTACTTATTTCCTCCCTACTTCCCTTCTTGTGTAGGATTATCATTTCTGCTACGTGCCATTCTTTTAGGCTGACACCTGTGTCCACTATTTCGTTAAACACTGCGGTCAGAGGGTCTACCAGGGAGTCTGAGAGTTGCTTCAGTGTGTGTGATTCTCTATTCTATCGGGTCCCGGAGCTTTTCCTGTTTTCAATTTCTGTATAGCTTGTTGTGTCTCACTTTTCGTTATTGGGGGGGGGGGGAGGATAAGTCGGCAATGTTTGCAGTCCCCAACTGTTTTTGTCCACTTTCTTGTATACTACTTTGCTTTTCTGTTTTGGGTGTGGGTAGTTGGTAGACGATACCATTTTCTAAAATAGGATGTAGCTATCTCAATTATTTTACTTTCTCCTCGTCTGAGCTCGTCTCTTTCATCACTCAGTTTGTTGATTATTTTATGCCCGGTTGCTAGCTCCATTTTTACCTTGCGTATTGACCACGAGTTTTCGATTTTCTCCTTCGTCTTTTGTTCCTCATACCTTCGTATGTCCTGTTCTATTTCCCCTCTTAAGAGCTTCTGGAGTTCGCTTAGTTCGACTCTTTGGCTTGCTGATAGCTCCTCCATCCCTTTCAGAGCCTCTCTTCTGTTTATTAGTTCTTTCGTTCTTGAGATTTTATCATTGGTGCTTTCTGTTGTCTTCTTCTTCCCATATAGTTTACCCGCTTCCTTTACATTTGTGTGTGAGGTGGCGCTACATGCGCCGAGCGCTCAGATTTTGCAGTCCATTGCACTATTCCTCAAGTTGCTGTTAAGGATCAGCTCAGTAGCCTCACTTTTGTAGCTAAAGTGAGAATTTTACTTAGCTCTATCCCTTTGACTTCACTGGGTGCTGGATGTTCTAGCCCCAATGCTTCGCGTCTTGTACCGGCTATTGCTGGGCACCGACATATGATATGGATCGAGGTTTCTTCCTCTTCTCCACAGTACCTACAGGAGCCGCTTCTTACCATTCCTATTTTATACCACATGTGTTTTGTGGCCCCATGACCGGTTAGTAGTCTGACCATAAGCCTTGCATGTTTCCTGTCAAGCCCTAATAGGAACTTGGCATACTCACTGGGGGTGTCCCCTATTAGTGTTTTACTGACGTTCATGCCACTGGCCAACCGCCAGTGCATTTCCGTCTGTTTGCTTATCTCCAGGCCTTTACTTTGGATTTTATGACGCTGTATGCTACAGAAAGACACGGCCTGGGCGTTGCCAGTTCCTTTTTGGTGCCCTCCTTCGTTAGCTTGCCAGCGATCATGTTCCCTTTTATGCCGCAGTGTCCCGGTGTCCATAGTACGGTGACCCGGTTCTCCTGAGCAAGGGTGTATAGTTTGTTAACACACTCCGCCACTACCAGGGACGTAGTTTGGTGTGACGATTGTACTTTGATAGTTGATTGACTGTCTGTACAGATGTAGTCAGGGTAACCTCTCTTAGGTGCCTGTCTATCAGCCTTTCCAAGGTTTTTAGCATAAATGATGAGAGACTTATCGGCCTGTAGGATTTGGCCTTGCAGGAGTCTCTGCTTGGTTTAGGCAAAAACACCACTCTCGCACCCCTCCACGATTTTGGAATGTGCTCTAGGGCTAATGATGCCCTGAGGACCCTAATGAACGTTTCCATTATGGTCTCTAGTCCTGTCTGTAGGCAGACTGGGTAGATTCCATCTGGGCCCGGTGCTTTGTTCGGCGAGAATGTTTTACCGCCCAACATATCCTGTCTGGTGGTCTGGTGTAACCACCTCCTTCGCCGTTTCCCAATCTGTTCCTTTTTTCTCCCAGTCGGCTCCTGGATGCGGCTGTTACCCGCTTCCTTGATTGTTTTTAAGATTTCGCTGTATATTTCTTGGTTCTTATATGCGCCCCTTTCTTTGCAGTTCCTGAGTTGACTCGTTACGTATTCATTTGTGGCCCTGAGATTGTATCGGGGAATAATCGTTTTCAACTTTCCATTATGCTTCCTGCAGGTACTATACGAGGCCCTGTTTTTTATTTCCATCGTGCATTTTTAGATTTCGTGATCTGAGGCGAAACTGAAGCTCGCGAGAGAGAGTGGGGAGATATCCGCGATTATTGACGTATCGTTAGAAGGTGGCCAATTTCATTCTTTATTTTCCAATTAGGCGAGACTCGGCGTGCCTGCAATTTTTAGTTCCCAGGCTGTCGCTAGGTCTGTTACCCTCCTACCGTTCTCATTTGTCGTTTTTAGAGCGTGCGGGCCTATGCAGTCGTACTTTGACCTTATTAATACTTCATTCCCTATCTTGGTGTTAAAATTGCCCATAACTACGGTATAGTATTCGCGCTCACTATCTACCGTAGTTTTAAGTGCATTGTAGAACTGGTCAATCTCCGTGTCGCTTTCCTCTAGAGTACGCGCGTATATCTGAATAATAGACATGTTCTTATCGCCGTTCAACTTTAACACGCAGATTCTTTCATTTACGCCCTTTATTTCGCGCACCCTGTCCCATATCTTACCGTTTATGTAGAAACGCACCCCCTTTTGACCTTTCGTTTCGCAGCAGTAGTAGCAGGAATTCCCGTTCTTCTTATGAGAGTCTCCCCTTCCTTCCTTACCTCTGCTAGCCCTATTGTATCCCATTTTATATTCTGCAACCCCTTTTTAGATCGCACACTCTTCCCTCCCCCGCCGAATCCTGCAGTTGTAGAAATACACATTCAGTTTTGAGGCTGGGCTCTTTTTTTTTGCCTGCTTTATGGTATTAATTACTTATTACTTTTATCGGTGGATAGACAGCAGTCTTCACACTCCACTAATCACCGCTTGCTTACATTCAAACATTTATCGTAACGGGAGACAAGCTTCCCTATCCCGGTGTAGAAAATGTCGGCGTCCAAATTTTCCAACCAGGACGTAACTCCGCGGCTGTAACTCGTCATCGTTGCGGAGCCTTTGCGAACATGGAAACCCTTTCAGCCACGGGAGAAAGTGGAACTCTGATGGGCTTAGGTCTGGAGAATATGATGTGGATGGATGCTGGAAAATCTTCCGTTTGAATTTTTCAAGGTGGGAATTGCGCACATCTTATGGAACCAGCTCCATATTCCACGGCACGTAAAACGACTGACTACTGTTTACCAAATGTGGATAAGTTTTGGCCAACAAACTCCTACAGCCTTATTGAATTCGCCGATGTGTCTTTCATCTCTCCATCTAGTTCAGGAGCTGAGCTACTGTGTCGTGCCAGTGACTTTTGAAACGCCTTCGTATGAATGTTGCTAGCGGAGGGATTATGAGATTTTTGGGTTGAGTGCGTATTTAATTGGAGGATTCTGTGCAAGAAGCTGTAATTTAGTTTGTCTCTACCTCTTAAATTGTAGTTCTATGTGTACCAGATCACGCATTCAATGATCTAAGATCATTTTGAACAAAAAAATCTTGAATTTTTGGTAAGATATTAATCTCTTTGATCCTTGGATCATCGTTTTGGACCGATTTATGTGATCTTTTGGTCTTCGATCATGATGTATGATTTGGGGATCAGGTGAAATGTTACTACACCATTGACCAAAATGCTGATAACTTTTCGTGGTCTTAGTTCACGATCTTTTTGATCTATGATCTTGTCCATCCTTATTGTAGGAGTGATAGACTATGCAATCCGAAGTACGATTTGACTAATTATCTTACGGAGCCATTCAGTTCAAGTGCTCTTTTTCGATTGTGATTTGAAGTGTCTGCTTCTTGAATAAGTTCACGTGTGTGGTTCAGGAGCCATTGGGAATATTAAAAGCTCATTGTTCATTTCTAGATGCTGTATCACTTTAAATGTATCAGTTGAAATGGCGGGCAAAAATGATACTTCAGAAACAAGTTTCGCTCCCTTCTAGCTTAGAACAATTTGGCTTCTTTTCTTTTATTCTTTTGTAAGTCAAAAGGAGTTTCAATTTACACACTGAGTTAGACTTAACAAAATATTGGATTACGAACTGAAAGGAACGTAGGTACGCTTGTGCGCTGACACATATGCACTAATACTTACAAACCCCAAAATTTTGAAAGAGTGATCCAATTTCGATACTTGAAGTTTTGAAAACATCACTGTTGATTGAGGATGAAAGTTTGCTGTAGCCGATTCTTTGCATCATGGGTTACACATAAGAAAAATGTTCGCAGTAAAATGACCATTGAAATCTTTGTAAAACGGGACAGATCTTCGCTCCTCGTGTAAATGAATGGAAGAAATCTATTTTGATCTCTCTTTCGCGACGAGGTGCTCCTTTTGTCAAATGTTAGCTACTTTGATTGGAGTTCCCTATATATCACTTATTCAATAAGTATTGAGAGACTGATGACATTGAGTAATGTCAAAAATGAGACAGAAAATTTGGTTCGGAGCTCAACACTCGCAACATATCATTGACCCTGACAAGTAATATTAGTACTTGAAGAAACGACGTAATAATGATGGAAAATTACGTTCTTGTACTTACCTAATACCTACCGTTTGGCCTGACTCGTAGATATCGTCCGTGGATTGTTGATATTACTGATTGGCGAATAGGTAAAGAAATAAAGCTTTATATTTGTCACGTAGAAAATGAGTGAGGGAGGAAAGGAGGAGGGAACTCGAAAACGATAATCTGCGCCAAAAAGGAGTGGTACAGCATGATACTATTTTTGGCTCTACCTATTCACTTTGTCGGATGAAAGAAATTTGAAGGAAAGTTCGTTGATTTTGTGTTTCATCTTTGTCGTTTGTGTGTTCTTATTGTAGTCAACTAATGAGACTTGTTAGTAGTTAGCACTGCTGTCTGTCACTCCCTCCTCCCATTACTCCAGGATGGTGATCGCCCTTTTTCTGTTGTGGGGAAGGAGGGTAAAACTGTTTGTGTGTGGGTGACGTTTTCTCGTGATGCGAAGAATTTCAGACAAAAAACATAAATTTTAAAGTAGGATTAAGAAATTCTCTTCTAGTTAATTTTTTGTGGTGATTCACGATAATTGCTTGACTGTCTCTGATTACCTTCTACCTCGGAGTGGAAGGTTTTATTGAGAATATTGGGATTAGGAAAATAGTGTCTAAAGAAAGGGATGTGGTGAGGGTAGGACTCTTGACACATGTCAAGATTATGATTAGGGCCTGGATTTTTAGGCGCTAAAAACAAAACAAGCGGCCGTATTAAGAGTCTCTAACTAGACCTAAATAGTCTAAAAAGTAAAATAGTTCTAAAAAATCCCCATAAAACTATGGAAAAGGTTTTTGCCTAAAATCCGTACCCTGAGCATGATAGTATGCATTAGTTCTTCTTTAAAAATGTGAAGAATGACTAAGGCTTTGAAGACTTGATTTCGATATGGACTTCGTTCAAACTTTTTCAAGTTTATTTATTTATTTATTATTATTATTATTATTATTACTTCGGCTATTTTATATATGATATCGCCGGCCACTGATGCGATACTCGAAAGGGTAGTTTCCGAGGCCGGGGGTGTGGTGTCATGGGGGCCACTTTGGCATGCGTGCATCGCCATACGTCTCACCACACCATCCTATATGATATTTAAAAGTAGGTATACCTTGTATAAATAATCATGAAAGGTTGTGTAACTCTAATTTAAGTATACAGTATATGGAGAGTGCGCAACTCGAGTTATAATGTGGTATCTAGAACGAGAGTCGAGGCCTCTTGAGGCGATGAATTTCAGAGGAACTGTCCAGTAACTCGATAGTTCTAGTATTGGGATTCTTATGGAGTCGCAGTTCGTAGTTTTCGCACAGTTGCTTCATAATGTCATGAGCTTTAGGGGTGTTCAGGTTACCCAGCAGGTCAATATTCTTGGTGTAACGGTAGGCTTTGGTCATGTTGTGTATGATGGTGTTTTGTCATCTCTCCAGGATATCGATATTAGATCGGCTAGCTGTGGACCATACGGGCGCTGCATATGTCTAGACAGGGCGAAGGATCATTGTGTACAGGATGCGTTTGTTTTCCAGCGACAGTGGAGAGTATTTACCCATTAGCCAATAGTGGGCTCGGTATTGAAGCCACGTGGCTTTGGATTTCGCTAGGATGTGGTTTCTCCAAGTTAGCCTTAGGTATTTTACAGAGGATTGGAAGGGAATGACGTTTCCATTCAGCACCACCGAAATGGGTTGCTCTTTATGGAGTGTGAGATTAATGTGAGCCGATTTGTTTGCGTTGATTGCTATCTTACAGCGAGTGGTCCATCTGGAAGATTGGTGCAAATGATTTTGGAGACGGTTGGTGGCTGTATGCAGGTCTTTGTCGTTTGTGAGTATTGCTGTGTCGTCGGCAAACTCTGAGTCTTCGACATACGACGAGGTAGGAATTGTCGATAGTGTACAGATTGTATAATACGGGGCCAACTACACTGCTTTGCGAGAACTTTTTTAAGTTTGAGAAACAACTATTCAAACCCCTATGAAACTCATTAGGGTTCTGTTCAAGCTCACTCATTAAAACTTGAAACTCGGTAAAGTAACTGAGACTTATCAACGTAAAAGTTCGTAAGACTCATGAAGATTCATCTAGACTTTCAAGACCACTTGAGGATCGTTAAGCTCCAGTTAGTAGAACTCGTTAAAGCTCGGCTAAGACTCGTTAAGAATTTTGTTCTGGTGTACGATGCTCCTAAAAGACTATTTTGAAGGCCTGTTTAAAAAAAAATTGTTTGTTAGGACTGCTTTTCGAAGACTCATCTAGACCAAAAATTCGGTTGCGACTCACCAGTACTAGTGTAAAACTTTTAGGCTCTACCAAGAGTTACGATGACAGGTTAAGGCTTGGTCAAAATTCTAAAAGATTCCAAAATATTTTGTCTAAACTCGATAAGACTGGTTGATAATTATAACTGTGTAAAACAGCGTAATATTCGTCAAAACGGTGTAGTATTTGTTCAAATTCGTGAAGATCGGTAAACTCCATTAGGAATTATTTGGATTCTGTAAGACCTCTGTGAAGCTCATGAAGGCTCATTAAAATCAGTTCTGGCTCTCCTAAAAGATTTGAAACTCATTGTGATACGTGAAGATTTTCTTGTGACTAATTCTGATTAGCTGAGACTATTACCATTTTTTGAAAACCTAATGAGATTCATTTAGACTCGACAAGGGCTTCTTGAAGATTTTCCGAATTCAGGGTTTAGTTGTGCTTGCGAGTTTCGGAAAAGAATTGAATTTTTTGGTCCATTCGTTAGGTAGCCCCGGATTAAGATTAAGGCTGCTTACAAGCACTCGGGCCCTCCAGCCGTCTAGCCGGACAATTTTTTCGTATCTGTTCAGTAGCTTTTTATTTAGTATTTAGTGACGTGTCTGGCTGATGGCGCACGGCAAGGTATCGAAGGCAAAATTCCTCAAAATTCGGTCGACCCTCAAAACTGGCTGCCCCAAGCCGGTGCTCGTTGTGCCTGTAAATAAACTCGGGACTGTCGTTAGGTGATTCAGTCCTGCTAAGTAGTACTTATCAAGGCCGTCAAAAAGTGTTGTTCGTCAGTTCAAGACAAGAGTCACCCCAACGGATATTCAAGTAAACTGAAAATAGACCGCCAGTTTCATAATAACAGTGATGGTGTTAGTGTTGTTTTTTATGAAACTTCTAGTCTATTTTGATTGTTTACAGTGCTCTTTGTTGGGAGTCTTGGAATTGCCAGTAAGAATTGAGATTTGTTATCTGGTCAGTAGTCATTAATAAGATACCAAAATGTGTCATTTTCACATTTTTTAGGGTCGGCTACGAGTAGCCGAGCCTATTGCAATCACTTTTCTTCTTCTTCTTCTTCTCTAGTTGTCACGGACTCCGCGAGAGGGCGCAAGGCACCTTAGCATTAGTATTTATTTGCCTACTAGTAGCCGATGCTTGATAATTGTTCGCTAATCATTTGTTGTTTTTCGGGTCAGCTGGGAGGCGTCAGCATTACCTAAAGTCTGGTCCAGTTAAGAAACATAATTTTTTCATGGTGCTGATAAGTGATAATGTGTTCTTGAACTCGTCCTTCCCCTCCAACTTCAAAATACTCATATTATATCGGTGTGTATTGCGTGTAGCCAGTTATGTTTCTTAACTGGATCAGAGTTTAGTGTTTATGTTTAGTGGTCTGTTTGATTACCTCGTAGAACACATTAAAATGGAAAATGAATTTTGAACGCATTAAACGGAATAATACGGAAAAGGAATTCTTGTTATCTTTGTGGGTGTTTTGGAATAAGCAGTGTGTTCTGCTGTTCTGTGTTGATCAGGTAGGTATTTTTTGTGAAAATTTTTATTAGGGTCATCAGAGCTGTTAACATTTAGTTACATTGTTTTGATTATTTCATGATTAATTATAACTATTATCAAGTGACTTTCTATCGTTCTTATGTCAATGCTGGGTTTTTAGCGCATAAAGAGTTACGATTTCCTCATCCTAAAATGCCACCTGAATTGGTTGAATTGAGTAATATAGAAGAACGTTTTCTGTCGCCCGTTACCAGTACCCAGTAGTAGTGAGAAGCGAACGAGTTGTAACATATAGCATGTAAAGGCGTTATCAGTAAATCAGTATGTTGAAGTGCGCATTATGTTTGTACCAATGTCTTGTGTAACATTATTTAGACTAATCTGTCCTACTAGCGTGAATATTACGTTGTTTTCATTCCCTTAGAAGTGGATAATTGTTTGCTAATCATTTGATATTTTTAGGGTCGGCTAGGTATAGTGTTGGTCTTTTATCTGTTAATCAATTGCTCTTCAGAATGAAATCTTCGACCAGATGGTCGAAGTGTGAATTTTGCGGAGCCTGCAGCTTCGCAGTTTGAAGCCTTTTGAACCTACCTTATGCTGTTGGTGTGTGTGTGTGTGTGTAGTGTTATCCCAATTACCTTTCCTTTATCAGCTCTTATATCCCGGAACAAAAGACCTTAACATGATTACCAATAGGTCTTTTTCCTGATATCTTTTCCAAGGATCGCTAATAATAGATAGGCTAGTCTCTAATTTTTCAGTCGAGAGCCGACCCTCTTCCAGCAGCTAGCTGCTTGTTTGTAAATTGAAGGGTCTTATTCCGGGGAAATGCTTGGTTAACTGTTTCTTGGCCAGCACCTTTCTTTATAGCAGGATTTACTATGGCCGAGTTAACAGGTCAACTAAATCAATTGAAACGTTTCTTTCCAAAAAGTGTTACCTATCTCAAAAAAAAAAAAAACTGTTTTGTGCTTCAGAAGGGCAAAAAAACGAGTAGAAATTATTCTACCAGTAGAACTAATTTTGGTGATGATGCCGTTAAATTTAGGACAAATTTTCTTTGAAAGTAAATTTCTAATCGACTTAATGATAGTTGATGTTTGCTACACGCTTACGGCAAATCATACTTGGTCACTCCAGGCCTGTAGCCAGGAATTTTTTCAGCTGGTGCAATTGAACTTTCAGGGGGGGGGGCAGTCATTAATGTCGATAAATATAAAGACGATGTTTCGTATAGAATTTAATAAATGCAAAGCTTTTTTAAAATGTTATTTACTAAGATACTGACATAAACAGTCGGCGGATTCTTGCCGGGGGCAAAACCGATAGCCAGGGGGGCAATGCCCCCCTGGCTACAGGCCTGGATCACTCAAATATATACAGGGCTGCCAACACTTGAAACTTTCAGTTTACATCCCAATAGACTGCGAGCAACGAATGAAGCGAGTTTTTAATGTAGCAATGGGATAAAATGGTCTAAAGTCAACTACTTTCGCATTTAAATAGTGTTATTAGACACCCTACATAGACAAGGACGTCGGTCTAGTAACGCGGTACCTATCTTCTTTGATTACAGGTGATGCGCAAGATGATCTTCTCGACTTGATCATGGGCATTCAGAGTAAACGTATGGACGAGCAGCGGGTCGAATTACCGAATTTACCGGGCCTATGTCGCTCCAGCATAAGTAGTGAAGGGGCCAGCGGGTTGAGGGGTACACCAAAAGTGAGCTCGGTCAGCCGTTTAGACGACAAACGCGAAGTGATTCCCAGTGATCTGGATGACGAGGAACGTGGCAACGCGGATGGAAACAAGAAGTCAACTGTACCTGACGAAGACTTTTTCTCGTTGATCACGAGACTGCAGTCTGGTCGCATGGACGACCAGAGGGCCAAATTGAAAAAATAATCACTTCTCCGACAGTGCGTATCATGAATCGCGTTCGCATTTACGAGCATTTATTTATTCTTCGAATACCCTTGTATTTTTAATTTCATATAGGTATTATTATTATTCTTGTTATGTGTAACTCGAATACGTATCCATATTATTGTGTAAGATTGTGTCGATGAAGTCATGGTTGTAGTGTGAGCCGACGTTGTGAGTATTGAATGAAACAAGCAGACTGTGTTGATTTTCGTTTTAAGAGGAACGGCGCATGATTTTTCGGGTGCATTCTCACCCGATGTCGTGGCTTCGATTTTCGGATTTGTATAGATATTTCGACTGTGGGGTATTTCTTTTCTTAAAATTCGATTTGATCTCATCTTCCGCAAGACCTAAATTTTAATACAGTACTCTTTCAAGCGTACTGTTGATGTGAAAGAAACTTTGTTTACATTCCAGTCCGATGCTTCGCAAGTTCAACTTATATATAATAGTGCTAATTGACACTTAGAAAGATGCTGTCGATGTTGATGTATTGAAATACGCATGCTTTTATTGTTATTACTTCATATGTGTACCATAATCGTCGACGTTTTGAAGTGGTGTCTGGATTTTGTTGTATGTGAAATGTAACTTGTGTAATTTAGAAGTTATTATTTCGAAGTATTTATAGCTTGAGTTGATAGAATATTTGCTCGGTTCAAGTAATCGCTAGCCGCATCAAATAGAACCAGTTACCAACCTTTGTTTCTTCCTCCCAAAATGGGTTTCCTCTTCCAGATGCTAGATCACGTCACGTATTGCATTGCCATGTTGTAATTTGTTATCCACACGATTTAGCATTGTAAGATACTTTTTAATAAATGATATTGCCCTTTTTACCATAATTTCGGTTTACCTACACATGCTCTCGAGCAAACTACGAAAACAGAAATAACATTTATTCAGAAACTACTACAAGGAAATCATTGTAATTTCCGTATCCATCTCTTGTGCCACATGTAGGAGGTGTACAATCCTAAGATAGTCCTGTAAGTAGAAATCAAAATTAGTGAGTTGGACGAGTATCTGTGAGTCACGTGATGATGCAAAAACATTCTAACCATGTAATCATGTATTGAAGGTGGTCGTCCTTTACGTTCACGTAAGTTTGACCACCAATCGGCCCTCCGGGAACAGATGATTCTTCAACAGCATCGATAAAAAATTGACTGGTACCGGCTAATTCCGCCATCATTTCTAAGTCTCTACAATTGAATGCCGGACCGTAAGTTCGTTAAAATAACAGCCAAGTTAATGACGGTAATAAAGGAAGAAAAAATAGAAACCTGTGTCTGAAGTCTCGAGGATTCGCTCCTTTTTGTAAGAATGAGGGTTCATTTTCCTTTAGTCTAACGATACCTTCGATTTCGATTTCATCTTCAATTTGGGCTTCCAGCCTAGTAGAGGGGTCCTGTTTGTTCATTGGTACCCAGCCTCGGTTCACTAGAATACTGACGCTGCAATCAAAATTTATGATGTATTTCACATGAGAAAGACCAAAGACTGAATTTAACTTGTTCGGAACAAATGCTTACTTACATCAAAATATAATTCACGCAAGATTAAAAAAAGTCGAAAAGTCGCTGTGATATTTTCCATTAAATTTTCAATAAGTGCGACTTACTTTCGATCAGCTAACTTGAATGGTGTTACCACCATAAAACCGATAGACGGTTCTTTCTGTTTGCCGAAACTGAAGAGCGGCTGTGATTCCGAGAATTTCCCATCTAATAACAGACTTCTAGGACCGATGTACATCTCCTTTGAATGATCAAACGTGCCACGCGCTTTCACTTTCCGGTATTCCATTTTTACTCGGTCAGTTAAACTGTAATTGAGAATTAACATGAATGCTCCGAATTATGAATATGGTGGACATCAGATCGGAAATACTCACTTCTCTGGTATATCTACGGCCGGTATGTACATTCTCATCCGCAGGTCCTCAATAAGAATCGCTTTCCATCGTTTACGATCGAACTGCCAAATCGCCAGTCCAAAACAGGCTAGCGGGAATATCTAATGCAAACGATTCATAGATTGTTCATGTCATTATTAACACCGATGGCAGAATTACTAAGAAATATAAAAAAGTGGCTTACCAGGGAAAACACACCAGCAGGGTTGTCACTGAGTTTTTGCTGTTTCTTATTCATCCAGTTTATCTTATCTATTCCCTTGAAGTTCATTTTGTAAGATGTAAAGAATCGCGAGGAACTTTTATTCTGGAAATGAAGGTAACAATTTTATTACTTAACATGAATAAAGAAATAGCAACACTTCTCGAAGTATAGATTTCTGAATAGTGAAAATGAGTACACTCACGAGCTGAACTTGACGAGAGAGCATACAACTGAAGATACGACACGGTCTCGAGAAACCAATCATCTTGTTCACTTTAATGATAGGGAACCGGCGAGTACTCTTGATGAGAATTTGGACACACAATCACGTTAAAGCCGAAGTTACCTGTGTTATTACTTCGGGGAAACCATTTCAGTTGTTTAAGTAACAGAAAAACGGCATGAGGTTGAATACTTCATGTTTCAGTTCGATACTCTCATTAAGATTATGATTCTAGAGAGAGATCATCTCTAATCATGTTATCAGTTATCCTTATCATGTTGTTAACATTGAACCTGTATTTTAATTGTGACTTTGTGTACTATGAAAAAGCCAGGTGGATTTTTCTTATCATTTTTACATGAGATAACACACACTAATGTAAAGGTAGTACTATCAAGTGACATAATATGCTAAATAATGAAAAACAGTTCGTTTCTTTGCATACTTTCTCATTTGACGTCTATGACGCTTGTTACTGTCTGCCGTATGACAGTATGAGGATATGAGCCCACGAAGGAAGTTAGAACGTGTTCAATTTTTGACAATTGAAAAGACATCAGCTCAGCCTAAAATAATCGAGCTGAAGTCTCTTTTGTATTAGAATTATTCAATTTAGTTTCAACAAATCAGAATGTGGATCCGTGAATCAGAATCACAACATGTTTCCATCTTTCCATTTTCGTTGAAAACGGCTTTCATAAAAAGTAAGTAAGTGCTAAAGTGGTATTCTGGACATTTTTTTCAAATTTTGGAATGAAAATGTGAGTTCTTGGAAGCTCGAACGGAATTTGAAAATAAAATTAATAGAATGAACCATGAAGTTGTAATCTTGTGAATGTATTATGTAGGTATACCTAAGAGATTAAGATGTAAATTTTAAACGGCCCAACAGGAACATCAATAATGTTGTAGTTCATTCAAATCGCCTATAGCCAGCTGTAGTCAGTAACTTGATGGATGATCGCAATTACCAATGAGTCAGTAAAGTCACTATATTTGCACTTACTCTTGAAAGTTTTGAATTAGTTAAAAATTACATTAAACCTAGAATAACGGCAATATCGCAATAATTATTAGCTAATGGTTTAATTTTATTGTAGATGTCACCGTTTCCTGATTGTGAGGTATTCATATGGTCTTGTGATAGATGGTGGATGATGGGAGATGAAACTTGAACCAGTTGCATGCACAAACAAAACACCTATTGGATGGATGTTGTCATTTGAATCAGCAATGTATGTAGGTAAGCTGGTAAAACTTCAAGTAAGGGTATACCTATTTCCAAATGACAAAATGCCGCCTGTGACTAATATGTATCAGATTTAAACTCAGTGGTGTTACTATTTTTTGGGTGGTAGTGGCTGCTATAAGGAAAAGTGCTCTGCGCAATGTTGAGAATGCGGTTGCACTGCAATACCTACAGTCTACAATTTATGTCTGCTCTCTTGTATTTAATATACAGGGGTGTGATTATTTACCCACTTGCTACCAAACCAAGAAAGTAATAATACTGATTTCACTATCTCCTTTACCACCCTGAAGTTGTTACTACTTCTGTAATTTTGACTTGTGAACAGACTGAGGTTGTTTCAGCCGCCAGACTCGGTATACCACATGATCAGTTGTGTTTCTTCTTGGCTCTAATCAGGGCTGTACTACAACGAAAATTGCCAATTTTTCACTCATGAAAACTTTGATTTATTCAGTCGAGATAATATACGCTCAAAAAGAAGAAGTGTTCTATTTGTTTCACCTACATATTCTGCTCATGCGAACATGCGTGTAATAATCACCTGATGTATTCAGTTATCACTCATCTTCAGATGGGAATTTATTGTTACAGTCTGGTGAAATATTGAGAAATCCCGAAAGTCGTTTTGTTTTTGTAATTATTGTTCTCTCCTGTAACTCCTTCCTACTTTTCATCTCACCCTATTTTTATTTTGTGTTTCTGATGTTCCGTTAAAAACGTTTCCAAATTGATCAATTTGTTCTGGTTATCGGTCTCGTAGGTATTTGTTTTGGCATCGCTCATTTGTTCCTGATTGATTTGGTTATGAATTCGCTTGTTTCTTACATACACGTTATAGACATTTCTTTCGTTCACTCATTATTCACTTATGAACGAATCAAAAAATGAATCGGGTTCCCAGTTATTGTTCTGGTATTCGTTACTGTTTACATTTCTGGCTCTGATCTGTAATCTTTATCAGTGGGATACAGTAACATCTTTCACATTCAAGATCCGATAGTTTGGGCGATCCTCTGTTGTTTCCCTGTTCTGCCGCTGAGCTTGTTCAAAATCTCAGCAGTCATCTGGATGGAAGAATTACACTGCACGTTTAAAGTTGAAATTGCACGAAACATCGTTCATAAACGTTGAATTAAAGTAGACAGGAATTAGGAATGTGGACATTTAATAAAGTTTTATATAGGTATTGTAAATTCAGAGGCATATGGTACCACAGTCAGACAGAAATTATGTTTAAAATAATTTCCTATAAAACAATGGATTAAAAGAGTTCACGTAGACGTACCAACATGAATGTACTTAAAGGTAGAATATTAAATTGACTCTGGGTGATCATGTTCATGCGGTTAGCCGAGATAATGTTGGTATGAATGTAAGGTTCCGTCACACCGAAATCTTGGTTGCGATGATACTCGCATATAGATTCGTGCAGTGTACGAGATATAGTAGGTCGGAGTAACAGTTGTTATCCGAGCTACATGTCGTGGTCTACACCCTCGGAACTGTAGCTTTTTGTTGATTCAGTGTTCGCACTGCAATCTTAGAAGCGAGATTTAAAGGCTATTCCGTTCTAGTCTTATATGAATAAGGACCTGAAGTATTGAGTGGACATTGAATGGACATAAATGTCCACTTCTTTTCATCCTTGATGTCTGTATTAATTTTCTGTTGTGCATACTATTAGTATGTTGACTGTGTACTAGACAATAGTGTCCACTTTTTCAATCTTCATGTCAATTTTTTTATCTGCTTCTCGACAAGAATGTCTGGTGGATATGAAGTAGATGATTCATAATACCTGGAGTAAGTTTTGTTATGCGGTAAAAATCGCGAAATATGCGCGAAAAACTTCAAAAATATTTAAAAAATTTGCAAAATTATTCTTTCCCAAAACAAGGCTATCAAAATGCAGGATTTTTTCAGCTAAATCAAATGAGACACACACACACCTGACTCAAAAAATGAATTTAAACTTACCTACCTAAATAATACTGGGGGGGGGGGATTCAACTTTGCTAGTTGGAGCTAGCAGTGCTATAGGCGTGCTAGGGCACTTAACAGCGTTAACGTTCATAAATCAAACCTGCTTCAAGCTTGCAGCGTGCAGCATGTATTTCAGTAAATATTATGCTGTAAAAACAAATACACTGCTACCAATACCAGAATAACTCCCATTTAAAATTGGGAAGTTAACATTGCCTAGGTAGTGCTAGTGTAACACACTAACACAAACTAAGTAACGCTCAACACATTGGAAACGCCTGAGGGATTATTTCAGCTTCCCTATTCTTCTACATCAAAAATTGCGATTTTCAATTTCACATAATTTCATTTAAAAATGTCCATAAAGGTAATTCTTTTTTATCTTGATAGCTCAATGCTATTTCTGAAATTATTTCAACTAACTTTCTTTCAAAAACGATTTTTATAACACGCCAAAAACGTTCAAAGATCACTCCTTTTACACGTTTTTTATATCTCCGGATGAGTTCAATTATCCCCCAGTTATAGAAGCAGGGCTACCAACATACGTACTTTTGGTTAACCTCCCAGTACATTGAGCGTTTCTGGACTCAGCATTTAGCGGTTGAGTTTGTTATACTTTATAATAATTTAGCATTGTGCTCACCTGCACTACATTGAGCGAAAAAACAACACATGAATGAAATACATTTAGTATCAAACCTTGCCACGGTGATTTTATAACATCGGAGTTTCCAGTATTGTTAGTCCAGTGTATAAAACTAAGAACTAGGAGAAGGGTCGGCTAGAAAACAGAAAGCATGATTTTTTTTTTTACCATGCTGAAATAGTCTAGATAGCGCTAGTATTGAATAAGGAAACTATCAATTTATAATTTCATTAATGCAAATGAAAGTATGGAAATAGGAAACTACGTAACTATGTGAAATGGTTATATGAAACAAATCAAATAAAGTAAAATAAAACATATACACTTTGAATCTGCATAAGCAACAATAAAAAAGAAGGAGGGTTTCCATATTTGTTTAATATTCATGCTCTCAAATTTTCCATTTTATTGATAACGCTTTTTTATAGTAGTAAATTTGCGAGCTATATTTCCCATAATATTTATGCAAACATAAAAATAAAAGGAATACACTATTAAAATAAGAATAGATGATGAAATAAATTGAGATAACTAGAGTCTTGTTATTTGAAACTATAATGAACACTTGTAATGAAAATTGTAACAAAACAAAAACTCAAAAAAGAAGTAGGTATTTTAAAAGGAGTTTCATCATAATACTTATGTGAACAAAGTACAAAAAGTGAAACAAATGATCAACTGTATCTAATAATAAATGAAAATATAACATGAGAAAACACTAAAGTGAAAACAATTTTGAAATACTTTTACAGTTATTTGAAAAGGAACATTTAGGTGAAATACATAAAAGCACAGTTATAAAGGAAAATAACACAAATTAACAAACGAGAACTCAGTTTTGAAATGAGAAAGTTAATTGAAAAGTATTGATATTTTCAAATAAATAATAGAATAAGTACCTACAACAAATATGAATGGAAGAAACATAACCATGAAAACGATTCATAAGTGTCTTCTGAAGTGATTTCTTTTTTCTATATGGACATTATGCGATACATTTATGTAAAGATGTTTCGTGGGATAGCGGAAAATGTAAAATGAATGTATGTACAAAAATTCTTTCTGTACCGATGTGAACTTCCGCATTGCTTTGACATCACTGAGGAAGCGAAAACTCCTTAGCCCTATCTACGTCGTACGATAAGGTTGCTCAACGTATATTCAAGTCCCATTCCTTGGGGGGAGATGAACAGAAACAGTGGTAGGGTACAGTTATGTCGGTTGAAGAATGATGTGATCGTAGAACCAGCTAATTTATATCAGTTATCCATTTTTCATTCGTAGTATAAATATTTACTCGGAATTTCATATTCACCAATCTCTATAGTAACAACTTACTGTAAGTTATTGGGAAATTTCAAGTTGGATTATAAATACGGTTAACAGTTCTTTAAATATAGGTATAAGTACATATCATATTAAGATAGAATACAAACAGACTTTTAGTGTATGTGGGAGGAAGCGTTACTAAAAACATCCGCAAATCCAGATAGATGAGATACATGCATTTTGCTAGTCGGACAAATTGTCAATTCAGGATTGATATAATTCAAACAAACCGTGAAAGGACGATGAAAGCTGTCGTAGTGCTTTTCAAATACGGTTAATAAATATGGGTCAGCGCTATCAATAACATCCTCGATTCGTTCGAATTCCTTCTTTTTTGCATTTTACTCGCCAGCAATCGCGACCGTGCATCTAGAAATATTTGTAATTAAAAGCGTTTGAAATTCCGGATTTATCACGTTGCTAATTTTGAAGAGATTATTTTTCATCGAATGTCACGCGGAGTTGTGTCGAATCGTCACAATATCACCGTCGCGTCGCCAACTTTGTACATCAATTACATCGAAGAAAAGGAGCCACAACGGCCGTGAAGTGCAGCTTGTACTGGGGTTGCTTTCAAGCCCCTGTCGCCGTAGAAGTATTTGCATTCGTAGAATTTCTCGGTATTAAACGGGGCTTATGCAAATGCGGCTGGAATTTCGAAGATGCCAGAACTGATCCTTTCGAATAACAAAACGTCGACGTAATTCTCGTCAATTGTGGTGGCTCATATTTGTTTTACGCCGGCCGCAATTTTCGTATACAAACTCGGTAGGCAGAAGGGAATATATAGCAACGGTGTTGGTATTTTTTCTTCTAGCGATTTAACTTATCGTATCGCCGAGATAAAACGTCGTCGATGGCGACGCTACGATAAGAATGAGCTTCGAGAGGCTTTCTTAAGACAGGTGGGAGTAACCTATTTGATTTTCATTCACGTCGGTGCAAGGTTATCCGCCAATTTGAAATTCCGTGGAGAAGTGTGATATTTGGAGAACTGGTGGATTTGGATAAATTTTGTAGCAAATCCGTCGAATTCGTTCAGTGTTCGTACTCAAGAACACAAAATCAATTCTCGTTTATGATCAGTGGAAATTGAGCCTATTGTTGCCAGGAAGAGGCACCATACATGGGATCTTACCTGCACTTCTTGCAATAATGAGCTTGATTATAGACTGTTTAATTTGTGAGATTCCTGTTCAAGTTTGCAAGAGAGGGGGGTATCCTTGTACATACTTGATAATAATAATAATTATGGGTTGAAAAAGGTCTATAATTCATGTAAATATTGATGTTTCGCAGAAAGTCAATGGAATTTGTTAACACAATGTTGTGGTATTGGTTCAACGTCGATGATTAGAGGAACCCTTTGGGAAATCCAGGGGCAGATTGGGACGAAAAACGCTGCTGGACGAGTGCATTTCCCAGGAGCGGTGCAGTCCCTGTCGGCACGGTGGGAAGGGAAATTGACATAGGTCAAAAGTGCCGATTCAGTCTATAAAGTTTCTGTCAAAAAAATTGTTATTTCTGCATTTTACAGACTGACGTTGCGAATAAAGACTCAGTGATAGAAAAGATGTTTTTTCATTCAAGCAAAAAATAAAAAAAATACAGAAAAAGAACAAAAGAAAAATACTAAAAATGGTTGAATTTATACCAATAAAAAATGCAGAATCCAAAGATTCGTAGGTGAGTGTTATCCCCCCCCCCAGCGTTTCCATCGGCTCAGCTTATTTTCATTGCTTTTTCACCAACTCTCTGTATCTTCATCTTTATCTTCCAGCTTCTAAACCTTCCCCAGCTTGCCATATATTCCGGCCAAAATCTCATGAACTAAATCAAGTCACTCTAGGAAATTTTCCGGTAACTTCCACTACCGATCCGTCATCAGTTTTGGTATTTAGTATCATCTTCCTAAATTCACATCACGTGCGCTGATACACTTGGAAGACCAGTAACTGTCCCTCCTCGGGGGAAAATTTGGATTAATAACGCTTGAAAAACGGAATTAACCTGCCAGAAAAATGTGTAAAAGCCAGAACTATTCGATAACTAGTGGTGACGATCTATAGTCTTTCAAGGGGGATATTTTAATTGACCCATAGGGGGAAAAATTGTCTGAAATCTCCAAAGAGACCGTTTTATTGTTATTTTTAGAAAAAGTCGTATTCGGTAGCAAGTTTACAAGAAATCGTAGCCCTGGACTTTTTTATAGGCAGGTAGTTGCCTCTTTCTACCGTCCCGATCGTCAAAATTTATCAAGTAATGTTTTAAGATTGAAACAAATACGTTGGCCAACTGAAAAAAAAAACACTGAAAACTCTGAACATGTTTTATTCGTTGCAACCTCTACTGGAGATAACTTAAGTGTATGCTGTGAGTATACCTATTAAGAATGCTTTCAAGATTGTCGAAGGGAATTAGAAAAATGTGATAATCCATTCGTTCCTTCCTCTGTTTTCAGAACTTACCAATAAGAGAATAATCACCATACATCTTTCAAAATAATAAACTTTTGTTCGTCCCCACTTATTCATAATTGATTAATTAATATGAGAGTCAAAAAGGGGTAAGTGTTCCGAGGCATTCAACTAAAAAAATAAAAAAATAAGAATTGAAGGACGAAAGGAAACAACTTTTAAGAAAGATGAAAGATAGAATTAAGGGAATTACAGGAAAAAGGAGGGATAAGCCGCATTTCTGGAGTGAATGAGTTGGGAGAAGTGTTGTACGATTTTCACTTGGAAGCTTTCTGCCTACATTCGACGCTAATCCTAATGAGTGTCTGAGAAGACTTTAAACCACATCTTGAAGAGCCTTGATAAGTCTCAGGTTTGGATGAGTTTTGTAAAGTCTTAATGCAGCTTGGAAGAGCCGTAAAGAGTCATGATGATATTACACGAATCGTGAAAAGGCTTACAGGGTTCTGAAAAATATTAAATTTGCGTGGAAGAAACATAGAAAGTCTCGAATTGGTTTAACGTCTCAAATGAATCTGATATCTTGAAAATTCGTGAAGAATTTTAAGCAAATCTTGAATAGTCTGTTTGTCTAGACGAGTCTTAAAACATCATAATCCAGTTCCAAATGAACCTAAATAATCTTAACGATACTTAAATAAATTTGGTTGAGTGTTATTGAGTTTTAAGCATCTGGAAGAGTCTTAGAATGCCTTGTACAAGGCTGGAAGAGTCTTAAAAAGTGGTGAACGTTTCCTGAAAAGAAAAGCTCTTGAACAGTCCTTAGTAGATTTCTCACAAGTTTGGATGAATCTTTTAGGACACACGGTGTCTATACAGGTGCTGAAAAGTCCTTGAAGTCGTGAAAAATCCTGAATTCTGCAAGTAAGGTCTAAAAGTCCTGAAAAGTGCTGAAATTTAAAAAAAAAAATTGGAAAATTCTCCATTTTTGTTGATATATATTTTTAAAACCACACCCCTCAAACATCAACGTTCGTTGTGAAAGATTAGAATTTTCAATAATAATAATAATTATAGATGATAAATTTGTTTCCAATACTCAAAAAACGCTGTCGCAGCAGCGACAGCAATACCGACTTTTCAAATTTAGTATCTTACATAAAAGAAATCCTGAAAAATAATAGAAAAACTCCAAATCAGCAAAATAATAATATTAGTAATAATAATAATAATAATAATAATAATAGAAAAAAGGAGGCGATGACTAGGAAAAATGAAAGCTGTATGCAAAAAATTCAACAGAATAGAAACAGAAGAAAAAACCGAAAAAAATAACTAAGAGGAACTTTTAACCATAAAAACAACCATAACAGAGATCTCGAAAAATAAAACAAAAACTCAACAAAACAGCAAAAATGGGATAACGTTAAAGGAAAACAAGCGACGCACTTCAAAACAAACACAAATAGTTCAAATACACACAGCACGAATTTAGACGCGTGGTAGTTCAAATGCAGGCAACACGAATTTACATGGACAGAGTTCAAATAAAAGAACTGATACCAGTAACTGCTTATCTTGCTAACAATAGCAGTACCGACGACTAACAACTATTGTTGGGAATGAATCTGAATAAACGCATTATATCGAAAGGTCGATATCTCGACATTTTCGACACGTAGAAAAATTGACCACATTTTTAACACTAAATCCCAATTTTCTACCCGGTTATCTCCCTCCCCTTTGGGGTGCTGCGAAAAATGATAATAACTAAAAATATGTAAAATGAAATTTTCTTCAAATGAGTTCCAGTATATTTTTTCGTCCCCAAGCTGAGATGATGAGAAATAATCGAAAGAAAAGTTTGACCCTCTCCCCCACAGCCCCCTTTCGGCGAATCCTCACCAAAATTTCACATGCACAACTTCAAGTGCTGTTCTATAACATATCTGATTTTCATAAAATTCGATCCTACACTCTTCGAGCTATTCCAGTTTCAAAATTTTGTACATGTATATATATATATATATATATATATATATATATATAACTTCTCACACCTCAAAACGTAAAGAAAATTCACTCTGACCTCAAACCCCCACCCTATGAACAAAAACAATACCGCTTTTCGATTTCTTCGAAAAGTCGGTAAAATAAATTTTTTGCGATTCCTGTGATTTGTCATTAAAAAGTGTAGCTCAGGGTCTATATTCACAAGGAGGGGGAGAAAAAAGGAGGAAGGTGTGAATAAAATAATTGGAAATAAATAAAAAAAAGGTTTGCATACGCGGGAAATAGATGGAAAATATGCTGGTTACAATCTTGCATAGGGTCCTGGAAAAGTACTTCATTTTTACTTCTTAATTACTGTATAAAAACCATGGAACATCAAAATCGGAGCAGCAAGAGTGTTGCAGAAGCCACTCCCATTAAATCTACGAAGTCAGAATTCTTCGGCGAATTCAACTATTTATTCGGCATTCTGACTATCATTCGGAAAAATATGAAAATTGTTGACTTTTTCTTGCTTGTATACAAATTGTTTTGCCGTGTTGGAATTTCGACCAAATTTCCACCCCCTCCCCTATTCTGATAGGACTCACGACGCCTTTGTAAAGCAGCTTTGAATGCCTCTGTCTCCCAGCAAACTTGAATTTTGTTCTGGCTCCGATAAAAAGCTTGTTTACTCTACTTCTGGTCCAGGTAGATTATTTTTCATGGGATCTGGCTCCAGGAAATAATTTTTATTGCGCTCCGGAAAAAAATTCTTGATAGCTCTCTGGCTCCCGTTTCAACAGAATATGCTTTCTGTCCTTTTGTTCTGGTTAATTTTGGGAGGAGTGGGAGGATGCAAGGTGTTTAAATGGAGAGGAAAGGTATGAGCGGATGTTGATGGACCGGAGCCAGAGGCAAAACTGGAATTAATATTATGGATCCGGCAAATAATCCTTCCCGAAAATGATCGACTCCTGGGCTCCGAGCACTAGCTTCAGATACTTGATTTAAAAAAATTCTGAGCAAGTATGGCGAAGTCTTGAAAACGTTTAAACTATTTTAAAGAGACGTACGAAGTGAACAATTCCGGAAGAGTGTTTGATTCTGAAATAACGCTTGGAGAATCTTGAAGAGTCTTAAAAGCCAATGTGAAAGAATATCTGAGAGGGTCCTGACTTAGCCTAGAAGATTTTTAATTGTTCGGAAACGATTGTAAAGTGTTTTGAACAAATCTTGAAGAGTTCTAGGGAAACCTAAACAAGTCCGAAAGAATTCTTGAGCAGTTTAAACAAGGCTGAAAAAATTTTTAAGTAACTTAAACTAACTTTGGAGAGTTCTATAAAATTTAAACACATGTTGAGAATTTCTTATTTTTATTTGTTGCCGTAACCCGACAGAAAAGAACGAACATAGTTAAAATACAAAAGAAAATTACCAGAAACGGACAGCCCTGGTGGGAGTCGTCATGCCATCGGGTCCATCCAGTCCCGGGTATAGGCAGCTACCGCCTGTCTCCAAGCCCTTCTGTTCATAGTAGTTCTCTGCCATAAAATCCCGAATCTCCGAGCAATTTCGTTCCTCCACGTCACGAGTGGTCTCCTCCTCCCCTTATGGTCTCTAGGATACCAAGACTCCACAATTTTCTTCAGTTTATCCCCATGACTCCTGGCCAGGTGTCCCGCATATTCAAGTTTAAGTTTCTTCACCGTCCATCCAATATCAGAAGTATTAGGTTTTTCTCTAATAATCTGAGTACTAACGTCATCGATCAATTTTAGGCCTAGAACCGACCTCACCATCTTATTGTGGGTGGCCCTTAGCTTATTAACTTGGATTTTGGTTAGAGCCCAGGTATGGGCCCCGTATATCAACGGCGGCTCAACACCTGTCTGAACACCCTGGCTTTTTGGAGGCACTCTTTTCAGTTTACTCTTAAAAATATGTTTGAGAGACCAAAAGTTCCTCCATGCATTGGATGTACGAGCTTTTAGTTCTTTATCTTGTCTGCTTTCAAATGATAAAATTTGGCCCAGATATTTATATTCTGAGACTTTTTCGATTTCATGATTATCAACGAAAAATTTTAACACGTCGACATTAGACATGAGTTTAAATTTTGAGAAACTATTTGACAAACCAACTAATTTGCTCGTCACGCTCAGCTCGTTGGCTAAGGATTCCTGTTCATCTTTACTCCCACTTTTACCAGAACAATCGTCAGCAAAACGGAGGTGATTCAGTTTTCGCCCATTGACCGAAATACCCTTATTCTCCCAGTTCAAATTTTGAAAACCCCCTTCAAGAACACTACTGAACAAATTTGGAGAAAGAGAGTCACCTTGCTTTATTCCCTTACCCTTAGGAGTCCGAAATAAGTGTGGACCAGTTGTTTCGTCTTAAAAAGCTTTTTATGTTTACAAAGTGTAGAAAAGCGAGATACACTTCGAATTGTTCAGCTGCAAAGTGACCCTTGAAGAAGTGAGGAAAAAAGAATGAGAAAAAAAAAAGGAAAGAGGAAATGTTGGTTAAAAAAGAAAGAAGGGGAAACAAATTTTCCGGGTATGAGTGGAGACTTTTCGTACGATTTGCCCTAGCATACTGGTCCATAGTGATATTCTGGCTGGAAAATATTCATTTTACGATGGGTGAAGAAGAAAGGTTTGCAACTTGTAGTAGTTTACCAGCATTGAAAGGTCTTAGTTTGGGGGGGGGGCTAGTGGTCGTAACCGAACATATCCCGTCGTCTTATTTCTGTAATTAGTGAGCTAAAATACATTCTGAAACGCTCTTTTTGACAGCTTTGGGAGGGTTCTAATCGTGACCACTCTCCCGTTCCTACACAGGTGCTTCCAAATAATGAAACCGTATCCAATTAATTATAGAATGTATTTACGTTCTTTCTGTACATCGCTATTGCTTAACGTAATTGACCAAATTCTTTTTTCCCAGCGATTCCTTATTTTTTTTTCTGTTTTGTAAACAGTGTTCGTTAAAAATGATTGAACAAAAAATATGCTTAAAAAAGAACAAACTTGAAGTAAAAATTAATTCCCATTTCGTTTGCCCACGTATCGCGGATTCGGAATGATGCCTTTGGGGTTGCGTAATCGGTTGCAGAAGATGATGTGCTCGATATCGCCCATTCTGGCTTGGTGAATGGCGTATAGCAGTCGAATGGTTTCTCTGGAATTCGGGTTGCAGTCGTACAAGTCGCTGTAGTGTCGGTTCTGCCGCTTGCCAGGATATTTTCGATAGTACCGAGATCTTTTCGTGAACTGCTCGCGAGGATCAACGACTGAGAGACTGTTGTCCTCCGACGGAAACCGATTCGTGGTTCGGAATATTCGATTCAACGAGAAGGCGTCCACAGGGATCTGATCATCTGGCGTATCTTCTGCTTCGTAGTCCGGAGCTGGATACGCTGGAAACAGAAAAATTTCTGGAAGTTTTGGGAGGAAGATCTTACATGACACTCTTTCAAAGCTGTAAAATTGTAACAGAGTATGAAATGAGCGAACTACCTACCGACATCAGATTCCGCATGCACCAGTGAATACGTAAGCGAGGTGGACAGTACGACGAGAAAAATCAGGGAGGCATTTGAGTTCAATACCATCATTTGTTTTTCGAATACCTGAAATACAGAAAGAAACACGGAATATTTTAGATTTAAAAAAGTAGGTACATCTATTCGTGTCGCTCAAACTGAGCTGTTACCGGCAGTGGCGCTTGTTCTGAGTATCAGGAAATTCATCTAAGTTATAATGAAGGTACCTTCAGTTCACTGCTTATGCTTCAAAGGCAAATAACCATCGGAGTAAATAACCATCAGGGGAGCCAATGAGAATGGACTTGGGGGCCAGAACCGAGTTTGCTTTTCCTCGAATAATCCCTATTGCAGGCCCGTAGCTAACCGCTTGTGTGTGCCAGGGCATTTGATTATTCAACCAGGGCATGGGCCATAAAGGTACAACACAGATTTTTTTGGCTTTTAGCTTTTTCTATTTACTATAGGTAATTAATTTTTTTGAGAATGCGCGCCGCCCTGGCTACCCTCGCGTTAGCTACGGACCTACCCTATTGGTATCAGCTATTTAGGTCGTCTGCGGATAGAGCTTACACGTAACATAGTTCGGTTATTTATTTTATTTATTATTTATTTATTTTTATTATAGCTTCGATGGGTTGTGTGACAATTCAACGTTTTTTGTTGTTATATTCCTTCATCTCTCGACTAGTAGGTTGCATCTCTCCACTTTTTTCTCTCCCGTGCTGATCTTTACAGTTCTGAGAAGGATTTACACTTTGTATCCTTCATTATCTGCTCTTCATAGCTCATACTTTGCCTTCCTTTTCAGTTCCTTCCCTTAACCATTCCCTCTAGCAATAACAACAATAACTTTGGATGTCTTGTATTCATCATCATCGGTCCTTATGCTTCATGACTGAAGCCTCGGCGATCCATGAATCAATTTCCTCCATCACTAGTTCCCAGTCTGTCCGATCCTCCGCTCTCCGCAAAGCCCGTTCCAATGGCTGGTCTGAGATCTCCTTGACCTGGTCTATCCATCGCTTTGTTAGCGACCTTTTAGTCTTGTACCCTCAACTTTCCCCTGTTACCAGAGGATGGTGCGGATGATGTGGCCGAAGAATTTTAGGATTCGTTAGTCCCAGATAGTAGACAGTCTAGTGCGTATATTCAGTTCGCTGATAATGGATATGTTCGTCCGTTTCTGGATTCTCAAAAGACGTCGGTATGCCCACGTCTCAAAGGCATCGATGCTTCGCCTGTCGGCCATTTTTATTGTCCATGTTTCGGCTTCATATCACAACACCAGAAACACGAGCATGCGTAGCAGTCTCAGCTTGGTTCGGCGGGTGATTGCGGCATCCTTCCAGACAACGGTGAGCTTTGAGACAGCAGCCTTCGCAAGTATTATTCTTCTGCGTATTTCTTTTGTTGAGCCTCCATCTTTGTCTATAAGAGATCCCAAGTACACAAATGTGTCTACTCTCTCGTACTCTTACAGGAGGGTGCTTTGAGGCAACACGCACTTTCTATCGACGACCATTATCTTTGTTTTTTCTCTATTGATCGTTAATCCGAACTTGGAGCTTTCGTCCTCCACATGTTTCACCAATTCTGCAATTTCCTCCACGGATTTCGCGCATAACGTCGTGTCATCCGCGAAGCGGAGGTTACTGATCCACTGACCGCCTATATTGACTCCG
Organism: Acanthococcus lagerstroemiae; assembly: GCA_031841125.1. Taxonomy (NCBI): domain Eukaryota; kingdom Metazoa; phylum Arthropoda; class Insecta; order Hemiptera; family Eriococcidae; genus Acanthococcus; species Acanthococcus lagerstroemiae. Next base: position 31,067,690 of record CM063110.1, on the reverse strand, counting down.
CCATTCCAGCCCTCAAGACACTTTTGGAAAATGCATTCACTGTAGATATTGAATAGAGTCGGCGAGAGGATGCATCCCTGACGCACCCCCTTCGATGGTTGGAACAGACCAGATTAAGTCTTACTAGAGCCATACTATCTGTATACAGGTTCCTCATAATTGCTGTGAAGTGAGGGGGAACACCCATCGAGTCCAGGGCTATCCATAGTTCTTTCTATTTAACGCAGTTGAACGCCTTGTTGTAGTCGATAAAACAGAGAGTATCACTGGACTACCAATTTCGCGGTTCTTCTCAATGAGTTGACGTGTGTTTAAAATCTGTTCTCTTGTGCCTTTGCCTCGAACAAAGCTGGCCTGCTCTTGCGGTATTTGTCTGTCTGTGTAGTAGCGTAACCTCTTGTGTAACACATTTAGCATTACTTTACTGCCGTGAGATATGAGCGAAACAGTTTGATGGTTTCCACAGCACGTTGTTCTTCCCTTCTTGTGCAGAGGAATAAAGACAGATCTCCTCCATCTTTCGGCCAGTTGCCCTTATCCCAGATATCACTGCATATTTTATATAGAATATCGACGCCCTCCTCACCGGTAGCCTTCAACATTCCAGCCGTTATGTAGTCAGCTCCTGGTGCTTTATTATTCTTCAACTTCGCGATGGCCCTTCTTATTTCGTCTTTTAGTATACTTGGTTCCTTTTCCTCCGGTATTGGTACCCCTGACAGCTTCCCCGACGAATCGCGGTATAGTTCCTGGCAATATGTTCTCCAGCGTTCTGCTATTTCATTTTTGTCCGTCAGAATGTTTCCGTTTTCATCCTCAATGGCCTACGTTTTAGCCTTGAATGAACGCGTCAGCCTTTTGATTTCTTTAAACATTTCAGACGTCTCATTTTGTTCATTTAGCTCCTCGATTCTATCGCATATTTCGTGAATGTATTTATTTTTGTCTTGGCGACATCCTCTCTGAATTTTAGCAGTCAGAAGCTTATATGCTACTGTCGGCTGGCCTCCGCTTGCTTTTACTTCACGTCTTTCTTCTATGATTTTAATGGTTTCCTCGGAAAGCCAGTGGTTCTTCTTTGGTTCCGCCTTCCTGTTTTGCAGTGACCTCTCTTGCAACACTTCCGAAAGTATCGCGCGGTTCGGACCATCTTTGTTCTCCGGTTTTCGACGCATCATGGTTGACTCGGTTTTCAACGGCTTTAGCTTCTTTGAGTTTTACTTTTATCCGGTTTTTGAACGCGTCCAGTTCTTTTGCACATTTTCTAGTCTTACGAAGTTCGACTTCTTTGCCATGTTCTTCAGCTTCAGTTTAACCTCGGCACATAATAGTTGGTGATCCGTTCCACAGTCAGCCCCCGGATACGTCTTTACGTTTTTATCGAGGACTTCCATCTTGCTGGAGCTAGGCAATAATCAATTTGATTTTTGGTTTTACCATCCGGCGAAATCCAGGTGTAAATTCGCCTAGGGTGGTGTTGGAACCAAGTATTTGCGATTATTATTTCATTTTCTTGGCAGAACTGGATCAGTTCTTCTCCGTTATCATTGCGGTTCCCTAAGCCATATGGACCAAACACCTCACTTGGGATGGTTTCTTTTCCAGCCTTGGAGTTGAAGTCACCTAGAACTATGGTAATTTCCTTTTTTGGCATGCGTTCAATACGACTAAAGTCTGGAAAAATTGCGCTCTCTCTCTCTCTCTCTCTCTCTCTCTCTCTCTCTCTCCTGCACTTCTGCTACCGATGTCGGTGCATACACCTGAAACATGTTTAGCTTGCAGGGTCCTGTGTTGAAGCGAATCAGTATTATGCGGTCATTGATAGCCCTGTTCTCCGTGACTGCCTTATTCCATTCCTTTGAGATAATTACCGCTACACCGTAATGAGATGCTCCATCGCTGCCCGAATAATAGATCGTATTTCCAGCGATCGTTTGGTAGTGTCCGCTGCCTCTCCAATGCGCTTCGGACAAGCCAAGCACACTGACTCGATACCTCTGCATCTCTCTCTCGACAATCTGCGTTTTCCAGCTCTGGCCAGCCCACGCACGTTCCATGTCGCCAGTCGTTGAGTGCTCGTTATCCTTATAGTTCTTCCATTCACCAATGTTCCCCCGGAGATCCGATCGGGGAACTATTTATACCTCCGGAACATTTCTTGATGAAAGAAACCATGATGGATGTTCTCGGGAAAAGAGCTCAGAGTAGTTTCCCGTTGCTTTCTCTGAGGTAGACAGTAACTCTACTGATGAGCTAGGTGCGACGACCTATCATTTTAACTTTACGATTATATTCCAAATTTCTCTTTTCCCTTCTGTTCACCTCAATACTTCCTCATCAATACTTCCTCATTCCTGATCTTTTCTGTCCATTTGATTTTCAACATTCTGCCATAACGACACATTTCAAAAGCCTTTATCCTTTTTTATTTCTTGTATGTTCCTACTGTCCAGGTCTCACATTCGTACAATACTATACTCCGAATATGCGTTTGAAGAAATCTCAGTCTTACTTTTAAATCTATATCTGCTGATATATCTCCTTTTTGAAAAAAAAAAAAAAAAAAAAAAACTCTAGCTTGTTCCATTTTACTCTTTATTTCGGTTTTACTCTTTACTTCTTCCATCTTGCGTTATTAGACTACCTAAGTATTTAAATTCCTTTACCACCTTTATTTTTTCACCTCCTGCTTCCATATTTATTGGATTTTGTTTCCATCAACTGACCACCATCAATTTTGTTTTATTTTTATTTATCTTCATTTTGTATTTTATTTGGGGAATATATAATCGCCCATCAGGAAGAATGAATTTGCACATCAAATTATCTGCAAATATACGAGGGCGCATACGAAAAGGGACTAATTGACCAATTTTTCGATTTTTATATTTTTCTGGCTAAATTCATGTAAAAACTTCTTATAGAAATCGAATAAAACCAACCCCAGACCTCTATCTTAAAAATTCAGCGGGATATTGCAGTTTTAAGCGAGGCAAGTCAAAATTTATTATTTCAAAAAAATACAAAAAGGAAATAGCATGTTCTTATGTAAGATTAAAATTGTTCGAAAACAATTTTTCATGAATATAAATATTGGACATTTTTTTCTTGCCCTTTTAAATGCGAGAACAGGCAAATACATTTACCCGTTGTCATGATGAGTTGCCTACGTACCTGCTGAAGGGGAATCTCGCATTTCTCACTGGGAACCTCCAATCTTCTAATGTAGGCAACTTATCCTGCTGCATGAATGCCTGTCTACCCCTACCATTTAAATGACTCGGATCCGAAGAATTTCATCGAAATTCTTCGGAGATCATCGAACATTTTTTGTGACCATTTTTCATAAAATTCTTCAAAACCATCGGAGTTCTCCCCCGAATATTTCCTATAAGATTCTTCGAAATTTACTAGAAAACTTTCTCAAAGTAATTTGTTGAGATTCTTTGGGAAACTTGATAATTTTTTCTAAAGATTTCCGATAAAATGCTTCGGAAATCGGAATTTTTTTCACAAAAATTTTCGATGAAATTCCTTAAAAACCTTCAGAGATTTTACCTATAGATTTTCGATGAAATTCTCCGGAGATCATTGAACTTTTAAATTCTTTGGAAAATATTGGAAATATTTTCTAACGGTTTTCGAACAGACTCCCCGGAAAGTATCGGAATTCCTTGAAAATCATTGGAAAATGTAAACAAGACAATGATAGACAAAGTAAGGACAAATAATAAAGGTTTCGAGAAATCAAAAAAAGAGAGAATGTAAGAAGGCAAAAGAAAATTGGATTAATTAGAATTGTGAAAAAATTGAGGAGCCAATGAAAGCAGGAAACCCCGATCAGGCATATAATGAAGTATAAATATTTTTTGGAGCAAGAACGAAGAGAACAAATAATTTAACAGATGACAAAGGAAAATTATTGGACTCTAAAAACAAATTACAAAGATGGGTGAGATGTGTTGAAAAACTGTATAAGAATGGAGCAGGTATAAGTAAAAATATGGAAATGTAAAGCTCTCCGAAGGAAATGAAAGTCGAGGATACTTTGAGAAAATCTCAAAAGAATAGGCGAAGAGTGAAGATTTGGATGAGCGTGAAGGTACTAGGGTCGAAATTTCCACCACTTGTCATTTACAGACTCTTAGTGTATGCTTCACATATTACATAAATAGTTGTTTTCCACCATAAATAAAGTCAAATCAGTAATCAAGGGTTAGACGACGTGGTCAGTACGATTCAAGAAACGAATGTTAATTGGATTAATTTTTTTTTAAAGATTGAGAATGGACATTGCGAAATCTCATGAGGCAAATTTCCACGAATGCTGTTAAGATTCAATACATTGGCGCCTAATTGCTGGTGAAATATTATTACACGGTTATATAATCTGGCGAAATTAGCCCTGACCAATTAACCTACGTTTTCTGCTATTAATATGGTCTTTTTAAAATTAATGTTTTAGATGCGAAATTTATGAGCCAAGAAAATTTTCGAGTCTCCACCCTGAAAAAGTTTTCCAAATATAGACTTAAATAGGCCTTCATGAGTTTTTGACCACAACTTACGAACCACTGCTCATTTCAAAACATGTACGTGAGAAAACTGTTACGCTGAATTTCCAATTAAAAAAAAATCTTTAGTGTTTTTTGGTATCAGCATTCGAATTGCAGGAAAAGTGAGGTTGGAAATAACCCCTTCAAGAACAACCTCTGAGTATAGAACCTTGGGGGAGAAGAGCAGTTTTTTCAGCAACTTCCATTTTACAGGGTTAGGAATAAATTTATTATTCAGGCTGTTTCCCAAACTAAGACAACTACAAAACAGGGCTGGGAAGTTGAACCCGAAATTTTGAAAAATACAATATGGGTGTCTTGTTGGTTTGTGGAGCTTGCTGAACTCATTTTTTATACAATTTTCAACCTAGTGGATAAGCACTAAGGTGGTTTTTTTTTGGCTGACTTTCGTTGTTTTTTTTTTGCCTGCCGCCACATTAGGTCTCCATTCGCGAAGACCAGTGGCGCAAAATCTGAGTTCGATCGAATAATATTGACTGGTGCAACACCCTCTCCTTTTAAGGGAAAAATATAAAGGAATTTGATATTTTTATGTCAATTTTTTTCATCTTGTTCCCGATTAGAAATATTACTATAGGCGTAGTCTACTTGTAAGCTCGTATGAAGTTTCTTAAGAATAAAACATTGGATAATACCCCACCCCTCGATTGGCTCCAAAAAGGGTGCAAGAAAATTTATAACCCATTTCTTCAACATGGTGTACCGTCTTTGTAGGTTTTTAATGTCGCTGAATCATATTTTGACTTTTCTAGAAAAGAGGGGGAGGTCCGACCACATCTTTTCCTCCCTCCGGATGATAGCAGCCAAGGAGGCTGGGGCCAACACACAGACATTTTTGGGCATGGTCGATTTTGACATAGTTGCGTGGATTCGATCCCCCGTCATGTCACCCAAGGAGGTCTGGGACTAAATTTTAGTCATTTGTTCTCAACAGAAGTACTGACATTTTTGAAAATTGTGTCTTCAATTTTCAATCTCCCCCGTTCTTTCTTTCGCATTCTTCGAAATCTGGGTTCCCCTTGAAATGAGTATCTAATAGTGTTAAGCACCCCTACAAATTCAACAAGAGACATCTAAGTATTTTGCATTTTACCAATTTTTGGATTTCAGCCACTCTCCTTCTGTAGGTGCCTTAGTTTTGAAAATACCTTCAATAATATTACAGACAAATCCAGCAACTTTCGGAATCCATTGTTCAATATTAATGCTCATACATTTTACAAAAATTTGTGACCTGTTCCTCGTCTTATTCTTTGCAACGGGTTCCCCAATTCTCAAATTAGATTAAAAATTATACTCGTATCAGATTTAGTTCAGCGATATTCAGAAACTAACAAGAGACATCCATATTGTATTTTTTTCAAATTTTCGAATTTCAAACCCCTGCTCCTCTTCTGCAAGTTCCGTGTTAACACCAATGGAAATAGTTGTAAGTGTCCGTTGTCTAGCCCATCCGGTCTAACTGCTTTTTCAATTTTCAGTGTGCTTCACGACTTTCTGACCTCGTCCTGGAGTACACTAGGAAAGTCGTCGCTTTCCCCTGACAACTCTTGCTTTTTTCCTCCGTACTTACCGTCACTCCTACTTTTACTTTTTTCGACATAGCTCCTTGTAGAATTTTGTCGCTACTTCTACTATCTCGCCTCAGCCATGAACTCTCTTGAAATACTACGAAGGGGGCGGTGGTCAAGTTTTTTTCAAATACAATATGGGAATCAAATAATAGGTTCCAAATATCCTGGATTTGTTTTTGAAATTATTTTGGCCGTATTTTATGAACTACTAATCCTGACTAAATTATTTGTATTTAACAAAATTATAGATTCAGAAATAGTGCCGACGCAATGAAGGGAAGCTGAGATTATTCTATTATTCAAGATAAGCAAACGGGAGGATATCAAAAATTATTGACCAATCAGTCTGACCTCCAATTTGGGCAAAATCTTTATGGAAATTTTAAAGGCGAAAATATACCCTCAGCTGGATGCACAGCAGTCGCGTGAACAAGCGGGTTTCCGCAGAAGTCGTTTTATAGTTGATCAAATTTTCATTCTAAAACAACTCATCGAAAAAGCAAACGAATACAGCTTTGAATTATTTTTGCTATTTATTGACTTTATGAAGGCATTCGATACGGTAGACCAAGAATTTTTGTGGGAGGCGTTGAATTCTCAAGGTGTTGATTCGAAAGCAATAAGAATCCTTCAAAATATCTATGATCAGGCTACGGCTTTCGTTAAACTAGCTAAGAAAGGAAACTGGTTCGGCGTTGCAAGAGGGGTCAGGCAAGGGGGACCCGTTTAACTACTTACTGGAGCAGGCCACGAGGGGATTAAAATGGGAAAGTAGGGGGTCAAAATTAAGGGGGAATTTTTGAACAATTTGAGGTTTGCGGACGATGTGGTGTTAATAGCGAACAACTTGACTGAGTGAACTGGAATGCAAAGGAATTTCTTGAGGCTTGCGAGAAGGCAGGGCTGAGCGTCAATACAAACAAAACTAGACGAATGCCTCAGAAGGGGAGGTGCCAATAGAAAATGAAAAAATCGAAGGGGTAAATGAAGCGAATATCTAGGCTAAATAATTTCCTTCAAAAACGCAAGTGAAAGGAACTCTCAAATCGTATCACTAGTGGTTGGAATAAGAAATGTTGGAAATTGAAGAGCATTTTCAAAGGCCGCTTCTTGATACCAACTAAGGCTGTGGTCTGGAAGAGTTGTGTGCAGTCACAATTGACATATGGGGCCCAGACATGGGTGTTACCAAGGAAACATCAAGCGGTTGCAGACAACCCGAAGAGCGATGGAGCGTAGTATGTTGGGCATCAAGTTAAAAGACAAAATTGAATCCTCAGGGATTAGGGCAAAAACTGGTTTGGATAATTTAGGGGAAGTGGAAATAACAAATAGATGGACGTACAGAGGATACATCTGGAGACAAGGGGATGGAAGGTGGGAAAAACTGGTGGAAGGGTGGACTCTGTACAATGACAAAAGAGATAAAGGAAAACCCACTACGCGGTGGAGAGACTCATTTCGAAAGTCATCGGCCCCTTTTGGAGAAAACATACGCGGGACAGGAAAGGGAAGGCACATGCCCAGAGATGGGTGGGTAAAGCAATCGCGGGGGCAAGGGGTAGACTAGCCCCTCCGCCGTCCACGACACACGTGAAGTCTGTGGCGAAATACACGGCGATATGTTTATAGGAAATAAGTGATACTCTTTACAGCGCTGGTAATAATAATAATAGTAATTGTATTTTACAGAAATTTGACCACCACCCCCTTTTTAGTTCCTCACTTGGTGTCAATAATAAAATCGAAGATAAAAAAACACCATAACCGATGTATCGATTTTACTTCGATTGAGCAGTTGGAGTATAGTACTATTGTTTTACTCGCGCTAGAAACCAATGAAATACAAAAATCTCAGTTTTTCAGTGTGGTATTAGGGAGAGGTACACAGAAACTGAAAAAATTTCAGGGACGGAGAAATACGATGGTAAAAAAGCGGCTCCGAAAGAAATTGGAATCAATACTAATTGCCAAAGTCGTAAAATGGTTAAATATCTGAGAAGATGCTATTCTTCCCATAAAGCCTCACGACCATAGTGAAGCAAACTAATTGAGGGGGCAAAAATCAAACATTTTCCAACTGTTTAAGTGAAAAAATCAAAAAATGTTCAACATTTTCAGCAATTTAGCAAACAAATGAATGAATTAATTAATTAATAAAACTTCAATGTCATCGTGAATTCGTAAACTGAGCACCTGAAATACCAATTTGCAAACTCTGAAATATGACTAAGGGCAAGTAGCCCCCGTGCCTCTGGCTGCAGCGTTATAACGTCTTTCTTAAAAGGTACTTTTAGTTCTTGAAGGGGTTATTTTCAACTTTTTTTTCTAGCACTTCTAATGGAGATAAAAAACAAATCAAATGAACTTTTTCATAATAAAGTCGACAAAAATTATTTTGCCTCGAACATTTCTTCAATCTGAGCAATGATTCACAAGTAGGGACAAAACCCCAGGCTGAGAGCTATTTATATCTATCCACCTCTGAGAGAACTTTTTGAAGGGGCTCGTAAATTTTGTTCTTGGTTCACCAGGATATGTCGTAAACAAGACGGGGGGGGAACTAATAGCCGAATATTCAAATTAAGCACCTAATGTGCCTGAGTTAATTTCGCCGTTCTATGTAACAAAGCTAATTTCGCTAATTAATGAAAGAACGTAATTTTATGAGCAATTAAAAGCCCCGGTACATCGAATTTCGACAGGATTCGTAGAAATTTGTCGCCTGAGATTTCGGAATAATGTCAACTCTCGACCAACGTCAGAAAATGGATTAATGTAATTTGCGTTTGTTCCTCGAATTTCATTGACCACATCTGACCTTTAACCACTCATCCACATCATATATACCTCATCTGCAGTTGGAAAAATAACAACGAGATAAGTAGGACTAACTTGAGTAATGAGACAGTCTCACAGTCGGCACCACAGAGCAGCAGACATGATCAAATGAACTTCTTTTGAAGGAGGGACTTGAAGTTTGCTTATTGCGAATTTTAGCGTCTGAAAATCAAAATTGTGAGCCGATTAAACGGGTGGACGATTAAGCTAGGCATTTTCGATGTCCCTGGTCGGATCTGTAGCTTTCTTCGCAGGTTGGCGAATCTGGATTTTGATTTCAACAGAAATCAAGTACCTGTTCGTCCGATTCTAGAGATATCGGCGATGCTAGAATATAACGGTCGTATTCGTAAACTTCCATTTTCGATATGAAGTTACTAGGGCAGCTACTGAGCTGCCTCAGGAAAACAAAAACCCCGTTTGAAAAGGACCTGTTTTCAAAGTCTGCGAATACGACTGTAAAACGCACTCCGATTAGAAAGTAACAAGTGGAATACCCTTCTCGAAGTCAGCTTATGTTTATTCGAGTTTCCTGAACTGTATAAATAATACATTTAGAGAACACGTATGTTTCATTTTATGGAAGAATAATTTGTTTCCCTTTCTTTTAAGTAATAATTTACGAGCTCGGTTATTACTCTCCGAGTTTCAAACTCGAACCGCATTGATTATATTTGTGCCAGAAAATTTATCTCCTCCGATGATTGGAACTTATACGGCATTCTATAACCGATTCGGTATACATGATTGAGTGTTTGCAGTAGAACCGATGTATGGTGGAACCGAACTGAGAATACTGAATAGTCGAGTCGGACTAATGACGGTAACAGAATTTTAATCATATTTATTACTCTGGAAGTTCTTTTGCAGATAAGGGAACCAGTGGCGGATCTAGAAAGCCATCCGTCTGGGAGCCATAAGATGTAAAGACAGAAAAGTGGAGATCACCTAACAAACAGAGGACGAAGTCCCAAAAATTTTTAAAGAGGAAACCTTGAAAGCTATATCAAATTCGAAAATAGGCAAAGCCCCAGGACCCGATAAAATAGACAACGAAACTTTGAAAATCTTGGCAGAAACTATACCCCCCCCCCCATTGACGGAAATATTCAACAAACATTTAAAAGAAAAAAAACACACCGCTCCAATGGCGTGCAGCAAAAATAATCCTTTTGCCTTTTGCGTAAAAAGGGGACAGATCGAATGTCGGCAGGGTTCAGGAGGAACCAAGCGACATGCGATCATAATACACGTACTATAAACCAGGTGTTGGAGAGGGCGCGAGAGTACAATTTCCAAGTATATACCTAGCCTTTATCGATTTCAATAAGGCCTTCGACACCATCTATCACGACATAGTGTGGATGGCCTTGGAAAAACAGGGGGTCCACCCGACCTTCATAAAAATTCTGAGCAACTTCTACAAGAATTCGACGGCGTATATAAAAACTGACAAAAAGGGCAGAGAATTCAAGATTCAAAGGGGGTTAAGTAGGGCTACCCCTCTCTCCGAACATCTTCAACAGCGTGTTAGAGCAGGCGTTCCGCAACCTAAAATGGGACAAAAAAGATTTGAAAGTGAATGGTGAGTATTTGAATAACTTAAGGTTCGCCGACGACATTGTGCTGCTGGGGAGGAGCCTACAGGAATTGAAAGAAATGATATTGGAACTCGGCAGAAAGTGCTCGGGGATAGGGTTAACAATAAATGCCGTAAAAACAAAAATCATGTCATCGGATGAATCGGTAGTTGGGATCCAGACCGACAACCACGTAATGAGTAAAGTCCCGGAGTACACTTACCTCGGCCAACGGATGTCGATGGAAAATAAAATGAATACAGAAATAGGCGTGCGTATTGTAAAAGGGTGGAAATCCTTCTGGGCCCAAAAACATATATTTAAGAGTAAAATGAAGATATCGACCAAGGTAAGAGTACTCCAGAGCTGTGTGATCCCGGTCCTCACGTACGGGGCGCAGACCTGGGCCATGACCGAGAAAAACATCACAAGACTAAAAATAACACAATACTCCATGCTGCGCAGTATCCTAGGTATCTCCCGATCAAAGACAAGGTGAGAAAAGGAAAAATTATGAAGGAAACTGAGATGGCGGATATTGGGTACATAATTAAAAAATTAAAATTCAAGTTTGCGGGCCACATGGCCAGGGAGGGAACTCGGAAATGGGGGTACAGGTTGTCGGTGTGGACCCCCTATGGTAGTGAAAGAAAAAGAGGACGCCCCCGCCACCAGGTGGCGGGACGAGCTGATTGCAAGAGTCGGCACAGGTTGGATGGGGTGGCCCAAAATAGATCAAGATGGAAAAGGGTGGTGGAGACCAATGCCCAAAACTGGGCAGGTTAATTAGGCGTCGGTCGGTCGTTAACCCAAGTTAAATAAATAAATAAAAAAAACTTTTATTTCTAAAAAAAAATTCAACTTTGCCCAATTTTAAAATGATGGTCCATCATTCGTATCCATTCATGTCAATAAAAGTCTTTCATAAAATTTCGTTTATGATTTCAACGTTTCTATCGAGGGTGTGTCGTAGGACACAGATATTTGCAGGTCGCAGAGCACATGTGCAAATGTTTTGACTTGGTGCGTCGGCGGTCTTGAAATAGATTTTTCGAATATTAATAGATACAGGGGGAAACTAAACAAAAATACTGTAAAGGGATGAACGCGGATACAGATGCCCTTTCGGGAAATACGATATAGGCGGTATTGATGTTCCGCTACACTATTTTCGATTTTGAAAAGAACTGCTTCGTGCTAGTCTGGCGTGTATTATAGCTTTCGGTTTGCTCGTTTAGTTTCATGTCAAACGCATTTAGCGATCTCAATTACCTGTATTCACTTGTCGACATAACAGACCGACAAATTAGTGAAATTTACCGACCCTAATTTAGCTCTCTGTTAATGAGTATGCAAGGGCTGTTCAGATTTTGCAGGACCTTCTCTTCTTCAACATTTGGAGGTTCCAGTTTCTCATCTCGTGGGTTGCTGACCTTTTATCTTTCTGTCGTTAATCGCTTTTGGTACTTTGAAAATCGAGGAGCCTGAGCAATCTGCCGAGTTGAATAAACGTGTGCTGGCCCCAGAGTAGGATTCATTCCAGTTCGATAAATAATTATGTATAAAATTAATCCGTAAAATATACGCAGGTAAAAACTTGCCGCTCAGTGTTCGTCATCATTCTTTATTCCTTTTAGTTTCCCAAAATTAATTATTAAACTTATGTGTTTGAGTTACGTTCGGAAAGTCTATTTAAGTAAACATAATAATGATGTTGAAATGTGCCCACGTGCCCAGTCATCAGAAACGATGGTTCCTTTTCGTGCAGCTGTGGATTTGTGTATTTATAAAAAACTAATAAACTTCAATCTTTCCCCGAAAACGAGAAAATTTTAAAAAGGATTTCGAAATGTCCATTATTTGTAAATGATATCGAAAGGTACGGTTTTAATCCTGGTATATTTATCGATGTTGGTGGAGCATGCTACAGAACAGATTACGAAGTCTGAGTTGTAATTTAATAGTATATTACACGACTAGGGAAGGAAGGAAGCATTTTCACGAGCACGAAATTTGCCGCACGAGATGGAGGTGAGTGATGTTACCACAATAGTGATAACTGATAACGCTTTTATGACATGTTATCGCATTAACGTAAATAGGAGATTTTCTAGGAGGGAGAAATAGGTAAACATTTTGTAAATAAAATTTAAGATTTACACCTATTGATTTGGCAAATAAAAACAAGAAGACCTGGGGTTCATACTTTGCCCAGATTTTCTTGTTAAATTATTATTTTCGAGGCACGGAGAGCTACACTCTCGAGCTATGGGCTCGGAAAAAGGTGTTGTCTACAAATATATGTCGCAGAGGTATCCAGTAGCGGAAAGGTAGGTGAGGGTGTTGTTTATGTGCTTGTGGGAGTTGGAGAGGCTAAAAATTTCGACTATGGGGGAGGTGGTGAGAGTTACGAAGGCAGGAAAGCGGGGCATGAGAAGAGGTGGTCCACAGTGAGAGGGTCTTCATCTTCACAGTGTGGGCAGTTGGGGAATAAAGGTTAGTGAGAAGATGCGTATGTGTGAGGCCTGTGTGTCAAATCCTTAGGCGGGTGATGATAACTTCCTCGCGGCGGGAGAAACGTTGGGAAGTTGACCAGAGGACAAGTATAAGCTTAATTTGTGCGAGCTTGTTGTGCCGAGAGGCTTGATGCCGCCACTCTGTGAACCACTTAGGCAAAATGGTCTGGCGAATGGCGGAAGCGAGATCTGTTGATTCTTTCTTTCTACTGATCCATTTTATTTATTACTATTTGTGTCCCTCCCCCCCGACAGGTGTCCGAAGGTCCCAAGAATGGTGAGGGACAGTACAGAAAGGAAAAATAAAAAAAAAATTAAAAAAAATAAAACTGAACTATAGAGGGGGAGAAGTTGGCACCCGAACAGACATATGGGATCGGCTGCGAAGAGGGTCCAAGGTCATTACCGAGGGGCCCAGAAACTGAGGGATTCAACTCTAAGGGATGTACACGAGTATACTAGATAACCTTAATTGCGTATGGGAGTACCACAAGGGAAACGGACCTCCATCCTACATAGGTTGCAATACCCTGCTAACAGAGCCGATGTACTGGCTTCTAGACATGTAAAATAAGTCAATCGTAGGGTCACTACGACTAAGATTATTGCATGCTAATCCCCAGAATTTCAAACTCCAATTACCGGGTTGGTTTTTGCGAGGGTTTGATTTGAATATAGTATAGTGAGTGGGTGAAAGTGAAGTTTTCTGTGATAATTTTTGTACTGTCGATGCCTGCAAAATTCGAAGTTGGAAGGACCCTAAAAAATGAGATCCAATGTCAAATCGTGCTTCCAGATATTTCGCATCCAATTTTATATTTATAAAATGTTGCCGAAGATGAGTAACACTTCGAAACAGAAGCAGTGATAGAACATTTCATGGAAGGTAGGTGTGTGGTGGGACGTATAGCGATGCACGCATGCCAAAGTGGCCTCTGAGACACCGCACCCCCAGCACCGGAAACTACCCTTTCGGGCATCGCATCAGTGCCGAGGGGAACGCTTTAGGGCCGGGTCCGAGTCCCCATTTCTCCTGGCCGGAACGGTGCGCGCGTCCTGCCAGGGCCACTATGGGGTTCCAGAAAAAACTCAGTTTTAAATTTTAAAAAAAAATCGAAGAAAAACTATTTTTTGAAGGCAAACTAACTTTTTTAGATTGATTTTTCATACTTTTAACTTAAATCAATATTTCGAAGTTGGAATTTTACTGCAAAATTTTGATGCAAATTCTTTTCACTCTATCTGTAGTTAATAGAAGGATTGTTTTTACTCTACTTCTAGTACACGGATAGAAAATTCCATAATGCAAACATTACGCATTCTGTTACCCAGATCAGTTTTGTACGCTAATTACATATATGAATTGGACCTTGAATTCGGATACAGTTCTTTACTCTTTCATAAAATGATATTTTGATGAATTTATATTATTTTATCGATTAGTTATGAGGGAGCAGTTGGCAGGTGTAGAGGTGTAGACCACTGGAACATAGATAAAATACAGATTTGAAATTAACACGCAAAAACTATCCGAAACAGCTAGATCATCTTCAGAAAAAACTTACAAAATTTTTATGCGAAATGGAATTCTTCAAAAAATTTTCAAAGACTTATCATCTAAAATTTAGTCTACGTCTGTTTATCTTCAGTGAAGATTTTTTGGTAATGAATTGTTTGGTGAAAAATCTTCATGCAAATTCCATATATGTAACTTCATGACATCAGGGGAGCCAGTTAATATTATTTAAAAAACCTAAAAATTCTTAGGATTACTCAAAACTTGTGATGGTATTCATCCGACCAAAGTTTAAACGTTTTTAACGATATCAGAAAGAAGAGATCTCCAACTAATGTACGGGCATTTTTTTAAAAGAATATGCCCATACGTCGCAATGCGATGCTATGACTGAACATTGAAGAATATCTAGCACCCATGAAGAAAAAGTTGGCGCCAGTAGCCCTAGCCCAACAACCACTGTACTGAACTGCGTTACTCAGAGCGTGCAGATTTTCCCGCTATATGGATGCTCAGTCGTATGAGGATTATCCGTCGAAGAATACTAAGAATAAGGAGCGCGTAATAGACAACGAGCAGAAAAATTCATTTTTGAAAGTTAAGTTCACTGATGAGAAATCTCTTTTCATCCGAAATTCCTCCAGGTGTCTTCCTTATAAACTTGCTGAATAGTTTCATAATGTGTTCTTCAATTGTTTCATGTGTAAATGATACTTTGTACCTCCCCAAATTTTCTATGGTGGTACAATGTATCCTTGTACACATTTCGACACCACTGAAGGAAATTGTCCAAAAACTCCGAAAAAATCTTGAACCAGTATGGAAAAATGTGATCGTATTGGAATCCCTCGAAGGATGTAGAAAGCACGCGTAAGAAATTTCACTCGGCAAAAAGAAAATTAATTTTCTCTCATACTGACGCCACCTACGATGAGACGTTTGAAATGTAGTCGAAAGGGGGCGTCGATGAAATGATTTTGCTGCTCGTGTACACGTGGTTAACGAGTTTTACTTCTTCTTTATCATTTTTGTTATGTATCATATATATTGAGCTGGAAAAAAAGTAAAAGGGACAAGAAGCCTACCACTGTAGTAACATAGACGCTTGTATGAAGTATACAGTTTCAATATTTTTGACAGATGTCCGATTATTAGTTTCAGGATGGCCAGGACAATCGTGCAGAATCTCAGATACGTCTTCGAAGATTGTTTCTGCAAGGCGATATGATCAAGTGCGGGCACAGGATCTTTCAAAAAGAGGTGAGTAATAATATTAATACGTGACGTCTTTTGTATCTGACAGTCTGTCTGCCAGTTTACTGGCAAATGTGGTGTTATTTACGTCTATATTCAAAACGCATGCCGGCCCTGATGACGTCAAACTGCCGAGAAAATAATCTAGCCTGAGGAGGAAACATTAAAAAAAAAAGAAGGAAAAAGGTAAGGCAGTGTAAAGAAAAAAGAAAGGCTATAAAAAGCGGGACCGGAAGAATCCCCTTCCCCCATCTTAGCAGACTTAAAGGGCTTTAACATTTCTCATAACAGATGTTAGATAATGCGACACCTTCTGACTGCGATCTGAGTGTCTGTAACAGTTCACAGTAATCGGGATGAGTGTCTGTAACAGTTCACAGTAATCGGGACCCGTAGGAAAATTCCACATTTTCGCTTGCTGAGTATTTTCAGTCATCAGCAGATTTAGCGAAATGGAGACAGAAAGCTCTACAGGATATTCATCTCGTCAAAAAGTTGGCTCCTTAAAATTTAATAATCCTCCGAAGTATCCGTTTATTTGTGACTAAAAGCCTTCCCTCCCAACCTCTCCAATAAAAATGCGAAGAAAAAACGTATTCTTTGTTAGTAAGGCATACCTTCCGGGTGAATCTAAAAAATGTGATTTCTAATTTTGGACGTTTCATTGGTTGAATTTATTAAATTCAAAAGCTGAAGTAGGTAGGAAAGTGATTCTGAGAAATATTTCTGACGAGTACGTGCAAACGCACCATTTTAAGTGGATGGTAAACAGGTCACCAATTTTTAAGGAAAATCAGAACTACCTGAACATTTTCAAGTTTAACGAGAAGCGCTCAGAGGGGGGCTTTACCTTTGGTTGCATCACAGGCCAATCTCCTGACAGCACTCGTTTCTCTCATTTCGACCTCGCATCAGTGCAACCCCTTGGCTGTATAACTATCTGTGCTGTTCGAACTAGCCGGCTGTCTGTCTCGAATCATGGAATTTTTCCGATGGAAGCGGCGACTGGGGGGGGGGGATTTTGGTCAAGGATTTACCGAAGAGAGGCACAGAGCTTTTCTTTCCTTTTTTCTTGAACATTGGTTAATTTGGTAAAATTGACCATCGCATTGTATCTCACTGGTGGCAAATCCTCAAATATTGACTTCTTGTTTTCTTTTGACGTGGATATGTGTATTGGCTGGCCCTTCTATCCTATTTCCGACCGACACTGCACTTGATTGCAGTTCAGTTCAGTTGTGCGTATTGCGTGAAACCAATCAGTATGATTTAGCTCTTCATGGTCACAATTCAGTTCAGTGGTCCACATTTCTATAGAAATTATTTTTCTGTCTAGCCATGTGCTTAATGATCTTTATCTTTGCTGCGCGGCGGCAATCTGCAGCCGATTAATTGCTATGAGACGTATCCATGTACCAATGTATCTACATGCAGTGTAGATACTCGTCATCAGTTTATTGATGATTTTGACTACTTCCCTCCTGGGCGCGTGAAGTGAGCGTGTCTTGATAACGTTCATGAGCGCGTGAGGAACGTGTTGTAATGATGTGAGCTGGTAAGAAGTGTAAAGACATGAGTGAGCTGGTTAGTGCGTGAGGACGTGCGTTAGAGGAGGTGGGCGTGTGAGATGTAGGCGTGTGGAGAGGACATGGGCGCATCAACTTTTTTGTTAATTTGAAAAAATGGCAAAATTGGCCTACTTCCCCCAAAGAAGTCACCTAGGTACGTCTCTGTTTTGGTATACAGTGTCTCAGCATGAGTGGATTCTCCATCGACCGGGCACGCAGACAGCTTATCCTGACTGCATGGTTGTAAAAATATGGTGTGAATGCGTATCGAGGATTCTACCTCAAAAAATGAATTCACTGATTGACTTATATCGAAAATTAGATTTCAGTCTTTCTGTGGACTTCGAGGGATGAGAGTTAGGAAGGTAATTGGATTCAACTTCCAGGAAATCCCCAATCTCAACTTATGTTAATTTTGATAATATGCAATTTGCGCGTGTCACACCTCTCTAGCGTATAAAGCGTAGAGGCTGGGAAAAATTATCTCGAAAATAGTTTCAATAAAGGGGGAAGGATTAACACACAGAAAATCCGGAAACTACTTTTACTACTTCGGAGAAACGAAGGGTCAAAAAGGGGTGGGGTTTATGATCAAAAACGATGTATGGGAGAAGGTCGTAGAAATAAAAGCAGTGTGCGAGAGAATTGCGGAAGGACGCGCTCGCCCATTCGACCAAGGGCGAGTGGACCCGAGCGCTGATACGCGACCTCGATGTATGGGCAAGAAGATCGCATGGAGAGCTGAACTTCCACCTGATCCAAGTCCTGAGCGGCCACGGATGCTTCGGCACGTACCTCATCGGATGGCGATAGCGCCGAACCCCGTGTGCGCGCACAGTAATCTAGGGACGGAGGACACACCTTGGCATAACCTATTCGAGTGTGAGGCCTGGGAGCAGATCAGCGATCGATCCCGATGCAGGACGCATCAACGACGACGACGGCGTGATCAGCCGTCTCGCGCCGGACACCCTGGTTCCGAAGATGATGAAGAGTCGAAGCAGTTGGAACCGGGTGTCGGCCTTTGTCTCGGCCATCACGAAGAGAAAGATTCAGACGGAGTGGTCGAGGCAGAGGGCCGACGACGAACCAAGCTCGGCCCACTCCGCCGAAGAGGACAACTCTGTACCATTCTAGGAGAGCTGCTGCAGCTGCTGTGGACCCCCCGGCAGGGTTTCCCGCTGTCACCACCTGCCTGCGTCGACACACGGACCGAGACGAGGAAGTGAGGGATGAGTGAAGAGGAAGCGCGTCTGGCTGTGGGGGACCTGACATTTCCAGGCTAGTGCTCGGGGAGCTCCAATTTCGGTCAGTAGGGAACCCCATGGTGGCCCTTGCAAGACGCGCGCGCCGGAAGCGGCATGGCGAAATGGAGGCTTGAGCTGGCCTCAAAGCGTGCCTCCGGCCATCGATGCGATACTCGAAAGAGTAGTTTCCGGGGGCCGGGGGTGCGGTGTTATAGGAGCCACTTTGACATGCGTGCATCGCCATACGTACCACCACACCAGTGAGTCAAAATCGGATTAAATACATATGCTGAAATGTCCGCCAGCTTGGATGTCCCTCTACCAATTTTTATTATTATTTTTTTCTAAATTTTCAAACCATATATTAGAACCAACTGGCAAAATAATACTACTCTAGATAAATGAATGAATGAGTTGGTAACGCGGAAATTGCATCTTCGCAGCTGAGAGTCAGTGTTGCCAGCCTTGAAAATTGTTTCTCGTTTTTTTGTTTTTCGGCATGGCTCTTTTTCAACCAATCACAAAACAGATGTTTCAATCATTTTTCGTCGCAATTAATGATTAAACTGTATATCCTTATCAGAGCAGGTCCGCATATCAAATCTCGTTTTTTTTTGTTTTTTTTTTTTGTTTGTGACGAGACTCATGCAATTGCCTATTATTGTCGAAAATAAGGAATTAAAAAAAAAGTGTCTTTCGGCATGGTCACCTTTATGCAACGATAGACGTTCATCATCCAAAAATACGAGTAATTACATCTAATTAATGGGTTAGTACAGCGGTGGCAGCCTTTGTATAGCGTGTGTAGCAAGTTGCTGCATCTCAAAACAGCTTGCTACACCTCGGAAAAACGTTTGCTACACCTCGGAAAAACGTTTGCTACACCTCAAAAATGTTTGCTACGCCCCGAAAAATCTCCCTTTTGTTTAGAACTTTTTAATCCAAAATAATCTTCATGTAAGAGTACAGAGTACAGACAGGTTTTGCATAGTAAAATGAGCAGAGAATTTTTGCGTTGAAGAACAACTTTTCTTCTTCTTTTTTTTGGGTGGGGGGGGGGGTGATTTTGGTGATAGGAACCCCTGAAATTATCTTGAAATTTTTGCTACACCCCGAAAAATCATAAATTTTTTACTCTCGTCAAAATGGGGTTTTGCTACACCTCAAAAGAATCTAGGCTGCCACCGCTGGGTTAGTATACCTTTATCAACTCTCCATATAAATATTTGTTTTGGAAACTACTAATCGACGGCAGAACACTTTTTGTTCGCTATTGTCTTTCGGCACGGACTTTTCCATGTGTCCTTCGCATAGCATTTATTATTTTGATTGCCATGCTAAAATACAGAATCCCCTCACTATGTTGGCCCACGCTTACCAGTGCGTTATACAAAATGCCTCCTAACGACTCCCATCAAAAAAAGTTCAAATATCCTTTACTTTCCTCCATGAAAAATCATACCTGAAATATCAGCATTTTTGAAGAATTACCCATACATTCGTGTACCGGGGTCTAGACCTTCCGAAGGAAAGATCTCGTTTGATCTCTTTTCTTATGATTTTTGGAACAAAGAAAAATTACAGTTCTCATGGTTAACATTCTTTGATTTCTTTTGTATACATCAGTATACGTAGTATATTAATTTAGGGTTACTTGGCACTTTTAATAGACAACACTACATTTTCAACTTTTCTCCGTTTATTCGTGAACATGTGTAATGTCACCTCATAGTGGTACCACTCGGCACACTTACTTCATAATTCTGTGGAAATTTGTAACTCGGGGGTGTCACAATCTTTTGGGGAATGTGTTCTAAACTGACCCATAAAAATTACAAAAAGTATCCCAGTTCTCCAAACCAGTTTTTACTGTCTGTAGAGCCTGTCAAACTTGAAAGTACAGAAAAAAGTGAGCAAAGTCACCCCGTGTTACGGTGTATAACTGTTGCGAACCGTTCTAAGACCAATTTGAACATATTTTCGGATGAATTAAGCAGTTGTTCTTTAAAATTCCAGCTACTCGGAGTCACGTATGAACGGCCGAAATAATCTCGCAAAAATTGTTTCAAAATGGAGTTCTTGATTCGAAAGGAGTGAACCCGAGCCGTGGATCTTAGAAAGGATGCTCCGCATAAAGGTGGTACGTAGGTTATTATTAATTGAAGAAGACGATATTCTTGGAAACGAAATACGAAATAGGAAACAACGGCAAGATTTATGCTTGTCGGTTATTAATATGTTGCTGTAAATCTATATCCCAATTATTGCGCACAGTCTTCTCACGATCAACAATAAAAAATGTCGGTATAACCTGCACATTGTGCGGCAGCAAAGACGACAATATACATCCGTCACGACGCCTCTACCGTGTACCATGTCGGCGTAAATAGGCTCGTTTGCTCATTCGGTCGAACTCATCTTCGGTAATTGCTCACCGTTGTGTAGCTTCAGTTCTAAGTGATTTTCCATTTTAGAGCTTCCCGTAGAAATGAGTTTCGGTATCGAAAGTCGTAACGCGAACGGGACGGATGGTGTCGGGTGAAAAGGTGAACGTTTCGGCGGCTCGGAAAAGGTTCGTTACATGAAGGCGTACAAATCGGGTACATTGCACCCGCTGACGGGTCGACGCGGAGGCGAAATTCCGGGCCTGGGATTGCCGCGCCGAATTAGCAAAGCGAAAGCGAGAAAAACTGGAAGCCCGCTAATCAGGGCACCGTGTAAAATACCATAAAGGCCTGTCCCGAGGGAATAATTGTCATTTAATGTACGAACGATAACGCGGTAAGGCGGATTCTAACGACCCCGTTGTCGGGTACGGCCACAGTTCCGCGGTTTCAATATGATAATTTCGAGTTGCGAAAAAATCGCCGGCATCTTTGCGTAAGACGCCGAATTAGCAACCGTAGAATTGACTTGGTTGTCGTGGGACGAATTCAGGCGCAAGGGATACCGAATCCGACACGTCGCAGTATGCAGACGACTGTAGGGTGGCACAGCGAAGGAGGCTTGCTTTTCGGCGGCCTGGAAATGTATATTTTTTCGTCGTCGCGATATAAAATATAGCTACATACCGGTAATGTTCTGCTCCTGGTCTCTGGTGTTTACTTCTCGGGTTTCCGGCTACGTTTCAACGCGAAAATTGATCCGTACCTGGGAAACACAAACACGGTTGACATTTGCAGCGCGTGGATACTGATATATCATCAACGGTGTGTAGAGATGGTTTGTTTTTTGCGAGCGTTCTCAAAGGAGAGATTTCGTCTTAGTGGTGGCCACGAGGATGTTCAAACAAGGGTAGTAGAAAGTCTTGATCAACTCTTGGAAAGCTTTAGTCGTAAATCTTGAGCAGGGGTGTGACCTGTGAGGGCGCCCCTGAAAATCCTCTGGCCACGGGCCGTCCTCACGGAAAATTAGAAAAGTAAGGACTTCTTACTTTTACCTATTGGAAATCAAGTACCATTCATGCTTACCCGAAAACATTCGATTTTGGGAGGAGGGGCGAAATTTGAAGGGGAAAAGTGCTAAATGTGCTAAAAATGTGGTAACACTATCTGGGATAGACAGTACCGTGGATTCTCATTTAAGCGAGGAAAAGAGGAAAATGAATAATTTGGGCGAGGTGCATTGAACCCTCTGTGTATCATTTGGGCAAGTAGTGAGTTTGTATATGAGGTTATGCCGTTTAAACGGGCAATAATTTTCCCCCGTTTGATTCGGGACCATTTTGTTGTTCGTGGTGGTGCAGAAGTAAGAGATTTAATCCATAGGAGAATCAGCCTAAAATTCAATGTGTGACTCCGTGAGATATTAAGGTAATGTGTGACCTCAGCCAACGCTATAGCCACGAGGTCGCAGAAACTCTCTCCTACTTCGGATGGTGGCAAGTACGGCAAACCGAACGTGTACTTCAGCTGTTTACCAATGAGGGATTCCTCATCACTGTAATGCTGCATCAGCGGTTTGTGTCTCGAATTTTCTTGGACCAATTCTGTGGCAGAGGAAAGGCGCAGCCGGTACGTCTGCAGTGAGGAAAAACTTGTAGTACTGCGTTATGAGCAGCTTTGTCGAAATCTTCGTGAAAAAAGGTTATCCTGAAGATCTTTTTTAAGAGACGTTCACAAATGGCCAATAACTCGCGCCACGTCAGTACGTACTCATCCGCAATTTTCTTGGCCATGACTAGTCTAATCGATTTATTGCATTTGCCTAAACAATGTATTTCGACTCGTCCTAATTAAGTATAGTAGGTTCAGGCAATTTTCAGTCTCTCGTTCAAATGATTCCCCCCCCCCCCGACTGTGCGTGTGGTGTGAAAGTCCAAAACTAATCAATTTTGAGTGATGTGTATACCAAAAAAATGATAGAAAAAAATGTGGAGGGCGCTGGTTATGAGTAAATATCGAAAAAAACAAATTCCCCTGAAGGCTCTGCATTAATCAAACTTGAGTGACGTCATTAAGGTTTTTACTACTGCCGAAGTGGACTAACTTTCCAGTTATGATAACCTTGATGGCGAAAAGTGAGCAGACTTTACAAACGAACGCAAACTGCAGCATTCTCGACTTCCCATGGGCGGAGTAACAAAGTATATGATTTGAATCGCAAAAAAAAAAAATAACATACAGCTCTTATGGAAAAAATACAACAAATATGATTGGGTGAAGAATAAATAAATAGCAGCTTTATTGGATCATATTTTCTTATATGTAGACATCATCTATGTACCTCGTGATACATGGCATCGCGATATGGGATCTCCCCTTCCAGTCTCTCCAATTCCTCGTAACCCTCCCATTTTAGAGCATAAACCTCCCTCCATTTCTTTTTTTTCTGTTTGTACCTTCTCCAGATGGGCCCCAGCTCTTTCTTGAGCTCGTCTCTCCAGCGGGTATGTGATTGGCCCTTACTACGTTTTTGCCCGTATTATGATGTCCACCCTTTTTTCCAACCTGCTGCTTTCCTGTCTCAGGACATGGCCTGCGTATTTCCACCTTAGGCTTATAACCACTTCTCCGATTCTTTTAGCCTCGTCTTTTCCTTATTGCCTCCTTTCTAACTTTTTCTTTCCTTTTCATGCTAGCATACTACGCCTCATCGCTCGCTGAGTAGATTTGAGTCGACTTACATCTAATCTCCCCGCTGCTATTGAATTGCGCCCTGGACGAAATTTAAAAAAATTTAAGTTGGGACGAAAAGGGAATTAAAATTAACAGAGAATTTTTGAATAGCTTAAGGTTTGAAGACGACGTGGTGATAGTGGCGGGGAGTGCGGACGAGTTACAGGAGACGCGGGAGAAACTCAGTTGTGAAAGCAAAAAGGCGGGTATGGATATCAATCTATCCAAAACAAAAATTTTGAGCAACTCTGAAAATACAAAACTAATAAAAATAAAGGGGAAAGCTGTGGAAATAGTCAACAACATAATTTATCTATGTCAATTGATAACATATCAAAATCAAACCGAAAAAGAGGTAAATAGAAGAATTGCGTTAGCATGGGGTAAATTTTGGAGCTTAGGATTGATTTAAAATAATAATTTTTCGCTATCTTACAAAAGCGAACTCTTCAACAGCTGTGTTGTCGTGACACTGACTATGGGTGCCAAACCTGGACAATTTCAAAATGAATTGAGAACAAACTTCAGACTATATAAAACTCTATGGAGAGATCCATGCTTGGTCTCAAACTGAAAGATAAGGCAAGGCTAACAAAAATAAAAGGCAAATTTAGGTCCAACAAAAATGTGGTACACTTTGTCAAAAGATTAAAATGGGACTGGGCAGGGCACCTATACATACTGAAGGACCAACGTTGGTCACAAAAAATTACCTTTTGGCAAATCAGAGGAGGGAGAAAGCCAGGTAAATAGAGGGCCAGGTGGATGGACGACATTCGTAAGTTTAGTAAAACCAAACTCTACCACAGAACAGCCACTAACCGGGTCGAATGGCCTAAGTTGAGGCAGGAATTTGCCCAAGATAAGGACTTCTGAAATCACTAATTGTAACTGCGGAAGTACAACAATTGTCATGCGCAATAAATGCTGTTATACAAATTTAGTTTTCCAAATAAAGTCAGTTTTTCCCATTTCAATAATAAAACTTCGGAATTCTTGGAATCTTTGATAACATTTTCGAATTTAGCGGCACCCAAAAACCTCCATTTCAACACTTAAATTGATTTCTTAAGTCAGTTTTGCTGATGTACAGAGGGAGATGATCTCACTATATCAGATAAGCTTGTCTATTCCTCGAAAAGGTGAATACAATATTTTCACCATTTAATAAATCCCGTGATAATAGAGAATTCCAACTTGTCAGTGCCTACAACTGACCAAGCAGTTGCATTTTCTGCGGAAAATTATTTTTTTGTCATAAATGTCCAGTCATAGTTCTTAAAGGGGGAAAAGAAAAATGAGAAACCCAAGTATTAACTTTTAATGTTTTCGAGACAAGCCACTGCTGGAATTCGACGAGGAGGGAGATCAGTTTGAATCCCTCTGTTCAGTAAGAGCAACAGTTCCCGGGGGGAAAGGAAAGATCAGTTGAAAACAATGTCAGAGGAATCACTCTATTTAGAGAGAACAGATTGTTCCTGGGTAGGGGTAGGGATGAGAAGATCATTGGAAATATTAGAGGAAGCCTTCTGAAAGGACAACTTATTCACTTTTTGGTCAGTATCGAAAGGCCTATGTCCGGGAATACGCTTGAAAAGTACTTTGCCAATGCAACACGTAGCATTTTTTTACACTGTTGACAGTTTTCTTTGTAAGGCTTATTCAACCTTGAAAATTGATTTCTGATGGTTAATCTATGGTTGCACAAAACATACATATAATAAAAGCAAGCTATACAAAGAGAGGAGGACGATCGCTGGAGATCAGACCTGCTCAGCTTAACCTTAGAGGATACGAAAAATATGAAAAAAGTAAATGGGAACTTGACTCTTGGGTCACAATTAACCAGGTATCTGCTAAACAATAAAGGAAATAGAGCCTATGATCGGTACGAGATAAACAAAATAGCATCCGACTTCTATAAGGACCTATACTCTTGTGAAACAAAAAATGACAGTACCTATAAATTTCTGACCAGCTCACCCAGTGAGATATGCGAACCAGAACCTCTATTTCTAACTTCGGAAAAAAGAGCCATGGTTAAAAATCTGAAAAAATAAAGCCCCAGGTAGCGATGGAATAAAAAACGAACACATTATTTAGAGAGGAGAGGAGACGATCAAGGCAATCACCTCTCTCTTTAACAAAATTTGGTTCTCCGGGGAAATACCAAAAGCATGGAAAATTTTTGATATAGGTATTTCTACTATTCAAAAAAGGAAATAGACATCAAACCGGAGATTACAGACCAATCAGTCTGTCTCCAACAATCTCGAAAATCTTCTCCAAACTCGTGGAAAAGAGAATAAACAACTATTTGGAACTTCAGCAACCCCAAAACCAGGCAGTATTTGGAAGAACTACACATATACTCTACACTAGATCATCTTCACACTATAATCCAAATTTTAGGAAAATCCTTAGAATACACTCTGAATATAAACTTGACATTCATCGACTACAATAAGGCGATTGATTCTTTTAATCATCAGTACATGATAGTACGATCACTAAAAAATCAGGGAGTCCCTTACCAAATTACCAAAATAATAGAAGAAATGTATTCGGGCCCGGAAAACTTTGGAATAAAAAAGGGGGTTCGTCAAGGGGACCCGCTGTCACCTATTCTTTTTAACATGGCCTTAAAGAAAGTTTTTAAACAGCTAGAATGAAAAACAAAGATTTAAAGATCAGCGGAACTAAAGTTTCGAGCTGGGAGAAATGATTCAAGAACTAAACGAAAGCGGAAAGTTAGCAGGACTAACAATTAACATTGAAAAATCCATAATTATAACAACTTCCCAAAAACACCCCGAAATCTTGGTCGATAACAAAGAGCTTGAGGTCGTCTCAGAAACAACGTATTTAAGACAGTTAACCTCGCTAGAAAAAAGAACCGAAAAATAAATAGACCGCAGATTCACTCTGGCATGGAAAAAATTTTTGTCACTAAAACAGAGTCATATTCAAAGTTAACTTCAAAAATATTCGAAAAGGTGATATATTCAACATGTGTGTTGCACCAGTTCTCACATACGGCTCCCCCACTTGAACCCCTACTGCAAGCTACTCAAAAATTTGAAACAACCCAAAACTCAATGATGCGCTCCATTCTAGGCATAAAAATGAAGGACAAAATCAATCTGACAGTAATCCGGAAAAAACTTTCCAACGTAAGAAATTGTGTACAACTAATCAGAAATCTAAAATGGGAATGGGCGGGACAGGTTTTGCGAGACTACCTCAAGATAGATTGTCTTACCAAGCTACTTTCTGGTTCCTGAGTCCTAAAACAAGAAGCAGAGGAAAACGAAAGATGGAGGGATGAGATCGATGGTTATATTAAAAATAAACTTTTTCACCGGATTTCCCAAGATCGAAAGGAATGGGAGAAGGTGAGGAGTACCTTTGCCCCCCTTGGGCCGGGGGTACATTCAGAACGAGGTCGAAGCGCGTGGGAGACACTCGTTCCCATTCTGCGATATACCTCGAACCAATAAAGGTTTATTATTATTTATTGTTATTATAATCTATGGTGTCCGGGGAAAAAGACCCAATGTAAACGTAACTTAGCTTCTTTAAAAAAAAAAAAAAAAAAAAAACTTCGAATCGTAGTCACAAAATCAGTTTGGACGGCAGAACTGAATTCGAAAATTCCAGCCAATCTGAACTGCGGAACGGAGGTTTTCGCCGAGCACACAACTTCACTTTTCTCCAGTATTTTCAGGAAGAGTATACATGGAAAAAGTTTTAACCCTAAACACCAATTTTTTATTATCTCTTAGTACGTATCCGGCCTCATATAAACAATAGTGTACCGAGTTTTACTCTCGAACACGTTCGAAGTTGAGAACAATATTTGAGTCTACTTGTATGTTTAGAATTACTTCAGACTGAAGTTACGCGCTTCGGGCTCTTCGTAGTTCGAATTGTAATTTCTCGGGTGGATACAGACCTCGTCCATTAGGAATTTCGATATGGCTTGTAAAATTGTGTCCAGCCTTGTAATTTAAGCAACCTATACTGAATTATAATTCGGAGCTTTACCCCGAGACCGGCCGTTACATGGAGGGCGGGGGGTTAGTTTAACATCGAGATACAATTAACGCTCAGATGGGTATCATTTATAGTTTGCCTTACACTGTGTATTTATAAAACAAGGCAATGTTTTTGAATCTGAGCAAGGCTCTCTCTGTAGCGTTCCCAGACATTTTAAAGGAAAGGAGGATTCTTTACTATTCAGCTAAAAATTCATTTTTCGAAGCTGGTAGGTGGGAAGGTTGCAAATCCTGAGGTAGGGCCTAATTCGTGAATCGGTTACCCGCTTGTTTCCTTGTACAGATATTTAGATATTCTGTAAAGAAACACAAGCCAGGTGGATAAAATACTGTGACTTTCGACACGGGTTGAACTTGCAAGCGGCTATTCACTCCACAGAGTGCAACCCCCGCCCGAAGTAAATTACACTTAAAACGTTAATTAAGTTCGAAAATTTTGTCAACTGGGAAAGGTTTTTACGTCTGTAGGTACCACTTTTAATATCGTCTTTTGTCTGTTGGTTTTGAAAACACCGTAAACGTAAATCTCTGTAGACGCATTTTACAAAATTTATTTTGCAGCAATAAAACGCGAACGTCGGCAGGAAATTTCGCCATTTTATGTCGGTAAACACTCTTGATGTTTATAGCTATAGTTTGGGGGACGCTATACGGTTTCTGGCCGGTTGTAGGATCGCGGGATCGCGATTGTGGGTATCCTGTGTTTCGGACTATGTATCTAATTTTATATACTGGGATCTTGACATGGAAAATCAGCTGTATAGGGGTGAACTGATGAGATCAAACTCGACGAATTCAACTCGAAAGAAGCACCACCTTGGTTTACCATATGCCAATACTTTAACTGGCCGCCTCGGTCTGCTGATCTTCACATTCTCTCTTTTTACTCTGAAGGAAGAGATGTAACCCAAAAAGCATAAACAAGGATTTATTAAAAATCACCTGGTGAAAATGGTGTAGCGAAATAAAATGTGTTCGTTTCGAGAAACAAAGACTAAAACAAAGGGGTGGATCGGAAAATTTATGAGGAGAAGCTCGTATTTTCGATAACTATGTACGAATTGGCCGCGAAGGTGTGAAAATAACTGCGTTGGTGTTTGCTCTTTTAAATTGGAACGATACGGAAAATGACGCCTTATATGCTGGCGGGCTAACACGTGACTCACGTAGAGGGGTTGTTGTGTTTACACCATTTATCTCTCCACTAGTCTACTCGTTTCCATGAATTTCGACGTTTCAATAATTATTTGTGGCCTTTTTTTAGCTCTTCCATCTAATCCGGGGTAAAATAACCCCAGTTTAAGGGGCCGCTCATATATATTATGTGATCGTCGAAGTGTATAGGGAAGGGGTGTGGAATTTAGTTGTACATACGTTTGATTATTAGTGTAGTTTCTATTAGTCAGCTTTTGATTTTTAGTTGAGTTGCTTTCTAAATCGGTAAATAATAATAATAATAATAATAATAATAATAATAATAATAATAATAACCTTTATTCCGGTAATTTACAACTCATTTGTTACATGCTATTTGTTTACTATCTAATTACCGGACGCCCACTCCTGAGCGTAGGTCTCCCCTACCTTTTGCCAGATCTCTCTGCTTGATGCCGCTCTTCTCCATAACATTACTAGTTTCCTTTTTATGTCTTGTTTCAATCTCGTTGCCGGTCTACCCCTCCTGGTCTTATTGCCATATATGGTGTCCAATCAGTTAATCTCTGTGCCCGTGAGTCCCTTTTCGTTCTAGCCAAGTGTTCCGCATACCTGATTTTTTAGCAAACCTATTGTCTCTTTCCGTAATAACACTTACATTTGACATCCTTGATCATCTGTTGAACATACTGGAATCTTTGTCGACCTACTCAATTCTTTCCTTCCACTCTTCCTTCTAGCAGCAGTGATATTATTCCTGGGTGCCTCAAATTATGCTCTATTAGTTTATCTCTCCTTCTCTTCAGACAATTCCAAATATCCATTTTACCTCCTACTCTGTTAATTACTTCCTTATTTATTTTACCTTATCCGTCCATTTGATGCTAATTATCCGCCTATACCACCATAACTCAAAAGCTTCGATCCTCCTCTTCTCTGGTTTTCCTATGGTCCTAGTTTCACTTCCATACAAGGCTACACTCCAGACATGAGTTTTCAAGAACAATTTTTTGATTTCCAGATTTATTTCTGATTTGAAAAGATTACTTTTTCGATAAAATGCTAATTTGGCTTGTGCTATTCCTACTACTAATATCCCTTTTACTCCTTTCGTCTTTTGTTATTTTACAAAGAATGTGAAAATTGAAACTAAATTGGAGTACAGTAAAACCTGTTTAATACGCTCTTCAAGGGGAAGCTCGAAAAAATCGTCTCAGGCGGGAAATCGTATCACGCGGGAAGTGCAATAAAACCTTAAAAAAAAAGTAATTTTTTCCCCCGTAGTTTTGAAAAAGAGTACAAAATTTAACATCAAATAAAGTATTACGGTATTTTAGTTGTTACAAGTACGCAAAACTAGTGTATCTAAGGTAGTCTGTTTAAAATTTTTGGTAGAATGACATGTAATAAAATTTTCAACACTGTGAAGATTACACAACATTTCGGCTGAATTATCAAATGATGAAATTAAATTTTTTAATGCATGAATGGCATCGAATCTACTTGTCAAGGACGGAGGGGGTCATAATCTTCTTCTTCATCGCTCGCCTCATGAGCATTGGTATTCGGAGATGCACATCTGTCACTCACTATCTGGTCCAAATCCCTTACTTCACTATTATCATCAGTACTGACATAATCCGGATAATTTTCAAATTCTGATAACTACTCTTCTTCGATGTCATCCGAGAGATCCTGTTCAGCTGGGACCTGAAATTTATCTTTCTGGAAACATTTTTGTGTTGTTTCTGGCTTGCCCGCCCGAACTTATCATGTTTTCAGCCAGTTCGAACGTGAATTTATGAGGAAAAAGAGCGTATTACACGGGAAGGCGGAGCGTATTAAACGTGAAGTTTTAGCCTAAATTTCGTACGAGACTGAAGGGACTATCAAAAAAGAGCGTATTACGCGGGAAAGCGTATTAAACAGGCTTTACTGTTATTAGAAATTAGCCGTTTGTGGAGTCCGACGAAGGAAGGGCATGAAGAAAGATCCAAGGGATGGATTCAGCAACCCTGGACACCTAAAAATCTAAGAAAGATAGCAATATTTAGGCTCATATGGGGGGGCTTCTTTTGATTGAAGCTCAAATTCTAAAAATCAGTATTAATTCCCATAAGAACTTCAATCCCTTTAGACACGTAGGCACGGATTTACTCTTCGCCGATTTTGCTCAAACTTGGCTGTTTTTTGTTTTTTTTTTTGTTTGTTTTTGTTTAGAATCAA
This sequence comes from Acanthococcus lagerstroemiae, assembly GCA_031841125.1. NCBI lineage: Eukaryota > Metazoa > Arthropoda > Insecta > Hemiptera > Eriococcidae > Acanthococcus > Acanthococcus lagerstroemiae. The sequence goes on along the minus strand of CM063110.1, from coordinate 31,036,461 downwards.
TCTAGGGAGTATGCCAACCAACAAAAATGAATTTCTTTCACAATGAGTGACTAAGAACCACCCTAATTATTATACTGAGAAGGAAAAGACTTCTGTTAGTGATTCTGTACCCACCTGTTAAGTATTTTAGCGATTTTTAAAATTTGAAAGTAATGCGATAATTATTATTTAGTACAAAAGTGAGAGGTTGTCAAATGGTTAATGTTCATCAAAAGAGAATGAAAAATGATTAAACTACGGTAGGGTTGTCTTTATTTTCAAAATTTTCAAATTTGAGTTGCAGACCTTGCCTCCAGTTCTGCCTTTTTACTTCCAAATATTTTCTGTTTAATTTCAGCCTCCTCCAATAATATTAACTCGGGTCTAAAGGTGGTTGAAGTTTAGCGTAGGATTTTGCAATCTCCAACGTACAATGGGTTTGATAAGAAATTTTCCTGAAAGTATCGTGATTAGGGGTATACTTTATTTTATTTTGACATTGAGTAGGTGTTTCTATGTAGCTTACAATCTCATATTTCTACTTTCTTTCTGCCATGTTTGTGAGCCACCACCTACTCCGCCCACCGTTGGGCATTTTTGTCTCTGTCACCCTCTTCCAAGCCTTCCTGTTTGTTGCTGTTTCCAGTTGGGCCCTAGCAGTTTTAAGATATCATCTATCCAGCGCGTGGCCGGTCGGCCTTTGCCTCTGCTATGATCCAATGGGGTCTAGAGTATATTGCAGGTAGCATTTCTCAGGATTTCCCTCTCGCCATGTGACCAGCATATTTAAATATTATTTTTTTGATTTCATATCCGATACTTTTTGTCTCCAGTTGTTTTATAATGGATTTTGTTTTTGTCTCGTCTTTTAAGTGCACGCTCCGTATACTCCTTAGCATAGAGTTTTGAGGTTCTTATAAGACGCTTAGATCGTTTTTTCGTGAGTGACCGCGCTTGGGCTCCGTATGTCAACACCGCGGTGTAGCACACAACCCTCCAACATTTTTTTTTTCATTTTGCTTTTTAAAATTATTTTGTTTTGCCAAAATGCTTTCCATGCATTAGCGATTATTTAGTTTATAATCCCTTCCATATTGGAGTTAAATTTTAACGTTTGGCCTAAATATTTATATTCTTCCACCCTGTCTATTTTTGCCCCGTCTAACCAGAATTCGATGATTCCCTTTCTGTTCGACATAAATTTTGATTTTGACATGTTAATGGATGGTCCGAAAGTCTCGCTGTGTTGTTTTAGGTCTTTCACAATTTCCAGCATTTCCTCGAAACTCTTTGTTACGATCACTATATCGTCTGCAAATCTTAAATTTGTCATTTGTTTGCCTAGGATTTTTAGTCTCCTTCCCTCCCAATCCGAATTTCTGAAAATCAGCTCAAGGGCGCAGTTGAATAAGTTCGGCGACGAGGAGTCCCCTTGTTTTACTCCCCCTTCCCCCTGTGGATGGGGAAGCAATTTACCCTTTATATCTGTCTTGACGAAAGCCTGTGAATTATTGTACATGTACGCCAAAATTTCAATAATTTATAACGAAACTCCTTAGGCTGGCATAGCATCACATAGCTTATTGTGACATATCGAGTCGAATGCTTTATTGAAATCAATGAACATCAGCCAAACTTCAATGTTGAATTCTCTGGATCTTTCTATGATTTAGTTTAGGGTTTGGATATGGTCTATTGTAGTGTAATTTCTTCTGAAACCTGCTTGTTCTAGCGGTTGTTCGAAGTCTGAAGTATTATAGATACGATTTTTGATAATTTTCATAAATAGTTTTTCCAGGCTTGGACTTTGAAGATAGGCTAATTGGTCTATAGTTGCTGATGTCTGCTCTGTCTCTTTTTTTAAACAGTAGGATTACTTCTGAAATTTTCCGTTGTTCTGGTGTAATTTTCGTTTCCAAAATTGTGTTGTAGATCCGTGTTAACGGGTGTACTATTGTGTCCGCTAGAATTTTTATTATTTCGTTGTCTATTTCATCTGGTCCCGGGGCCTTATTTGATTTTAACTCTGCCATGGCTTTGGTCACCTCTTCAACCAACCTAGGGGGGGGGGTAGGTTGGTGTTCGTGCACTTACATTTTCAGGTTGACATGCTATTGATGTTCGTTTCGCGTAAAGGTTTTTGTAGAATTTAGTTGCAATTTCCGAATCTCCTCTCGGCCATATTTTACTGATCCGTTAGAGTCTTTTAACTTAATAAACATTGGGGTAGGTACCTTTCTGAGTTAATTTTTTTGCCAATTTTATAGAGCCATTTATGTTAGTTATTTTTTCGATTAATGTTGTGTCGAAATTCCTGACATTCTGACGTATTCCTCTCTTCACTAATTTGTTTACCTCGCTGAGTTCTATCTTATCTTTGATTGTTTTTTGAGACTTCTTATTCAAGATTTCTCTTAGTGTAAGGAGTTTTTTCGTGTTTTCCGAGAGCTTACCGTCAGTTGTTATATTACTCGTATTTCTGCAGGTCCCTACTTCCCTGATTGTATACCGAATAGTCTCCCCTAGTATGTTATACATATTTAGGGTTTGTACAGTATTTCCAAAATTTCTCTTCTTCAACTCGTTCGCCAAAATTTCATTTGCGGTTTCGTATTTATACACCGGATTATTAGTTTTTTCTTTGTTTGTTTGTGGTTACCGAAATATGGTTTCAGTAGTATTTTGAGAGATGCCCTTCCCGCTCTGTGGTCCGAGGAGAAGCCGAAATTATAGGTTTTGTACAATTGGGATTTTGTTTATGAGAAGGTGGTCAATCTCGTTTTTCGTGAGGTCATCCGGGGATTCCCTGGTCTATTTCCGTGAGGGTTTCTTCTTAAAATAAAGTGGAGGCTATTTTTAGGTTATTTTGTTCTGTGAATTCTAATAGTTTGTATTCATTTTTATTCGTATTGTCTAATGTGAATTATCCTAGACATGCATTCGCTGATTTGTTTTTACCTACTTTGGCATTAAAATCCTCTATTGCTATCGTGAGTCATTCTTCTTCTTTTTGTACTGTTTCGCTTAACTGAGAGTAAGATTTGTCCAATTCTTGTTGTTCTGTATCTTATGTGGGGGCATAAATTTGTGTGAATGTGATTTTATTTTTTTAATTAATTTTAAGTTTCAAGATATCAATTCTTTCAGATATCCCTTTTGCCTCGACGATGCGGTCATAGAAACCCACCCCCTATATCCTCTCGTTTCACCGAAAGGATAGAGTAGGTTACCATTTTTCCGTCTTTAAAAAAACTCACATTTCCTTTTTATTTTGCGGATTTCTATCATGTCGTACTTGATCTTCTTCAGGATATGCTCGAAGTCCAAAAGTCTTTCTTTGCTAGCTAAGCCTTGACAGTTAAAGAAGAGGGTGTTTAAATGCCAAATTTTGTTTTTGTTAGTCTTTTCAGGGGGGCTTGGGGTTTGGGTGATAGATTGTCCGCTAACCGGGTTTGGGGTATTATTATTAGGGGTATACAAAGACTACCTTTGAAGTTGGTTAGGACACTTCCTTCTATCCTTAAGGGTCATAGGGATTCAAAATTTGAAAATTAGCATTTGTAATTCCTAATATATCGTCGGCTTCGTGACAGAACTCACCAAGTCCTACTTTTTTACATAAGACTTAGTGAGCTTTGCCACGAAGCCGACGATATATCGATAATATTTTTCTTATGTATCGGTGAGTTAACTTTTGAAGTTATGTTATCAGTACCCTCTACTCATTAAAACCACAGGGGACTAAAAACTGAATCACATCAGTAGGCATCAATTACTTCACCCATGGCGTTTTCTGAGTAGGAGAGTTCATTTCTGAGTTTAGGTTCGGAATATACCCACCGACGGTATAAGAGCCGTGGGGAAGCGAATTCATTGAGGAATTATTAATTAAACATTTTCCAGTTGTTAAGAATAACAAGAACTCATCATGTGTGCATTTTCCAACCGAGCACCTGAAATTATACTAATTTGCCAACTCTGAAAGATTATTTAGAACGAACAAGCCGCCTGTCCTGTCGGCATTTACTGTATAAACATCAAAATTTTGGTTTTTATTTCAAATATACCGATACGGATACCTCTGAATCATTGAGTTCATTTTTGAGGTCATGTTAGCTGTAATATTTCCACAATAGAATCTCCCAATGGCTAGCACCTAAAAAGATTAAAAGCTTCATAAATGGATATCAGTTGTATCCAGAGTGTGGTTTTAGTAAATGTTGAGTGCATTTTTGAGGTTATTTCAGCAGTCAAGCATACCAGGACCCATGGGAGCTAGAGTCTGAAATATGGACGGTTACCTGCTCTAGGCTTTGATGTCTTGAAGCTACCGCTTGAATAGCGTCCAAATGAATTCAGCGACTTAAAGAACCTCCAATATTGTAGTTTCTTAACTTGAGGGTGTGTGGCTGAAATGACTTGAAAAATGTACTCAACAAAATGAAAAACCTTCAGTATCAATGAAGTTATTAACACTAGTTTTGAGACTTCAATCCCCTGAGAACCCTAGAGAGGGAGCGGGGGGGGGCGATGAACAACTTCAAACACGGTGGTGTATCCAAAAATCGTAAAAATGAATTATTACATGATACATTTACCTTTTAGTAGAATTATCAATGTACCCCGGGAGTCCTGTTTTCGAATATCTTGTCTTTTGACAAATTTTAACTAACTCTTAACAAGTTTTAACACGATTTTAACGATTTTGAAGAGTTTTAACAAAGTTTAATGAAATCGTATAAAACCTGTTAGAATCACTTTGAGAGGAGCTCATGCGATGCGAATACATTGTCATCAGTTCGCGAGTATACTTCTGCACATGCATTCAAAAAAAGGTTCAGATTGACGTTATCTTCGTAACTCTTTTTTTCTGCAACACCAAGACAGTCTTTCTACTTTGTTCCATTTTCTGCTGGAAATGTAAACGCGAAGATTCTACTTTCCACAGTCCCCTGCCATTTTTCAAATTTAACAAGTGCCTGAGAGTTTTCTTGTTCACCTTTATTCAATGAACAATATATTTATTAGAAAAATAATTTTAGTTGCGCTGTGTAAATATGTAGGCAAGTGCAAGTATTCACCTTTAGTGGGGGAAGGGCACAGGGCGAACGTACAAGTAGGTTTCAAAATAATACTGGAAGTTCTTTCACTTGTATATTTTTCCAGTTCTTTTGAGGGTGCTTTCAGCAGAATAAGGGGGGTAAGTCCCCCGCCCCAGTTTACGCGCTACATTGATCTGATTTGAAGATCTAGAGACCGAATTTCTCGGCATTTGCCAAGTAATTTCTTTGATAGGCAGACGAGTTATTTTAAGAGATAAGCACAAATCATGGTGATAGGGGGCTGGAAAAAAATTTTTATATTGCCGAAAATGGGTTGAATTCCAAAAGTGGCCTTACGTGCCGAAAAATGCCGAAATATGCTATTTTGTCAATACAAGGTTTGTCTTTACACGATCAAGTCGAGATCATAGAAGAAGTGCGTCGAAAAATTCAAATCTTTCCAGGAGCTCAAGGATACCTACTTCAGCAAAAATTAGAACAAGTTTTTTCAAAAAATGAAGGGTTTGCGTTACTTCGAGAATCGAGTATTTCTTTCAGTGACACTTCTTACCAAGTAACTAGCACGGTTTCTCGTGATCCACAGGTGCTGACTGCATATAATTTTGCTTCGCTTAGGTATATTTAGAGCGTTCATTCTCAGCTTACAAATTAATATTAAGTGACAGGCGCCATCAATTCGCTCAGCAAAATTTAGCAAAACATCTTGTCATTATGTATAATCAGAATCTTTTATGATTTTAATTAAAAATTTTGATTTATCAGATTATTTTATTAAAAAAATGATTTTTCTTTTAATGCCGAAAATTCCGAATTCTGCAGATGTGGCTGCCGAATTTCCTATTTTTTAATGCCGAAGAATCCGGTCTCTAGTTATGACTTTCGACTAAATTTCTCCAACTTGGTTACGCTATTTACACACGGCATGCGGAGGAGTGGAACGTCAGACTTGCTCGCCAAAAAAGATCGTAAATTTCAGGTAAATAGAAATTCGATCCAAATTTCGAATTATTTTAAAAGGTAGTCCCTCTATTGCAGTTATAAAATATTCCGATAAACATTAAATCTCGACTGTGCCCTTTTAAATTCGGTTTAAAGTTGGTAGAAGGACCGAATTAAATAAACATTTACTTATGACAAACTTCGAGTCATTAATTTGGTGGTAAAGTAATTTGTGAACTAATAATTACCTAAGCTGATTCGTCGAAGCGAATGTGTAAATATTTGTATTGATTTATCCAAGGCTATAAGTATGAGGTATCAATTTAGCTTCTTTCAAGTCTTGGTTGCTTTAAGCATACTGTTGGCCAAAACCGATGCTTTCCTCTTTTTTAATACTGCTGGTAACATGTAAGCCATAAATGTCTGTGTGCGTCCTGATTTACTCGTGTTGGAGTCGCCGATGGCCACGTATTTTAGTAATAACCGCTGTTCGTGTTCTTTCTCGACGTTGCCTATTAAGGCCAATGGAGGAATGGCTTTTGTGTTTTTGACTACCTACTCGTAATCAGTTTGCTGAAGCCCGGTGGTCAGCTAACACCGACCAGATTTGACTACTGGCATTGTGGTTACCACGCCTGAAAGATCCGTTTTTGTAATAATTTGTGCGTAAAGTTTCCAAGGGCAGAGAGTAAACTAAACGAGCTGACTGCGCAGTGTAACCGAAACATGGACATTTCAAATTCGACCAGGAGATGAGAAACTTTTTAGCCGTGAATTTGCGAGCTTTCGGTGGATGGGAAAATTAACCATCATCTTCGTGATTAAATTAACATAATAAATGAGCGAAAAGTGTCGACTATTGATGAGGACGTCTTCCAATCCAATAAAAAGATAATCTCGATTCTCTTTATTGCCACTAGAATTAGGCGTGAAATAAATTTCATTATATCGAATGGATGGAGACGATGAAGCTCCGGACGTGCACATCTTCGTCTCACGGGAACTGATTTTCAGTATTAACCTTTCGTCGTCAGTTTTACCGGAGAATGGAAGGGAGGATTGAAAAAAGGCCGATAGTCGAAAAATGAGTAGGGTGAAACTAATAATGAGATTTAAAAGAATAACTCTAAGGTGTATAAATTATTGCATTTAGCGTAAAAGTGGACAGCAAATTTAAAATGAAACAAAATTGATGAATAATTTTCCTGTGTATACGAAAGACCGGGCATTCGCTGCTGTTAGCCCCACTTGCAAAGAAGTTTACGAGAGCCAAAATCACTTTAGCTCTAGCTATATATCTCAATTTTGTTGGCTGATTATCTTCTGTTAGTCTGTTTCTGTCATTTTGCTCTTCTCTTTTCATTCTGTTGAAAATTTACCCTCCACAGCAGTCGCCTGTACTATTATCGGTGGGTTCATCTGAGTTATAAACAGGAATGCAACAAAGGAGTGAACCTTTACTCAAAATATTCTTCAGATTCAGTTGGCAAAATCGATGAATAGTTGATGGAAGTGGATCCTCAGCTAGCAATTTAAAAGTGTCGATCTTCTTATTCTCCCTTCCTTGTTTTTTTCTTTGTTTTGCTTGTCAATTTCAAACGTACTCACTCCTGGTCAAATCGCATTCTCATTTAGGAAAATATGAAATGGAAAGAGCTTTTTCTCATAAAAGAACTTTAGTTATTAGGTCGAGGGAGGAGGGAGAAGGAGGCAATTCTGTTCAAAAAGTTAATGTTAACCCCCTAACAATAAATTTATAATGTATTTTCAACATTTTCTGGGGTGCTTAGTTAACCTTATCGGAAACTTAGCCTCCCTAGCTCTCTCAAGCCCGACTATGTTTCTTCTTTCTTTCTGATCTCTCCATCTCTAAATATCTATTCTATAGCTGAAAAAATGTAAGTTTTTTTTTTATTTAACGAGGAAGCTTATTGTCTTACGACTATGTCCTCGGCTATGGTGTTCGTTTCTAGCTTACATTATTAAGTTAGGTTACTTGACTATTTCTACTATGATTTGGCCTTTCTGGTAAAAGAAAAACCGTCGGCTCCTGAGAAAGACAATGCTCCTATTTCCCTCCCCCCCCCGACGTTGCATATTTGGAAAGATTTCGTGAAAAAGTTGTTAAGGGAGTCACGTTAAGTCTTCAGGCGATGTTAAAGAGTCTTCATCATCCTGACTAATATTAATGGAATATTAAAGAGTCTTAACAAGTTTTATTCATTCCTAATGTGTTTTCAAAAATCTTCACAAATTTTAACAAAGTATTCAGGAGTCCTGAAGAATCTAGACGGTCCTAAAGTTAAGGCTAAACGAGTTTTAACCAATTTAAACGAGTCTCAGTCCAGACCAGTCCTAATCTTGAGTCCTCTAGCGCATTTTAATCAATTTGAACGAATCTCAGCAGAGTATTTACGAGTTGTTAATGAGCCCCAAGAAGCCTTAATGCATTCTACCCTATGAAAAATAAAAACGAAATCAAAACTACAGTGGTCCTACTCTCAAAAATAACAGATCATTACCCCACATTAATTTCAATAAAAAAAGAAGATCTCAAGAGAGAAAGAGCAAAGAAAGTAAATCTTGTCAAGAGAGGGCTCAATCACGTGGGAATAAAGAAAGAGATAAATGAACAAGAATGGGAGGAAGTAATAAAAAAAACCGATGTAAATGAAGCGACTGAGAACTTCACCACAATAATGAAAAGAATACTAGGAAAAAATGAATTTAAGTATAAACAACAGAAAAAACATACTAAACTAAAACCATGGATAACAAAAATGCTGATACAGAAGATCAGAAATAGAGATAGATTGCATCTGGAAGTGAGGAAAAAACCCCAAGACCAGGAATTAAATAGGCAGTATAAAGCGTACAGAAATGAAGTCACGGCCATGATAAAGAAAAGGAAAACGGAATATTACGCAATCCAAATAAAAAATACTCCCTTTAATAGTAAGGAAATGTGGAAAACCCTCAACAAGGTTGTAAAAGATGGAAAAGGGATAAGGGAAAATAAGGATCCAACAAGTATAATGGTTAAAGGAACGATTACATCAAACAAGCAAGATATAACAGAGGCATTTAACCAACACTATACTAACATAGCAGACATAATAAAAAAAGAAATAGAGAAAATAAGGGAGGACAGAGGGGATTCAAATATCACAATACCAAAAAACAGAGGCAATAGGGTAACAAAACAAGTATGGGAAAAATTTAACCCAGTAACTGTACATACGACAAAGAAGATAATTAACAGCCTAAAAATAAACGCAGCCGCAGGTATAGACAGAATCCCCGCAAAAATAATAAAAGATAATAGAGACAAGCTTGCAAAACCTATAACACACCTGATCAACCTAAGTATGAGCACCGGTACTTTTCCAGTAAACTACAAAAAAGCTATTATCAGGCCAATATATAAGGGAGGTAACGTACAAGACATTAATAACTATAGGCCAGTCTCCCTATTATCAAATATATCAAAAATAATAGAAAAAGCAGTAAAAGAACAACTCGTAGCACATCTGGAAGGAAACAAATACTTTGTGGAAAGTCAGTTAGGGTTTAGGAGAAATATGGGAACTGAAGATGCAATAAATGAATTACATAATACATTAATAAGCTATCTTGATAATGGAAAAAAATGTATCGCCGTTTTCCAAGACCTATCAAAAGCGTTTGACCTAGTGGAACATGAGAAGCTCATAGAAAGAATTGACGAAGCAGGATGTGGAGGAAAGGTGCTGGAGTGGTTCAAATCATACCTAAAGTGTAGAAAACAAAAAGTTAGAATAGGAGAAGACGAAAGTAGCTATCTTGAAACAAGGGTAGGTACACCTCAGGGGTCAGCACTGTCACCCATATTATTTCTGATATATATGAACGAACTAGGGAAGATAGACATTGAAGGAAAAATTATCTCATATGCAGACGATACAGTTATGATAGAAAAGGGAGAAACCTGGGACGAGGTAAAACAAAAAACTGAGGAAGATCTAGGGAAGATTATAACCTGGCTAAACAATAACAACTTCATCCTGAATTTAAAAAAAACAAATTTCATACAATTTGGTCTAAAGAATAAAAGAAAAAACAACGAAGAAGTAAACATATTTGTTCACAATACAAAATGTAAAGATAAGAATCATGGTACAAAGGGAGAATGTCAAACCTTACAAAAAGTACAAAACACTAAATATCTAGGAGTTACAATCGATAAAAACCTAAACTGGAAAGAACATTTAAAAAAGATAGCAGCAAAACTTCTGAAAACAATCTATCTAGCCTTACAAGTAAAAAATATGATCCCGAACAGAACGAAACGAATAATATATATGGCAATGATTCAATCCAAAATCCAGTACGGAATTTCAGCATGGGGGGCTACATACAAAACAAATCTAAAACCGGTAATCCGTAGCCAAAAAAAATTCTTAAAAATTCTATACAACAAACCAAAAAGATTTTGCTCAAAAGAATTATTTAAAGAAACTAATGTTCCGACAATAGAGGAGTTACACGAAATTAGTGTAATTAAATACGTAAAAAAACAAGGATATCTCGAGAACATACAAGGGAAAACTCGGAAAACTAGGAAAAATGACCGAACAATAATACTACCAAAAATAAAAACAAATTCTGGGAAAAGGACAAGTACATACAAAGGAATTCAAAACTTTAACAAACTTAGCACAGACGATAGACAAGCAATCACAGAAGCAAAAACAACGAAATACAAAAAAGTAATACGAACTATAATAGAAAAAAAAAGAGCTGAATGACGCACACTTGAACTTGAACTAAATAACAAACTAACCGATATCATAATATATACAAAGTAAATGTAAGTAAAAAATTGTATGTAAACATGTTGTAAAATTATAAGCCCAACCAACACGAGCAGAGCCTCAGTGGTAGGGTATAAATAAATAATTCAATTCAATTCAATTCAATTCAATTTCACTTGATCTAAACGTGTCTGAATGAATCTTAATATACATACGAATATTATACGAGGGGAAATCTTGGCGAGTCTAAAAAAAGTTGTATCGTAGTATCTACGGATCTTTATCGATCTTAACGAGTCTTGTAAGAGTCATAAATAGTCATGTAATCAGTTTTAACGGGTCTTCGTGAAACATATGCATAAGTGTAAATGAATCTCACAATAGTGTCGGTCACTTGTCTAAAACGTCTTTTAGCACAGAGATTAAGGAAGAACTTTAGTTAGTGTAAGTATTTTCATGAGTCTTGAAATATGTCAGCATATCGTGACTTGTATTTTATCTCAACAAGTCTCAGTGAGTGTTAATGGCCTGAATCATAGGCGGATTCAAGGAGGACCCCCTCCCCCCCTTCGAACTTAATATTTAAATTTGAAAGTACAAAATATCCCGTCCTAGATAATTTTTATTTAATATAATTATTATTATTATTACTATTATTATTATTCATTTCCCCCAAGACGGGAGGCAGCCACCGTTGGGGGAAAAGGCTGTAATACCTTCACACCTGTTTTCAAGGAAGAAGAACGGGAAGAGAAATGCGGAAAAGTCTGAATTTATTGTATTATAATTTCAGGGGATGGTAGAGGAAAACAGGATTTACGAATTTAAAAAGGGGATACAATAGAATTAGGGGAAGTAAGGAAATGGGGAGAAGAACTAACACAAAGAAAGAACGGCAATTTCATGTATTATTATGGGAAGACAAGAGGGCTCAGGGGAATGGGGTTTTATATCCGAAAACCAATAATGAGAAAAATCAAAGAAATTGGAGAAGTCTCTGAACGGATTCGCTACCTCATACTCTCAGCGGAAAAAAAAGTCAGTGCATTGATAGTCCAAAAATATGCCCCAAAAATGGAGGCTAAGGAAGGGGAAAGGGAGGAGTTCTATGCAAAACTGGAAGAGATTTTGAGTCAAAATAAAGAATACTATACAATGATAATGGGGGACTGGAATGCGAAAATTGGCGGAAACGAGGGAGGATCGGGAATCTTGGGTAAATATTGTCTAGGAATCAAAAACAGAAATAAAGAAAGATTAATAGAATTTACATCCCAGCAAAATCTTAAAGTAGCAAATACTTTCTACAAAAAAAAGACAAGCCTGAAAATTCACGTGGATATTCCCCGATCAAAAGACCAGAAAGGAAATAGACCATATTTTAACAAATGATATGAAGATAATACAAGACGTTTTTACATTGACTATAATTTCAACTTTTCGTCGGACCATAGAATGTCACGAGCAAAGATAAGATGAGGAAGGAGAATAATGTATAACAATTACAAGAAAAAAGAGAAGTTTGCAATAAAAATTATCCCAGTACTTTGGTACGACAAATATAGAAAAAGGTTCAAAGATATTATTGAAAAGAAACAAAAAAATGGAAACTCAGTGCAAGAAAAATATGATATCGTAGAAGAAGCAATTAAAGAAGGTAACAACGAATTGAGTCCGTCAGTATTTTATTTTGAATAGCTCGACTCGATATGAAATTTAAATGGAAAAGTATTTTTCAGGTTGAGATAGGGGAGATTTGGGCCTAGAACTGACTCTGATGCCTACCATACTACACGAGGCTGACTGTGAAGTCCTTCACTGAATATGTTTATTTTCGTGCTTCTTGGTCTCGATACTTTTGTCAGTAAGAAGGTAAAAGTGAACATTTTGCATCGAAAACATTACAACTGCTCCTCTCTCTCAGAGAAAAAAATAGAAAGAAATCATTTTAGTATTGGTGAAATAAGAAACCAATTTCCTAGACCACAATAGCACTCCTGCCTGCATCTCTTTTTTAATAATTTGTACCAAGCATGCGTCGTAATGTACATTAGTGTCACAGTTCTTTATTTTATTTTTTTTTTGTGATTTTCACTCCTATAAAAAAGTTACGTATTTTGGTGCAAAACTCGGCAGACCATTTTCAAGCCAGCGCACGAGTAAATAAAGTTTGTCATAGGATTCTTCATACGAAAAAATAATGCAGTTTTCCTTTATAACATCTTACAATTAGTTTTAAAATAATAATAATTGATAATAATAATAATTTAATTTAATTTAATTTTTTTTTTAATTGCTGCTTCGATTAGACAAATTCGTTTTCTTATTTCTAACTTTATAGGTGAGCCATTGCCTAATCCACCCATCTACGGGCATAAGCTTCGACCACCTTCTGCTAGTGGACTCTGTCAAGGACGTTGCTGGCCCGATGGGGACCCACATATCTGATGATCTCGTCCATTCATCTGGTGGCTGGTCTCCCGCGCTTCCTTTTTTGGCCGTATGACACCCATGTCGTGGTTATTAAATTCCACTTCTCCTTGTCCCCTCTAGCTATATGCCCTGCATATTTAAACTTTTGTTTCTTAATAACATAGCCTATATCCCGACATTTAGTTTTCAGTTTAATTTTATTTGTTTGATCTTATCCTTCCATTTGATATTTAGTAAATTTCGTAGCATGGCATAGAGCTTCTGAGTTTCTTAACCTCCTTTCTCGTCAGGGACCATGTTTGACATCCGGAACTCAGTACTGGTATCACACATATTTCGAAGACTTTTATTTTCACTTTTAGGTGCATATTACTTTTTAGGAAATGCTTCAAAGCCCAAAATAATTTCCATGCATTTGCAATTCTCTTACTTATTTCTTTGTTCGAGCGATCTTCAAATGAGATAATTTTGCCTGGATATTTATATTCTTTTACTCTCTCTACCTTGAGACCATCCAAATCAAAAAAAGTCATGGATTCCTCGTCGGACATTACTTTAGTTTTTGACACATTTATTTGTAGACCTACTTTTAGGCACTCTCTCATCAAGTCTTCTCCCATCTTTTTCAAGTCTGATGCGTTATTACTTATTAGCGTAACATCGTCGGCAAATCTCTGGTTGTTGATATACTTTCCACCCATCTTTAACCCCATCTGTAACTCTAATAACCCTAAAACCGAAGACAGACATGAAATAGAAAAACAAAGGACCCACACATCTGCTAGAGATCTCATGCAAACCATTCTAGAAAAAAAAGTGCTGCACACTATGACGAAACTCAAACCTAATAAGGCCCCAGGCGCAGACGGCATTGAAACGAAACACTGAAATCTCTAGCCGAGGGACTGGCCCCAGCATTAACAAAAATATTCAATCTAATATTACGAGGGGGGACATTCCCGACCAATGGGGGACCTCTGTAATATTACTACAAAGAAAAGGCAAACCCAAGAGACATAAACAACTATCGCCCTATTAGTCTATCCTTGAACATATACAAAGTCATGATGAAGGTGTATAAAGAAAGAATTTGTAATGTACTGAACTCGAGCCAAGCAGTGGAACAGGCAGGATTCGGCAAGGAATTCTCAACTGTAGACTTATACTCACTCTAAACCAAATAGTAGAGATAGCAAAAGAATATAATTTTAAAGTCAGTTTTCTTTTCATAGATTTTAAAAAGGCTTTTGACTCGGTATCATACTCAAGCATGCTAGAAGCATTACATAGGCATGGAATTGAAGGCGAGTATCTCCAGATCATTGAGAAATTATATAAGAAATCCAAAACGTATATAAAACTAGACCAAAAAAGGGACATCTTTGAAACACAAATGGGTGTAAAACAAGGCGACCCCCTTTCCCCAAACATCTTTAATAGCATCTTCAAAGAAATTTCCCGCAAAAAAATAATTAATATAAAAATAATAATAATAATAATAATCCAACCCAAAAATCCGTTTTTCTTAATATTGAGATTCAACTGTAGGGGACGCGTGGAAGCTCTAAAGTAATGCAGTGGGGGGTCTTCTGATAAAATGGTGTCCATCACCTTATGTTAATCAAATCAATTTCACGTCATAATCTAGTTCCCCAGTTTTTGGATTCACTGAACTTATTTTGGAGGTTTTTTCAGGCGCACTTCCAACCTCGAAGAATCTACAAAGGGCCAAACACACGAAAATTTGGATTAGTAGCTTCCAATATGATATATTGGTTATAGGGATTTTGGTTCGATGATTCTTCTTATGGAAGTTTCATTAAGGAAAAAGAAAAAATTTTCTGTCATTGAGAAAAACACGAAATTCATTAACATTGTAGTATGTAAGGATAGATGGAAGAGAAGGGGTACAGAAAATTCCAGGGAGTGTGTAGATGGGAATTATCAGAAAAGGGTCCAATACTGATTTGTTTTTCTTCTGTTTGCTCAAGTTGGTGAGACCAAAAAAATGCCGAAAAATCTACGTTTTAATTACCAGGTCTGCGTTAATTTATAGCTTTGAACCTTATTTCGGGCATTTCACGGGCAGCTACGAAAAAATTCTTAGATATCTTTTTTACGTAGAATTTTATTTCTTTATGTATTTTTTTAAACTTATATTTCAAAGAAGAATAATTTTTGTCCGAAAAGTTTTCTTCTACAGTCGATTAGATGATTGGGAAAAACTGGATTTTGGAGGACGTTCAGCCCTCTGGGGAAGATAACTCGGCCGCTACGACTTCCGACTTTTGATATGTTCATTAGGAGAATAATCCAAAGAGATTTGGGGGAAATCTTTGCTGGTATTTTTGTCCAATTTTTATTTATTTTTTTCTTCGATCTATTTTCAAAGGACTGTGTACGACTCATCGGCTTTGAAATTTCCGCGAAGGTCAGCGAATTTACATTAGGATTGGGTGTACATTTAAATACGCCTTTTCGTTACGCCTCCGAAAATTCCGATGTTTGAATCAACGACTTGGTACCAAACTTTCACCCAACTTTTCTTTACTTTTTTTTTGTATTTATGTTTTCCTGTTTATAATGTCAGCGTACGTACATACAAACGCACACACATACAATTTAATCATAAACCGACGCGGTGGCGGATTTTTGGACCGCTTAGTATCTTTTTTAATTAATACACGAGAAAGGATTCACGAGTAGCACTGCCGCGCGTTAATGCCGGGTAACAAAAACCGACGCGACGCTCCGCACCGCGGCGCGGACTCTACGACCTAACTTTAATTATTAAAGATACTCGTCGCGGGAGCGATGATTCACAACTGGGGCGAAATTTTTCGTTTAATTTCATTCGCCAGGGATAGTCCACTTTTTTACGACTCTAGACACCTGAAATCTGAAAAACATTTTACGTAGGAATCAGGTTAGATTTCATTAAGGAGTATCTCCTTGTATACATTTTTGTAGCCCGGTCCGGAGGCGAGCAATTTTTAATCCGGCATTGGGCGCGCACGCGAAGACCGCGTGTTCGCTAACACGGCGGAATTAATTAATTAAGCGAGCGATGGCTTCGGCCGAGGAAGAAAAATGAAATAACTTTTCCAGGGCTGGACAGAAGGGGGCGGGGTGGCGAGTGCGGCTTCATAAGCGCCGATTACAGCTATAATAGTACCAGAATTTCAGATACCATTATTTTTGGCAATAATGCTGGAGGTTTGGAAGGGCGTAAGAAATTTCGCAAGAATGTTTGTACAGAAATATGACTTATATAGGCTGGTCAGGAGGGAGGGCGGGGTCCAGATTTCCCTATTTATGAGTAACTCGTGGTATCTTCCAGCACGAATACATTGCCTTTTCCTTAATCAGGAGTGCAGGCAGTGATTCCGATCCTGGGGATATGGGGTGTATCCCTTGCCAATGAACAATTTGAGAAAGTATTACTCCTCCCCAAAAAGATTAGCTGCGAAGGAAATCGTTAGCATTTTTCAGGTCAATTTCTTGATCTACTAATATCATTGTTTAGATACCAAAAAGGTCCTCCCCCCCTGAATAAAACGAGTGATCTTCGTCGTTAAATGCAGGTTTACTAGTCCATGCCCAAAATCTTCTCGTGCTAATTTTTTTTTTTGTAAATTGGAACTAATTTGGTTAAGGGTTGCCCGCCGTGGTTTTAGGCTGGTAGAATTAGAAATTCTCAATCGCTGAAGCTTTCTTATATGAGGTTAAAAATTATTTACTTGTTGATATTAACCGTTTCTGCAGCTTTTCCCTCCTTCTCCTAATCATTCAAATTTTTTTAGGGGGTTGAAAATGAGAATAGATTCATCTAAAAGAAAAAAGAAAATGAGTTTTATACTCACATATGGGACGGAGTTAGGTACCTGCTTTCAAATTCTCAAAATTAATGTCATTTCCTCTTAGAACTTTAGCTAAGACACAGATTACACTGGACCGATTTTGCTTGAACTTAGCTACAAATATTACGAATACGATTTACGGACAGTAGGAGCCAAAGTGGAGGAAGTGCCTCAACCGAAAACATGAAAATCTTTAACTGAATATATAAGAACGAGACTAGTGAGCATATTTAGAAAAATTCCAAAGCCAAATTCGAAATCAGCATTCCAAATTAGGTAAAAAAGTTTCGAAATCTATTTCACCAAAACCTTAATTTTCGGTTTTCATTGTGGTGAATCGAATTCTTGAACCCATGAAAAAATTTAAACGCTTTACAATGAGATTTCTCATGTGATGGGCAAGACATATTATGATCTTTAGATGAAAAAATACCATTATCTGAAATCACCAACAAATTATCGAATCGTGATTGTGTTCTGATTCTTGAAACGATTTAAGATCAAAAGGATCTCCAAAATCGGACGAAACCAACCCTGACGAGAAGGGGGTAGACACCCCAGGCCCGGACTTTCAGTGGGCTCTATACTTTTAAAAGGTCTGAATTTCAACGCTTACGGCTACATCATACTGTACATCAAATCAGCAATCACTCATCCTCTTACATCATGAAAGAAACCTCTTATCCCGTAGCTTATAATTTTTTCCAATCTGACAAAAGAACAAAATAAACTGGGAGGAGAGAGGGGCCCGTGTAAGTTTCCCCCAGGCCCTCTTTTTCTCTCTACAGGGCTGGACAAAACCATGCTCCAAAGATCTAGAAAGTCACGAAGTATGATATCTAACAGTATTGAATTATAGTGTGTAAATTTAAAAGTGTAGTACCGAGAAGGAATTCAGACCCCAGAAAGTTCATAAAATGCGATTTGGATATAGTTTCATAAGTTTAAAGGGTCGCTGAACTTATTTTTAGTAATTATTTATCCCCAAATTGCATGTTGCGGCATCTAGGAAGGGAGAGAGGGTTTCGAAAAGATGATTCTGAACAATACAATATGGGCATCGTTTTATAGGTTGAAAGAGTTACGGAATACCATTTTGATAACGAGTTGCCTCTAATTTACAAATTGTGGCTTCTGCATGGGGGGGCAGCTCGAAAATTATAAATTCTAATAAATGCTACATGGGCATCGTTTCAGAGGTTCAAGGGTCGCTGAACTCATTTTTAGTAATGATTTTTTTTTCCGAATTGCTAACTGGAGTTATTGGGGAGAACGGGTCCAAGTGTCACATTTTGTATTCGGAATTTCTTTACAGACGAACTAATTAAATTAAAATGTTTATTTTTTATCCATGGAAAGCTACAACCTTCTAGCACATATTTGATTTTTTTTTAAAAACCTCAAGTACTATACTAAATGGGTAATACACTTTTTTGTGAAAACATATTTTTTGTGACATTTCGACCAAGCCCGGGGTGAAATGTCACAGGGTCACGGGTTATTGAAATGGGGAAAAATTGAAAACCTGAAATAACGTTTATTGCGTAGAGGTGTTTAATAATTAAAACGAGATGTTATATTTTTTTTTGGAATATAATAATATTATAGACCTAGGCGCAACCAGAAATTACCTGTGGGAGGAGCTGAACTATAAAAACGGTGGGGGGGGGGTAAATTTTATACAAAAGTTGAAATACCCGACTTTTAATTTTGGTTTGACTACGATTTGATAAAAAATGCTCAGTTTGTTGTTGTTGTTGTTTTTTTTTTTGGGGGGGGCTATATTTCCCATACGCCCTCCCCCGGTTGCGCCTATGAATATAGAGATGAAAAACAAACATTTCATTTATTCCAAACATTATTCATCGGAACTGGCATCGCTTCAGTCACGTCGGGAAGAATCAGCACAAATCCAACCTCCATGAACATACATATAATCTGTACATGCCTCGTGTGCTCATGAATTCGTAATATTTAAGCAAATAATAAGTATTTCAATAGTGATATTTCGACCCGCAAAATTTGTGACATTTCACCCCGACCAATTTGAAACGATTTTGTCAATAAACTATATAAATAGTACCTAACGCTTTGTTGCAAAATTGACTAAAATAAATATGCTCATTCGATTCCCAACACTTCAAGACGTACTTACTGAGTTTTTTGTAGCTTAATGGACCGACGTAGAAGGAAAATTTAAAACACTTGAAATTTTACTTTTGCTAAATTGTTATCATGTGAATACTTCGAGTACGGATATCTCATGATAGAGTCTTCCAATGCACTTCGATCTCATAACAAAATTTCATCGCCGTATTTTTTACTATTATTTGAGTCAATTATCACCAGACAGCGTTAATTACCGACTTATGACATTTCACTCCTGTGACATTTGGACCCGGTCTCCCCTATCTAAATAGGAAGTAAAATACGTATGATTATAATAAATGATGGATGACAGTTTTAAGGTTTCAAAGGTTGCTGAACTTGCTTTTGACGTTGATTTCACCTGAAAACGCATATTTATACCTGTACGGCAAATTGTCTTAAATGCCAATGATCATAATAAGTATATTAAGTATGCATACCACTTTGAAAATTCGTGAAACATTTAGAAAGCAAGTGTAAAAGGAAATGCTCTCTTGAACGTCTGATGTGCGGAAACATGATGTTTTTCAAACACATACGAAGATAAGAATGATCACTAGTTACAGAGAGAGTGGGGACGGGGGGGGGTGTGTAAAGAGTATCTATACTGCATGCAGATATATCAGGTACATGGATGTCTTGCGCACACAACTGAGAATGATATACCTAGCGAGTATCAGGAAGGAACAATTGCCGTGATGACGTCATCGTAATAACATTCTCGGTATTAGTCGTCCATTCTCGGTGTCCATCGGCATTCTTGGTGTCGGTCGGTCGAAACGTGACGCACAGTTTTCGTTCACGGTCAGCGATAAGCCATATCCATGTCAGTATACTATGAAAGAACTTGTTGATGATGCCGACAGGAAGAATACGCAGTACAACACAGTTGCTGTAGAAGACAGAGTCGACCGATACTAAAATATGAAGTGGAATGTGCAATAAAACGTACCAAACCAAGAAAAGCAGTGGGACCAGACCAAATTGCGGGAGACCTAATAAAATTTCTCGATAATGCAAATATGTAAAAAACTATCTGGCATATTCAATAAAATAGGCTCTACTGGTCTAATTCGTACTCAATGGTTCAAATCAACATTTGTCCTACTACCAATATCCAAGAGAATGCGGTGACAACAGAACAATTCTGGCGTAAGGGTAAATCGTGATTTTGAAGGCGGTTCTCTCAGGTTGAGATTCAAACATTGCACCAAGTTAAGAAAGGGGTCGGGTTGGCCGAGTGGATAACGCGCTGGTCTCAGAATCCGGAGGTCCTGGGTTGGAGCCCACGTAGCAACTCGCTACATTTTGACCTAGGCCGGTTTTTCTGCAAGCAGAGAAGAGGGCTAAGACAGCCCTAACAGTCTCCCCGACGTCTCTAAGGTAATGTTCGAAAGGGCGGATTCCAGGGCTCGGGTTGAGAGTAAAATTAAAAAGAATACCCGAGTGAATGCGATGACAACAGAACAATTAGCCTTATGAGTTATCTATTAAATTTCAGAGGTATACTCGGGAGAATTCGAAACAAGTGTGAAATAGATTATGGATTACACGCAGTTTGGATTCAGACAAGGCCTTGGTACAAGAGACGCTTTATTTACTATCAGTAGATACCTACACTGTTGCAGAAGTTCCGTGATATGAATAAAAATGCCTGTGTCTGTTTCACAGACTACGAGAAAGCATTTGATGAAATCAAGCATGAAAAATTAATTGAAATTCTAATCGAAAAAAGTATAAACCGTGGAGATTTGCGAATGATAAACAACTTATAATGGAAATAAACTGCAGAAATTATGTTCTGATGAATTTACGGTTGATTTCGAAAGTAAGAGGTGTAAGACGAGGCTACGTCTTATCACCACTTCTGTTTAATTTATATGCAGAGAAGATGTTTCAAAACAGCTATACAAGATGTTGAGAAAGGAATTAAAATCAATGGAGTGGCAATGAACACAGCTGTACTAGCTCACTCCTTAAAAGACCTGCGAATGATTCTAGAGAAAGTTAATTCAGACGCTGGAACGCTCAGACTAACAATCATTACTAAGAAAACAAAATAGATGTTAGTTAGCAAAAACGAAGATACTAAAGGATTATTGAAAATAATGATCGAATGATAGGGTTGATTAACTTATATATCTGGAATCATTTTTAACAGAAAGTTTAGACCCTAATTATAAAGTTGGAAAAATATGTGGTTTATCAAAAACAGCTTTCAAGAATGTGAAAAAATTTTTAATTTAAATTTTATAAATTTATATTTGATATTATTAAATTTTATTTCAACTTTACTTTTAATAAAATATTAAGGTTTAATACCTAATGATTAAAAAATATTCAAAAAGTTGAATTGTTTTGAAAAAGCAAAGGTAATTAAATTAAAGCATTTAAATAATATTAAAATTTACTTTGTAACAATACACTAAGTTTGAAGATAAGCCAAGATACGGTCCAATGATACTTTTCCTCAATTTTATTTTATGGCGTAGAAGCAGCTACTCTTACGAAAAAGCAATTAAATAGATATGTTGCCTCAAAAATGTACCTACATGGAACTATAAGAATACTTTTAAGACACCATGGACTGCTAAAAAGAAAAATGAAAATTTGCTGAAGACGGGACAACAAGAATCTTATGAAAAATTATTTTTATCAACTCCTTGCCTTTCCTTTTACGTGTGAAAAGAGTGATCTCCGTTTTGTCCGAATTTATCGATAACCCCTTTTTCGCACACCATTTTCCCACACATCGAAGTCCCTACTGCGTTAACTCCGCGATGGTTCCCGAAAATTTGCCGGTTACCACCACAGCCAAATCATCAGCGTAGCCCTGTGTGTATATTTTTTGCCCATTTAACTCCTCCAGCAAGCTGTCCACCATCAGGCTCCACAGTAGGGGAGAGAGTACTCCCCCTTGTGGGCAGCCCCTGATGGTCGTTGCATGGATCCGTTCTTGTTGGTATGTTATCCGGATCTCCCTGCCTTTTTTAGCATTGATACAATCCAGTTTATTAAGATTTCCTTCACTTCCCTTTTCCTCAGGGCTGTTTTTATGGATTCATGAGAGGTCGCGTTAAACGCTCCCTGTATATCCATGAATGTTGCCAGGATATAATCTCCGCCAGTCATCCCTCTCTCGATTGCTGTAATAAGTGAGTGCAGTGATGACTCTACTGATTTGCCTACCCTACATGCATGCTGGTTCTCATTTAGTGGGAACCTTTTCAGGGTAACCTCTCTTAGGTGCCTATCTATCAGCCTTTCCAAGGTTTTTAGCATGAAAGATGAGAGACTTATCGGCCTGTAGGATTTGCCCTTGCAGGGATCTCTGCCTGGTTTAGGCAAAAACACCACTCTCACACCCCTCCACGATTTTGGAATGTGCCCTAGGGCTAATGATGCCCTGAGGACCCTAATGAACGTTCCCATTATGGTCTCTAGTCCTGTCTGTAGGCATACTGGATAGATTCCATCTGGGCCCGGTGCTTTGTACGGTGAGAATGTGTTTACCGCCTAACGTACCCTGTCTGGTGTAACCACCTCCTTCGTCGTTTCCCAATCCGTTCTTCTTTGTACACAGTCGGCTCCTGGTTGCGGCTGTGTGTTTTCCATTATTTGCTCCCGGAAAGTGTGTGTCAATGAGGTACTCTATTGCCTCCCTCGGGGTGGTGGAGAAACCACCTGTCGGGAGTTCGAGCGGCCCCTCTTCCACCCACCTTTCCTTACTAAGAAGTTTTTGCAGACGGGCCGTCTCCGGTATCTTTTCTATAGATTCGCAGAAACGTCTCCACCCCTCTATTTTGGCTTGCTTAACCGCCTTTTTATTTGCTTGGTGGGCCTCATGATATAATTCCCAGTAAGCCGGTGTATTATTTTTCAGTGCAGCCCTCAGCCTTCTTCCAGTGTATTTCCTACATTTCCCGAACTCTGCTGTCCACCAGATGGTTTTACGTAATTTTATTATCTTAAGCTCACAGTTCTTCTTGTAGGCGTCCCTGAGTGCACCATCCAGTATGTTGGCTTGTGTTTCCAGGTCGTCTACGTTCTGAATCCGTTGCCAGTTGTAACTTGTCAGTCTTTCTAAGTCATTTTTGAAGCCTCCCCAGTTTGTTTTCCTAGGGTTTCTAATAGCTCTTTGTTCCTACTTAGGTGCCCGGATCTGGTATTGGATGTATCGGTGATCAGATAAAGACGGTTCGTCCAACACTCTCCATTCCTGGACTCGGTCCTTAAGTTTGGAATTACAGAGTGTTATGTCTATAACTTCTTGCCTTACTTTTGTGACAAACGATGGTTTGCTTCCCTCATTTAGAACCAGCAGATCTTGTGTCGCAAGGTAGCCTACTAGCCCTTTCCCTCTCGGATTTGTGCCTGTACTCCCCCGAATAGTATGGTGCGAGTTGGCATCGCATCCAACAAGAAGGTCCAGCTTTTCCCTCACACAGTATTCCACCAGTTCCCTGAGCTCATCAGTTGGGGGAGGGTCCCGAGAGTCGGATGGAAAATATGCTGCGCATATCACTATCTTCTTCTTGTTCCCTCCCTCCTCATATTCCAAAAACTGAAGAGATATGATCTCGTTCCCTCTCCTATGGCAATGAAGTAGTGGACGGAGAATGTTCGACTCAAGGGCATCACCAATAACGTTCAGAGAGGGGAGAATAAGCGCGGCAGGATTGCCTTTGGAGAGAGAATGAGATCATGTCTTTTCAGTTTAAACTGTTTTTGAAATGCGCGCTGAGTCGTAATAACATTGTTTTTTAGAATAAATATTTCTACACAGAAACCGCGATATTCTCCCGACCACAGAGCCATGCTTACTAAATGGCATACATAGCAACATAGCCGAATATTTCCATGGAAAAAAAATTGCCTACGCATCAGTGTTACCACATGGTAAGCGTTTGAAAACAGGTCAACTATTTTGGCACACCCTGTGCCTTGTGCTACCTTTAAGAAAAATTGTTCTGCCTGATGTTAGATCTTTCCAGCTGCTACCAGAGCAGTGATAATTTCTTCTTGTGCATTTCGATGTCGAAGTGCTACCGTAGTTTAACAAAAATAACGAAAGCTCCGTTTCGTTTCCGTCATTTCCATGCTCGAATTTCATTGCCCTCTTTATCATTAAGTGCTGTAGGTCAAAACCATTCCACATCTTGGAAATCAACCTTGAAAGTCGATATTTTTCGCTGACTGCTCGTCGATTTGTAACCTTTGTTGTGTACAAAGAATCCGCAATACTGATTCCTAGAGGCCGAGTTGAATTAGGTGGACTTGCGATCCCGCTTTTTGTATCCATTTTACAAAAGTTTAGTACTGGTTTTCAACCGCGTAAACGCCCACCGTCTAAAATGAATTTTTAGTCTAACTGCAACTCCTGAAAGCCGAATTGAACCTCGTGTCGGAAACAGAGAGCGGTAGCCAACCTTAAATTGGACGCCACGTACTAATTAATTTTTAGCTCGGACACCGGCGAAATAATAATTGTTTTAATAAGCAAGACAAGAAAATGTACCCCTACTTATTAAAGGAAGTCGGTTGGTCAGCAAAAAGATTTTGGTCGGCAGTGTAAATTTATTCAGCATTGAAAAGTGCGCGCGGTAATACGATGCCCCGTTAATGGTCAGATCTCCGTTTGGCTCAAAAATTAATATGGGTGGCTCGGATTTTCGGCGTACTAACTCTGTAAACGCAGTTAAAAGAGGATCCCGTGGATAAAACACATTAAGTGTAATTAATCGGGGATTCGGGATTTAGGTGGTACGATGTTCTCAGTGAAAAACAATGAAGAGTCTTTTGAAGTGGGTGAAAAGCGGTGACTGGATCGGAGGTGTGAAATTTAATCTGCCCAAGGTGTGTGGGTTTGAGGAAAGACCATTCGCAGTTTTCGGTCTCTCGTAAAAAGGCTAGAATTTGAAGTTATCTTGTAAAATGAAGTTTCCCAATAATGGGCATCTTAGGGAGATGTTTGCTATTGGGAAACTGTCTTACTATCTACTGTTGTACTGTAGAGCGTAGTATCATAAAATAATGAAAATAGGTACTTCGATTATCCGATGGTTAAAATGTGCTAGGTTGGTACGTTGATTTGGGCTTAAATTATTGACTGGTGATCATAAATTTGCGATTCATTAGTCTATTGACTACATTTCATTACGACATGCATACTAAATATCGATGATTGTTCTAAATGTCCTGTACATAACTCCCAGACAGTAGTGTGACGACCTGGAGAGAACCCACATCTGGAAAAATTACCCTTAAATACGAGTAGTGTCGGAACGGTGGGAGGAGGTGCAGGGATGAATGATACAAAGTATGAGTTGTACACCTCAGCTCCTCATCAACACCAAATTTTATTAACAATTAACTTTTTTCTTTTTTTGCTTTAGGAGGGATGATATCAGAAATCGCTTGCTCTCCCTCTTTATTCCAGCCTTCCAGCCTTGGAAAAAGGTCAGATCGTCCTCACTGGTCCCAGTATGGGTGTGTAGATATGAAGATGCATTTAGAGGTAGAACCGCCTCCATTTTCCTAAAAAAACATGTAATTTTATTAAATTTACATGCAATGGAGCTTTTTTTTGAGGCTCACGAATTACCTAAAGAAGCCGAAAACTTGGGCTAGAATTTCTAAAACCCTCCCAAAACTTCGACATACCTGCGCGCCAGTCCCCGTGCTCTGTTTGTGCGGGACATTTTTGGACAAAGAAGAACGTGTATGCTGGCCCGTAATTAGCGGGGGGAGGACTAAGGCGTGTAGTACCCCCTCCTTTGACTGATCTGAGCCCCCTTCTGACGATTTTTTATTTTTTTTTACACGTTAAAAGAAAATCTCGTTTTCTAGATTCCAGGACTCGGGAGTCCTGGAATCTACCCTTTCGAACACTACTTCAGAGATGTCGGGAGGCGGGCTAGGTCGAAAATTCTGGCGAGTTGCTACGTGGGCTCGAACCCGGGACCTCCGGATTCTGAGACCAACGCGCTGTCCACTCAGCCAACCAGATATGTTCGAAAACCCGAAGAAAAAATAGGGAAAAAATATAAAATTGGAAAAAATAGTAGTGGCTCATCTTGTATTGTAATACTAATGTCTCTTGATTTTGAATTCGAGTCCCAACAGGCAAAGTGTGTATTTTTTTATCTGCCGTAGAATAAAAGTCGAAATTATCATCTAGCCTCAGCACTAGGCTTTAAATTCACCCCTCCTCTTTCTGAAAGAAAAGAATGACATTACGAGGCTGTTATCTTAACCACAACCACAACTTCAACGTTTACGCTAAATATTCCATTTCAGTGGTGCACGCGAGCCCCCTTCAAAAAAGAACCTTCTGAGCTACGGCTTTGCCTGAATTTGGATTAGTCGGTTCAGCAGTGTCATGGAAAATAATAATTAGAGAGCGGATTTTTATGCTCTAAAAACAGGTGAAATATGCGCATAAGATAAAGGGTGTATTTTGCAATAACCCCCTTCCACCTGGTAAGTAGGCAACCTACCCCGACGATATGTAGATACGTTTGCGTATTCCTACTTTTTAAGGGGCTGACCTATGGTCAAATTCTGAATAGTTTTCTATCTTTGATTTTTTTTTTTTCTTCTCACGACTGAAAATAGATAGAAAATGGTACCAGTAGGTAATACTAGGGAGTAAAAGTATATAATTTTGCCCCTCAGTTATTGATTGAAATGAAAATGAAGTTTTTTAAATACAGTTTTGATTTTACTAGTACTTGCTGTCAATTGCTGCCCCCTCTACAGATGATTTCTGAACCGCGGTAATACTCGTACATATTTAGTATGTAAAGTCGGATCCACGAACGACCAAAAACGTGTTTAAAAGTTCGAGCATAATTGAAGTGCTGCGTGGAAGAGGGGCCTTCGATCAATGTATTTCTTATGAGACGAAGACCCTTCTTCTAGGCAGCGCTTTAATTGCGACTAAAAAGATTTTCTGTTTCCTAAAAGAATGGCACGGGAGAAGGAGGGGGCACTAACAGGGTCATACCGAAGAGTTTTTCTTAGGGGGCGGGTAAAAATTCTGAAAGTCCCAGCTGACTCAACTCACCCAAGTATTAAAGCAAAAAAAAAAACTTTTTGACATGTTTGATTTTTCCATCTAACTCATCTCAAAATTCCGAAGTATCAAAGCAAAAGAAGAAGAACCGTTTGATTTGTTGGGTTTTTCCAAATCTTAACTCAATTCCCAAGTATGAAAGCAAAAAAAAGAACCCTTTTGACTTGTTATTGGATTTTTCCAATTCCGCCTGACTGAAACCCAACTGCTGAGTGAAAAATTCCTACGGGGTAAGTTGTCCCTCCAATCCCCCCCCCCCATTGGTACGTCCCTAGGCACTAACTTTGAAACTTCATATGGAAAATCATAGAGTAAAATATCGAAATAAGTGGTTCTTCTGCTGCTGATTACGTATATCGTATCAGATTTTTGATCGTATCCTGATTCGGATCCCAAAATTTTGAAAAGAAATGGACAAAATTGACTTGTTTTCCACAGTCGGACCAAGGATCGAAATATACGTGTTCTTTCAGGTTACTGATGATTTCGAATTTCGCATTAAATCTTTGATCAAATCTGAATCTGGTTCTCGAAATGTGAAAAGAATTTACTTTTATAGTTTCAAATATTGATCCAAGTGTTGAAATAGGGTTTCCTTGGGTCACTGATTCCATGTATCGGACAGTGAGGTCAAATTTTAAGACCATGTTAAATTTGCTCGATTTAAAAAAATTTTGAGCCCCAAATTGAGGTTTGTTCGAAAATCTGATCCGATATATTCGAAATCAACGACTAAAAGAATTCCTATTTTGATACTAGGCTCAATTTTTAAAACCAAGTAAATTTTGTCTAATTGTTGAAGCCTATATCGTAATTCGATCAAATGTCTGATGCGATAATGAAATCAGTGACTCAGAAAACCAGTATATTGATACTTTGCTCGATACCTTTCAATTTGAGATTTCAATATCGTACTCCCCTCACTCTCCCCACCTGGGGAAGAGAAAATGTTTTCGGTTACAATTATGCGAAACATTACATATCAAACACGTCTTGTTTCGTCGTCAATCCTATTTCGCGTACTAAAAATGCCTGGAGAGGGTCTTTCAACATTTCAGAAACTTCCATCACAACACCTCTAAAAATAATTTTTGGTGATGTACTATTTTCGAGGTTGTGAGCGTTTGTCTCGCCGTAAGAGTACGGATTGCACTCAAAATGATATCAAAACGGATTTCGCCGCCCGAGAAACCTATCTCTGTCTATTGAAGGCACCGGGTTATGGTCCTTATGGTGCCGCATAATTAAGTCAAAACAGTTTTGAAAATGAATTCTGCTATCCAGGAAATCTCCTGTATGATGTAATGTTTGCTAATTTATAGATCAATATTTCAAACTTACTGGGTGACAGCCCCCTGTGGTACCTTCAGGTTAGAGTTAACAGTCAAAATAACATCAAAACTGAACTTAGAAAATTCCCAGTGTTTAGGTTGTATAGGTAGTCGTAAGTTTAGAACCCCTGTCCTTCCACCAATTCCTTCCGTCTTATCCTGCAACCTGTTTTTCCTCGTAGTATATTCAGTTATTCGTCCTTTTGTCCGAACTCTCTTCTCTTCCTTTTCGTTGTTATGGAGTCAACTTTGTACATTTCTGTATAGTGGTAGTGTGTTTCTAGTAGCCATTCGTATCACGCTAGATCGCAAATTCGACGATGTAGGAGTAAATACTGCGATTACATTTTTTGTAAATTAAACTCGATTTTCACTCAATCGCAATAACATTTTGGTCCTCCTGGCCGGATGGGGTACGGTTACCTCACCAGCTTTCTAGTCATGATTTAATTCGGTTTTTGAACTCGAAAATTCGTTTTTTTATTTCGTATTCGGCGAGTTCATTCGAAAACTCGCAGCCAATTCGTCTGGTTAATCGTTTGGTAAATTCGTCTTTCGTTTTTTAACTCGTTAATTCGGTAGTTTTATTCGGTAGTTCGTCTGGTTAATTTTCAGTTCGTTATTTTATTCGTGAATTCGTTGGTGTCATTCGATCAGTTCGTAATTCGTTCAATCAATTCGTCAATTTGTTCGGTTATTTGTCAATTTCGTGATTCGTTTGATTGGTTTATTAATTTCTCCTAGTCTCATTCGTCTGTTTGATTCGTCACTTTTCTTATTCATTTTGTTCACTTCGCGTTTATGATGGAGAAGTTAATCCCAAAGCGGCGATCTGCTATGAAGCAGGTTGAAGAAATCTTGCAGTTCTCCGAAGCCTTGAGCGAAAACTCAAATCTGACTGACGTTAAGGCACGGTTAGAGCGACTCGAAAGACTCTCTCGGAATTTCGAGAAGGTGCAATGTGAGATTGAAGATGCTGTTTCAGACGACGACTTTACCTCTGCCCTCGAAGTGCGAGAAGCGTTCGAGGAAAACTTGTGCCAAGCAAAGGCATTGCTTGTCGACTTCGTGGCAAAATGTACATCAATCGCATCGGTACCAGGCTTATCGGCTCCCTCTGTAAATATAGTGAGGAAGGTAAAACTGCCATCCTTAAGCCTGCCCCAATTTAGCGGTAGTCTAGCAGAGTGGCAGTCTTTCAAGGATTTATTCGGCTCACTGATGGTTGAGGTCAGTTCGAATTCGGAGCGCCTCCAGTACCTGAAATCGTCGCTGTGAGGAGAAGCGCTCAATCTCGTCTCAGATCTGCCGATCACGGAAAATAATTACGCACAGGCCTGGGAGCTACTCCGAGACAGGTACGAGATCCTAAAATTAATCATATACGCGCATGTGAATCAGATTCGACATTT
Source organism: Acanthococcus lagerstroemiae (assembly GCA_031841125.1). Classification (NCBI taxonomy): domain Eukaryota; kingdom Metazoa; phylum Arthropoda; class Insecta; order Hemiptera; family Eriococcidae; genus Acanthococcus; species Acanthococcus lagerstroemiae. The sequence continues at coordinate 31,006,426 of CM063110.1, read as the reverse complement.
TCCGAAAATTGAATCGGAAAAACAGGTTCAAGGCCTTTTAGATTGCGTCGTCAAAAATACTCGAGCCCTGAAAAGCTTAGGGCAGAAGGTCGAGGCTTGGGATGCATTCCTTGTACTCGAAGTTACCGACAAATTGGATGAGGTGACTAGTCGTGAGTGGGGCTTTCGTAGCTCTTCAACGGCACTGCCGACCTTCGACTCGTTGATTGAATTTTTGAAAGAGCGGACGGCGGGTATCGCCGTTGCACCGAGGTCAGAGATTGTGCCCAATAGTAAGGTTTCGAATTCACCAATAAATAAGTGGCAAAAGAAGCCTGTTTCGAAGGCTAGTTCGTTTGTGGCAGACATGTCCAACAGCACAGCTCAAACCCTGACAGAAACTGAGTCACATCGAAGAGTGGTGCGGTGCAGCTGCTGTGACGGTACTCATTTGCTACCCGACTGTTCGAAATTCGCCAAACTTGAAACTAATGCAAAATACGACCTAGTTCGTAACTCGAATGTCTGTTTCAAGTGTCTCAAGGTTGGACATAGTAATAGGTCCTGTTATAGCTAGGTGTTGTGCAAATACTGCTCGAAGCATCATCATTCCTTGCTTCATTTCGAACAGAAGCACGCGGACAATATGGCACAGTCTTCGGCAACTGAAGCCGAAAATTCGACCTCTGCGCCTGCAGTCTCGACGCCCGCAAAGGAGACTACCCTCGCTCACGTTTCTAATGCCGAGACTTCAGTATTGCTGCCTACAGCAGTGGTGCTTGTGCGTGATTCATCTGGGAATTTGAGGCAGTGCCGAGCGTTGCTGGATACTGGGTCTCGAGGCTGTTTTGTCGCCGAAGAACTCGCTACGTTGCTGGGGCAGAAAAGAGAACCAGGACGCCTTGCTGTTCATGGTGTCAATGGAACCAATTGTGGTGTTTCGAAGGGTCGAGTGCAGCTATGTATTCAGTCAAGTCGAACGCAGTTCGCGTTGTCAGCTGCATTTAACGTTCTGCCAAAAATCACTAGTCGGATTCCGGTACTGGAAGTAGCAAAGTTCGATATTCCAGGCATCGAACTCGCAGATCCGAATTTCGGAAAACCTGGTCGCATTGATTTGTTACTCGGAGCAGAGTTCACATCGAAAGTGTTTATCGATGGCCGGCAAGAAGGGTTTCATGGAGATTTAGTCGCCCAGCAAACTGTATTCGGTTGGGTGATTAGCGGAGCCTGCCTTACTGGTGGTACCACCTCGCTTCTAACTTTCCTGTCGCTCGATGCGTTGGACGAGCTGGTCCACAAATTTTGGGAACTCTCCGAAATTCCGGACAATGAAACATCGAAAACGGATGCCGAAGACAATGTGTGCGAAACGCATTTTCGAAATACACACAAAAGATTAAATGGTCGCTACGTCAACCTGCCTTTTGTCCAAGATCACCATGTTCTCTCTGCCCCTAATATAGGTTTTCACTATGCACCACGTTTAAGTCATCTGAACATTTGTGCCAAAAGAATCCCTTCGTGCACGAAGTGCAGGGTTCTGGTAGCTAGCAATTGGGACTATATGATCATTGTTGAATCATTGATTCAGTCAACATTTAATCAAGCGAATGATCATATCGCTATACTTAATGGGCTGTTTGCAGTTCATCATGGTGAAATAAACAATGTATTAGAAAAACTGATCATAATGTTCGAACTTTGATCGACTCAACGCATTGAATACATATCTGCGGAAAACAAAAATAGGTAGATAGGTAGGTGATACAGGAAATCTTATTCGCTGATTAAATAACTGAATCTTATAGGTCCATTTTACACAATACGACATTCCGAACCCGTCGCTTTTTTCTCTGGTCTCAACTTTCAGCATGTTCGATATTTCATTCGGTGACTACTTAAAGTACGTTCTGTAGTAGCTGCAAGATTTTGCAGTTGAAAAGTTCGTGAAATTGTACGAGGACAGCCAACGGGGGAAAGCTCATTAGTGTGACAGGTAATGGACTTGAACATGCCTACCTAGCTCGTAGCAGTAATGCTGAGAAAATTATAAATGTAATAACAAATTGTAGGTGCCTAGTTTTATTACGGCGTACCATTTCATGTTTCTGTTTCACATTCAAAATCATTGTAAATCTTAATCATCATTACATAAATTTTTAGTTCTACCTAGAACTGGTAATGTTCAGTTTTTTCCAGACTTGATGTGGGAATATCTTCCCATATCTCGCCCCTTATTCGCTCCATCATTACTTACTGTATGATTCAGGGTTGACAGGTAAAATACATTTTACATGCTCATTTTACTTAATTATAAAATTGTCGATGTAAAATAACTTTTTTTTTTCCACGTGCTAGAAAAGCGTCTTATTTGTAACCACTTTTCATTGCAAAAAGTGAAATTTCCCAATCGACAATGTACTATGTAAACAAAACACCAAAAAGGATGCAAAAATAATCCCGTTTTGTACTAGAGCAAAAAAGTGACGAAACCGTATGTTTACTTGGTAGCAGGGATGGCAAACGAAACGAAACGAAATAACGAATGATTTTTATCTAAAATATTGAAACAAAATAACGAAACGAAATGAAAATGTAGCAAAAAAAGCGAAATGAAAAAACAAAATGAAAAATAGAGTGGAGGAAAAACGTAACGAAAAAACTAAACTGAAACTTAGTTTTTTCGTTACGTTATTTCATTCTTTCGTTGTTTATTTTTTCGTCTGCTTTATGGCTGCACTGCAATGCTCTATCTTGTACTTATGTCGTAGAAAAATAAAGAACCTTACGTGATGGAGTTGTAATTTCAATGAAGTCCTTTTTTTTGGCCGGAATTTACTCATGTTTCTCATTTTACCTGTGAGCTGTGAGCCTGTGACTATTTCTGTGTTGGTTCTTGGTTGTTCTGTGTTCTGTCTTCTGTGATTGTTGTGTTGTTATCAGTTTTTTGTAATCCGCGTTTTTTCTTAAAGAAAGAAGGACTCCCGCCTGTCCTGATCTCGTGATTTCTGAGTTATTTTTCTTACTGTGTACTTTGTCTTGAGTTGCTAGTTGGAATTTCAATTTTTAAACTCGGTGATCCGCACTTTACTAGATGTAGATTCATTAAAATAGGAAACTAGTTTCTCTAACAATATCGTATATACATTTTTTTCACAGACGTATCAGTAATAAATGAAAACTAATAATTGTGACTCTTATTACTGTTTTTCACGAATCGTGACTGAAAACTGAAAAGTACAAAAAAAAATATGAAAGATACCGTGAATGAAAATTAAAATTACATCAGTTTCAGAAATGCATGGCAATCAGTAATCCTTTGAACTAATATCTGTATTGTACCCAATGACATGGGGAAAAAAACAAAAAAGAAACGAAATCATAACGAAATGATTTAGTTTTGTTATAAACAAAACGAATGAACACCGGTATGAAATAAACGAAACGAAAAATCGCTTATGAAAAACCGAAAATATTGAAAATAACGAAACGAAATAACAAAACGAAAAAAAAAAAAAACGTTTCGTTTGCCATCCCTGCTTGGTAGTTGGCAGTACAAGGAAGGTTCACACTATACGGACAGGCGCGTCGTTTTCGTCCCTTATGCGTGTTTTGATACCTAAGCGTTCCAGCAGCTATAAACTACTGCTTTTCGAGCATGTATTTAAAAAAAAATAGTTTGCAACTTTTGCAAGAAGCGCGTTATTTGCCCATGCGTTTTGCAACATTCGCGTTGCTCGTGCTGTAAACTTCGCACTCGTCACGAATAACGCGCTTCTTGCACTTGTTGCAAAATATACTATTTATTTTACATGTATCATGTAAAATGAACGCAAAATAAATCAAAATGAGTAAAAGAAATTGAGGTTCAATTTTTCAATTAAAATTTTTAAAACTTGCACACAACTGGAACTACAGTCAAAAATGGTCGTCTCCTTTATCATTCAATTTTATAATTTATACTCCTCAAATTCACTATAGGTAACTCATAAGAAAGTAGAGTGTCTTATAGAAAGTGAATTACAAAAGACAAGTATAAAAAATATAAAACGATTGAAAAAAATTGAGCAATTTAGGCCAAAACAAATTTTAACACTTCCCGTCAAACTACTTAAAATTTAAACTTTTAAAATTAAAAGTTTTCAAAGAACAAAAACTAACAAAAAATAATTGTTACTAGGTAAGGTAAGATTGCCTAATATCGCCCACCACCGTATTTCGCACTGTAGTGGCGCGATCTGGCGGAAAATTCTTTTTTCATTTTTGGTATCGCAAAACAGTAGTACATGTAAGTTAGGGTCCAGAAGCCAAAAACCGAAGCATGACAGCTGGAAAGAGAAATTGAGAAACTTTTTAGTGTTGTCTTTGGATGGCGCTTGTGAACGATGGGATGCAGACAGGATGTCGAATCGAATATTTTTCTCATTAGGAACGTTCAAATCGTAATTTCTAATAAAAATTGGAGAATTTGTAAAGAAATATACGCAGTATGGCGTCAAGGGAAAGTGAGTACCATTTCCCCCAATATCGCTCACTTGCGAATTTAAATTCTGCGATGAGCCTTTGGTAAAGTCGCGAACAAGAAAAAATACATTTGTTCATAGTGCTTGAATGGATCTTCATTTCAATTATGTTTCTCGATTTTTTAGGTAGGTGATATTAGGCTTATGGACTTTAACATGTAATTTTGGTGGGCGATTTCAGGAGCCAGAAAAATAAATTTTACGGTTTTGGACTACTCTGCTTTGAGAATTGATGTGAAACCAACGAGCCCTCTCCCCTCCATTTTAGCCTGACACTTTTGTGTTGAAAGGATGTACGAACATTTTGAGCCATTTTCGGGGTCGATAACTCTAATAGGTGAAATTTTACAGTCATTTTAAAAAAAGTAGACGATATTAGGCAATTTTACCTTAAATCTTATAAATTCCATTAAAAAAAAATCAAGTTAAAACTTATCGGACTTTGGTATCAGCAATTTTTACTTAAACTACTCTGTTTGTTTTGTTTTACCGTCAAAATTCAATTAATTTCGTCTCAATAATTTATTTCATAATTCCTTTCCAATTTTTCATTCTCATTTTTTATCATGTCGGTATCATCTATCAGTCATCGACTATGTTGTTTTTTCCCGCATTTTACGTCGATTTTACATTTTACACATATTTTTCATTTCATTCTACATTTTGTATTCATTTTACGTAAAATGTAGAATAATCATTTTACATGTAAAATGCCAACCCTGGATGATGAAAAGTAACGTGCGAAAAGTCATACTTGAACGTATGATTAGAAAAAGAACATAAGTCACATCTTTATGAAAAATGAGATTATAACGATTTTTCACAGTTTACAAGGCACTGAATCTGATGGCGGAGTCACAAACGTAATAGACCCCACGGAAACAGTACTAAAAATAACGTTTCCCAGAAAAAGAACACAAGTCCCATTTGTTTACATGCGCTACCGCTATCAGCTGCAACTTCAGTTTGCTGGTATTTTTTCAGGACTTATGTTCTTTTTCCAATCACACATTCACTTATCATCACAGTAGGTACTACATTCAGGATATCTCAGAATATGTGACTCCCTTTCAACTCATCCTGGCAATGTGTAGATATATTGGCCTGCATTAACATTTGAAGGGACAATAATACGGAAACGCGCAGAAATTATGAACAACATTAATTACTTTTTTCCTCAGCATTGTTAATAGAAACTGGTGAAACTTTTCGGTATTAATAGAAGACAGTTATGACTACTGCTAAAAAAAAATCCTAGCAACAGGGTGTTCACAAAATAGATTTTGGTGAAAAACTGTACAGAAAAATTTTATATTTTTTCAGTTTTCCGCAAAAATTGTCCTTTGGACCCAGCGACCTTCCTGTGGTAAACAATTCCTTTCTTCATACCCTTGAAAAATACTCTTTGGCCTCTACTTATTTTAGTTTTTAAGTTCGAAAGTTTTGATAAATGCCATTGGAATTTACTTATAAAACTAAAATGTTAAGAATAAATGAAGCGGCCAGTGTAGGGTAATGTCTGCCACCATGACACAACATTTTTTGTTTTGGCTATAACTTTGGTACTATTTGTTGAATTTTGGATTTCTATGGCCCATTCGATAGGTCCATATATAAGGTTTATTGGATAAAATATTCAGAAATTTTACTCCATAAACGTTAAAGATATGCCAAAAAAACAAAATCAAAATTTCTGTGTCAAGGTGCCTTCACCAAGGGCCACCATGACACAAGCTGTTGACACACTGACACAGATTTAAAATATAATGGTTTCTCAGTTGCCACTGTGACACAAACTAAAATTCAAAATGTTCACTATGACGCATTTATTTTTAGTAATATGGATTTTTTTTTTCAAGTTTGGTTGATTTTTTCACTGTAAATGTGTAAGTCAAGCTAGAAACACACATTTTATTCAAAATTTCTCATTTGTACTCTGTCATCGTGGTCAACTATCAATTTGTGTCAATGTGGCAACACAGTAGGATTGTTTTCAAAGCAGTGTTACCAACCCACCAAATGTTCGTTTTCAATTTTCTTTCATGCCAAAAGATGCGCAATTGAATGACGATTCCAACGCGGGCCTCTCCACAGGAAAAATTTAAATTGAAAAAAATTTACTTTCGTCAAAAAAATGATAATTTTTTTTTTTTAAAGTTTTCCATGGATCTCTGCGAATGATGGATATTATGATGGGTCATGTCATTTTATATTACGGTGATTTTTTTCACCCCAGGAGCGCTAATAGAAAAAAAGTTACGAAGGTTGTGTCAACGTGGCTGATGTGTCATGGTAGCAGACATTACCTTACTCCTTCAAATGTAAGAACAAGTAAACATATTCACGTACTATCCAGCTGGGCTGCCTAGTAACCCAGTTGGCGATTGCCAGGGGGGGTCATGCACTTGAGACACCCTATATTTCTGGAATTTCTTACTGTAAATTTCATTCAATGTGATAAGAGCAATAGATATTTAGCTGTAGTGTTTATCTATCCATGCTCATGGCTTCGAGGAAATGGCATCCCTCAAATTGATGATATAATATCCGGAATAAAATCCTTTGTTTGACCACTTCGGGGTCCTAATCCTCTAATAACACTTTTTGCGTAGTGTTATTTTACTTTCCTGTGTACAACAGTCTCGTTTGGAGTACATTTTACTTTGCCATAAGGAATAGAGATGGAAATATTTCTAAATTAAGCCGAAATGTGAATTGTCTCTCACAGACGGTAGAGCCTCGATACAGTTTTTTACGTAGGGAACAGACCTTGTTGAAATGTATTATTCCAGCCAAAACGTGTACAGCAGTGACCAAATCCATTTTTAACTTATGGACCATTCTAATAGGCAGCGTACTCGAGAGTTTCCGAAGTTAGTAGCCCTGCGCTGAAAAGGTTATCGTGGACGTTATCACCATAAAAATGCATACAACTTGAATTCGCTTTTTCTAGGCAATAAAATTAATGTTTTCTTGCGACTTATAATAGATGAATGTAAAGATTGAGGTCTTGAAACGGCTCCATTTTTCATGTATTAGTTGTTTACAAGCGCGTTTTGTAAACTTCCATAAGAAAAACAGTAATTTGGAAATCAACTTATTCATCTAACTAGAGCGAATAAAGTGCATTAAATTACCTTTCATCACAAACTAGAGATTTCAAGCTTCAATTTGACATGTTATATGACTCAAGAAAACCTATTTTCAGCAATTATGGAAGCTTTAAAATATACCAACTTTACACGTATTCTTATTGGAACATTAACCTTGATCCTTGATCGCCTTTTCAGGAGGTCGACACTAGCGAACTTGGTCACGGTTACGCCGCCTATACTAAAAGCTATAAGTACGTATTTTGGATTTGACTGACTTGTATTTCTGCGACATTCCTCCAGTTAATATATTCGTAGACGCTTGTTCTGATTTTCCGAAAGTCTTCTTAGAAGGAAAAGATTCTGGGTTCTATTATCTTCTCATTGGGTATATATAAGGTCATAAAATATTATCCCGGACTTTAAAAATACGAAAGTTGAGGACTGGCGAGAGAGAAACCCATTCGAATCACTTTATTGTGAAGGGGAAACTTGTGTTTTTTAGTACTCGGAGTCTATAACTCGAAATTGAACTTGAAAACCATAATTGACAGGGAATTAAAATTTTCATGAAATAGTGGAACGTTTGATTTTACAATTTTTTAGGATACCAACTTGAATTTTTTTTCATTTATTTCGTAGTGTTTTTATTAATGTTGTACCGGCAACCATGTTTGATTACGTTGCCGAGTTCTTCTCTTCAGACGACGTAAGTTTTTACACCTATAATATATAGAAATTTTTCTCGCTATTCGTGGCACTTGATAAAAATATGCTTGATACTTCGTAGTGCGTATAAATTGCTCATTTTGGAAATGTTCGTCTAATTCTCATAAAATTAGAAATGAATTCGAGGACTAATTTTTCTCATTTTAATTTTAATTTTCATAACATTTGATGTCTTATTATTCTTACTTACGGGCGGTCGAACCCGAGGTAAACTTTATTCTAAAATTCTCGATTGATGTAAGTAGTTCGCTCCATATTTTATTTTTGCTATTGAAGGTTTCTTCTGACTTGCGAGTAAACGCAAATAACTTCATAACTTAGGTAATCTGCTGACTGTTGGGGACAAATTTTCAATTTTGGTAATCATTTGGTTGCTTGAAGTTTGTGACATTTTACATATCAGTTAACGTGGGACTCAAAATTTTAATAAAATTCATAAGAAGTATCTATATTTTGAAATTTTGGACTCCTGATCTCGAATTTGTATGAACTTGGGAATTGAAATTTTGAAAAATATTATCAACAAAAATTTAGAGTATTGAGTTCATTCACTAAAATCGTTAACCAACTCGAAAAAATTGCCAAAAAAATTGGAAGTTTTAGCGTGAATTATTGAACAATAATTTTCGGAGTCAATTTTTTCTGATGATAAAATCGAAATCTAGGGTCAAAAAATTTTCAAATGCGAAAGGTGAACTATCGTTAAATTTCAGTTCATTAGAAGTCAATTAAAATGTTCGCGAAATCAAAAATTGTGAGTGGTCGCTCAATGGAGGTGAAGTTTAAGATGGGATTTTTCGTAAGGAAATTTGCACTAAAACCTCAAAATACAGTTTTGTTGAAAAAAAAATTGTTTCCAAAACGAAGAAGTACCAACGAAGAATTTGATGAAGAAAATAGTTCAGAGCATTGCCGCGTGTGTTAGTTTTGGGTAAAAGTGGACGTTATTCATTTCAGTCCACGACAATAAAATAAATACCTCCCTTTTCTCCGAAAAGTCGGTAAAATCTGTTTATCTATGGTTTTCAGACATGTGTCATTTCGGTTTCATCATTCAACCCTAAGAGCTCTACCGGGGGTCAGAATCTAAAAATTGAAGGTAATTAATTATTTCAAATACATCAGAACTACCTACGGTTTTGGGAGTCGCAGAATTCATTTTTCTGGTTGTTTTCCTAGTTACCTACTCCCAACCATAATAGTCTACAGGTAACTGAGATGTGAAATACTCACTGGAACATAATTATATTGGCGTACAATAAATCAAAAACAGGGTTTCTTGAGTCGGTGATTTCGTTTCCAAGTGTTTTTGGGTTGTAATATTTGACAGGAGACTGAAATGTGAATATTCGGAGGAGCTTGTCTGTAGTTAAATATAATCGGTCTTCTTGGGTCGCTAAGTTCATTTTTGAGGTTATTTTACACTGTGAACTGGGGGAAAGGTACAAATGTATTGATATGATTTCGCATTCCGAAGCTTAAATCTATCAAGATTGTATGTGATTGCAGATATACATTGTCAGTATCAGCTTAATTATTCATCGTCATAAATTACAGACTCAACATGTTATCTGCAGTTCGAAGATCTTACATTATGAAAAAAAGTGCGATATAGTTTGAATTAGGCCATTTTTTTTAAAGTGTATATTGATGGACTGTATAGGATACATTTACATCATTATCGCGTAAGAAAAACATGAAAACGGCTCTCTCTTCCGAGTCGGCCGTAGTGTACGCTAGGACGTTAATATTATTTGGGTAATAGTTTAGCGCATTAAACTTGAGATCATTTGGGTAGCTCCATCCTAGATATATGTATACCTAATGAAGGGATTTCCGTTCCGCGCCACAATAGTATTCGTTTTATTGATCTATTTTTTTTTTTCTTTTATACTCGGCTACTTTATAGGCTATAAATTTAACTTTTATCTTTCGGGTACTCTCTGATATACGTTCTGAATGAAAATGTTTAGCTGACAAAGCGACTTTCTGACATTACGATTCTAAGTTCGACTAGGCCTAGCTGTATATCAAACGAATGATAAGTCAGTAGCTTGGATAAGGGGTCAGAAAGAAAATGAAAACCTTAAGAAGGGTAGAATTTTACGAACTGAAGAGAGAAGGGTAAATTGTAAAGTTGGATAACTTGGGCTTATAATGCATGATTGATTCCATCACAGATGTGAATTCTGGGTTAGTGGCCGGCACCGGTAGCTTTTTTTTTTACCGGGGAGGGTAAAATATTTCCAGGAGCGAGACTGAGGAGACAGAAGTGTATCTGGTAAAATAATGCATTTTTTTAAAGTCTGGGAAGCGTAATGCCTTTAGTGCTCCTCTGTTCCTGCTAAATTGAGGTTTCTAGTAACCTAGTCACTGATTTCAGTTATTGCATTAAATTTTTGTTGTGAACCTTAACTTGGATCCTTGAAATCTGAATCTTACTTCAAAAGGCATCTTCACACAAATTGTTGAGATGTTTGTTGTGAATTGAGATTTATTAAAATAATGTTTCTGATAATAATAATACTTTCCTCAAACAAAGAAATATCCTAAAGGACAGTTGGTTGAAAGATAAAAAATCAGGATAGATGTAAGAAGTTGAAAGAAGTAACAGGATAAGTTTCCACGGTTGCTGATTTTGAAATCGTACTTATTCATATTGTCTCACATAAAAAAAAACTAAAAAAAGATTGTCGCTAAAACATGATATTTCTGCCCCTTCAAAATTGAAGACCTCCAGTTGTGAAGACACATAGTAATTTGGAACTCTTGATGTAAGAAGATCTCGTAATTTAAAAGTGTTCACTAGCTTCGTATTATGGAAAAATATGTGATGACACAAAGAGCAAACTCGATTTTTTGTCTGTCCCTCCCTAACCCTCCGAATTTGAAGACTTACGGTTGGTGTGAGATTTCGTAATTTAGAAGTAGAATTCGAAGGAAAACAGGACAATTCAAGAATGAGATAACAGGAAAGAAAGCAAATAGCGCAACTACTGAAAAGATAGAATTGGCCAAGATTGACATCGAATGAATCAGTGAAAAAACAGTGAAAGATAGGAAGATGGTTAAAGAAAAAAAAAAATCAATGCAGAGACGAAACTATGGGGGGATGTGGGGAGTTGAAACGCACCCTCTCCCAATAATTTGGCAACCGTCATACTTTGAAACGGTTTATTTGAATTTTTCATTTCTTACGTATATTTGTTTTTGTTTTTTTTTTGTTTTTTTCAGGTAAAAGAATTTCAATTTAAAAATCGGCAAATTTCAATTTAAAAATCGGCAAATTTTTAATTTTTCGAAAATTTGTCAGCAAATTTTCAGCTTAAAAAAAATATTTGTCGGAAAATTTTCTTCTCCGCCTCCCCAAATAGGAAGTCAAATTTCGATTCTGAAAATGAAATACTCTGGAGAATCGATTAAAAACATGAACTCCCCTTCCCTCTGAAGAAAAAAACTCCAGCTGATAATACATACATAATAACATGATCAACTGTTACGTCTTTTTTATAACTCTATACTGGATTGCAAAGTAGCTAGAGGTAGAGCCCCTCAAGGGACTAAAATAACCTCTATTTCGATAGTTCTTCAAATTTTAGTCAACTTAAATTTGTCTACTGCAAGTTTGCATTCGGCGACTGACTGTTCGATCCGGTATAAGGATTTCCAATTTTACCCAATAAGTTTGTTGTATTGTAATTCCATTTTATAAGCATCATAACGAGATTCGTGAAAATGATTCGTGTAAAAATTAAGAATTTGTTACAGAATTTAAATTTTGGAGCTTAGTTTAGGGCCAGATTAGAAATCTGATGCAATATTTGAAATAAGCTACAAGAAGAAATATTTCAATAACGTTTCTACTTCCTTCATTGAAAGAGTAAAATTTCTGTTTTGGTAGCCAAATTAGTGCTGGATGATGGAGCATTCGCAAGCAGCGACCCAAGAAACTTCTATTTTGATAGTCTGTCCAATGTGTTCTCGTATAGTTAAAATTTCCATGTCGGTAACTTACTCCAGGCTCTTCATTGGCGAGTGGTAGAATTTGTTTGACCCTTAAGAAACTGGATTTTAACACTTACTCAAGGTCATTCTTGATCTTATGTTGACCTGCTAATGTGTGAAGACAATAAAATCATCCGCTTATGAAATTCGTGGGTAAGCAAGCTGTGGGGTCAAGAGGAACAAGTAGGTACAGCGGAATGATGGAGTTGGAAGAAGATTACAGAAGCTAGAAAATGTAAGGATTTCGAAAGTCTGTCCAGTGCAGTAGCGTAGCCAGGGGGTGAAGGGGGCGAATGCCTCCCCAAGGCATCTGAAATTGAATGTAACATATGCAAGAATGAGCAATTTTTCGCCTTTAAAATACATTTTTTCAAAAAAATTTTGCTTAAGCAGTAATTTTACCTTCATTTTTATAAAATAGTCCTCTAATATCGGTGATTTTTAAAAAATACCTCAATTTTCGACTTTTTCTCCCTTGAAAATCTTACTTTGCCCCCCCCCCCCCGGGAAAATCCTGGCTACGCCACTGGTCCAAAATGTTTTCATGTAATTAAAATGTCCATGTCTGTGGACTTCTTCCTAGCCCTTTGCTGGCGAGGGAGAAGAATTTGTTTGACCCTTTAAGAAACTGGACTTTAACACTTCAAAATTCAAAATTCTTCTTGGTCTTATGTTGATATGATGATGTGTTGGTTAAATCATCCGCTTATGAAATTAATATGTTAGCAAATTGTGGGGTCAAGAAGAACAGTGAAATGAAATGATTGAGTCGGAAGAAAATTTGAAAAGCCAGAAAGTGTAAGGGCAGTTTTTATTTTAATAATGCTACAGACACCAGAACCAGAGGGAAAATAATGGATCGTTGCTCAGTGTCAAGACAGTTGAGATGACAACCAAATGCATCTCTATTATATAAATTGAAACGTCCGTTCTTTCCTGTCTGCATCACGCATTTTCTGCTTGGTCGATTTTCATAAAATTTGTTTTGACATATTGGCTTTTACCCATAGATGGTTTATGGCAAAGAAAAACTTCAAAAAGTTCTTTGGTTGAGCTGTATTGAAGCTTCAAGGTTATCAATAAGTGACGACTTTTGGACATTTTGATGTGGTAATTGAACAGGGGTGAGACGAGGTTCATTTTCGTTTTGAAGTGAACGGCGTTGTTGGTATGTAGACGACAGCGGGAAGTGGGGTGGTTCTCCTGTACTGTTACATCAGAAGCGGTCGAAAAGTGATCTTGCGTATTCAGTTGAGCAGTGATTTTGTGCAGTGGTAAGCGGTTGATTTTCGTGAAATTTGTTTTGACATATTTGTGGGGTGGTTCTCCTGTACTGTTACATCAGAAGCGGTCGAAAAGTGATATTGCGTATTTAGTTGAGCAGTGATTATGTGTAGTGGTAAGCAGTTGATTTTCGTGAAATTCGTTTTGACATATTGGTGGGTGGTTCTCCTGTACTGTTTGTTACATCAGAAGCGGTCGAAAAGTGATGTTGCATATTCAATTGAGCAGTGATTTTGTGCAGTGGTAAGCGGTTAGTTTTCGTGAAATTTGTTTTGACATATTGGTGGGGTGGTTCTCCTGTACTATTACATCAGAAATTGCGTATTCAGTTGAGCAGTGATTTTGTGCAGTCGTAAGCGGTTGAAATTAATTTTTTCAGGCCCGTTTTCGTTATAAATTGCAGTTATTGCGGTTGAATTATCTTCTTTTTGTGTGCAATAATAAATTGAGCAGTGATTTTGTGTATTAATTTCTTTCGGGCCCATTTTCATTATAAAATTTTTTGATATGCTCGCCCCAGCAAAAAATAATATTGGTAGAAAATGGCGGAAAATAGCAACAATAGCAACATTGTATAAGAAACGTCCCAAGTCTGAGTCGAGAAAAGCATTTTTATACAATAGTGCTATACCATATGAACAAGATGCAGCAATTGGTACTCTTTCAGTTCTATGTTCACAGTGCAATGCAAGAAAATGGAAAGGTGAAACTGTCGGATTTTGTTGCTCAAATGATCAGATTAAATTGCCTGTACTGCCAGAGTTACCTTTATTGTTGAGAAAATTGATCGAAGGTCAAAATCAATTTTTTTTAACGATTAATTCGGCGATATAATGATGTATTTGCCATGACTTCTCTTGGTTGTAACGATATGAAAGGCGGTTACATGCCAGCATTCAAGATTATGGGGCAGATGCACCACCAGATTGGTAATTTGATCCCTAGCAATAAGGATACATCGCCGCAACACCTTCAGATTTATTTTGTTGGGAAGATTGTCAAAAATATCTACCGTTAAAATAGAGATTGCAGTGTACGAAGAAAAGAAAAGGGAAATAGTATCACAAAAATAATGAATAAGTATATCATAAAATTTGTAGGAACCTCAAAACACAATGACATAACATACAGTCATACACTGCACCCAAAAAAATTTTAAAACGCAAATAACTTATTAAATAATAATGAAAAGCTGTTACATAAATTCAACAAAATAATAAAGTTGCCACAAAGTAAACCGAAAAATAAAGAACTGGTAAGAAATAGTATCTTAAAAAAACAAAGCTATCAGCGTAAATTCAGCGGAAAAAACAAAATAGTAAAATCAGTACAAATATAGAAACACATTAACATAACATACATACACTGTGAGTATTCAGAAAAAAAAAAATGAAAACACAAATAAATGCCCAAATTATTAATAGATATTAGAACTATATAATATAAAATCAACAAAATAAAGCTACCACTAAGAATACATAAAAATAGAAAAACTGGTGAAAGATGAAATAATAAAATTAATAATTTCTTTCATTTAGATAAATATTCAATTTCTTTTTGTAGACGTCTTCTTTTAAGTTGTAACTTTATTATTTTGTTGAATTTATGTAACAGCTTTTCATTATTATTTAATAAGTTATTTGTGTTTAAAAATTTTTTTGGGTGCAGTGTATGACTGTATGTTATGTCATTGTGTTTTGAGGTTCCTACAAATTTTATGATATACTTATTCATTCTTTTTGTGATACTATTTCTATTTTCTTTTCTTCGTACACTGCAATCTCTATTTCAACGGTAGATATTTATGACAATCTTGCGTTCTATAAATAAATGTTTGATGTTACAGAACTAACAGTTTTTGTTCTTTTGAATGACGTCCTACAGAGTTGAGAGAACTTCAAAAGATGTACTTCATTTCCAACTGTTCCTCCTTATTCCTATCTATAATATGAGCAGAAAGAGCTGTTTTCATTATAATTCCTACTACACTGTCCGAGTGAAAATAACTCACAATTTAAACGGCGCGCGCCGCAGGCGCCTAGCCTCAAGAGGCGCCAAAGGCGCCTCGTCAGAGGCTAGTTATACATAAATTGTAAGCTGTTTCCATGCAACCTGCAGACATGTGTAATTCACTTCACGTAAACAATATATTTCTTACAAATTCAATATACTCAACGTTGCATTCATGTTACTAGTATCCGTTTGACTATCACTCACCTTAATTCTGACGGTAACTGATGGTTTTTCCACAAGGGAATAAGTCATTTTTTCTTCTTCGATGTGAAAGAAAGTGAGCGTCCAGCATATTTTCCCGATCATATAACGTTTCTTGTCATCAAGCTCTCATTCTAATTTCCTTTGTTGCATGGGGAGAGGGGGCAAAATTATATTAGGTACCTGTCCCCAGTTTCATGAGTGGGAAGGAGAGTGCTCCTTGCCTCTGGTACTGGTGCCCCCGTGTTCGTGGTTTCCGTAACATTATTTCATGTATAATCCTTCGGGCATTAAAATCTCAATTACGAGTACTAATAACTGACCTATGGGGAGGCTGACAAATATCGTAATAATGCTGAAAATACTTTCGCTCGTATAATTTTTCAGTTTTTAAGGTAGGCTTTCAGAGAATTTGGGAGGTGAGATAAGCTCCTGCTTTCCCTTTAGAGCTTTCGACAATAATCACCCTTACCATAAGCGCAAAAAATCGAAAGGATTCAAATTAAATTCACACAAATATATAATATACAAAAAAAAAAAAAAGCGTAAAATGAAGAAGTTACACTTACAAGATCCAAGCACGATTTTTAAACCACGATAATAAAGGGTTGTTTCTGTGGTCGCAGTTCGCTATCACTTGTTGCTGCATGCATGAATACAATGATCTTCGCCCGTCACTTTCATTCCTTTATACCGAAAGAGTTTCTGTATTTAATGGGACGTCAGCGCACTCACTTTCATCATACCTCGTAAATGGTCACGGGGCCGCCTGCATTTCTCGGGGTGCGAGTAGAGCAACCCTGTTGCGCACGTGCGTTCCCTGCGTCCCACCTTCGAACGTCGAGGGCAATTTGTATGCCGTTGATTGCGATTCGTGTGGTGGCGAAAAAATTGCCTTTCCGGCGGAAGTGTCGGCGTGCGGTTTCGTTTTCCTGAATCGGTCGGAATCATGTTTTTTTCGCTCCATCCTCGCCAACTCGTAATTTTTGCGTGGTCTAAGATGCAACAGACGTTTTGGAAGGTTCGGATTGAATGAAGAAGTGGCGGCGCGGTGTTTTATTCAGAAATTCTGTCATATTGCAAGGCTGTACCAGACGACAGTCAGCAGATCATGCTGTGGGAAGAACAGAGAGGCAGCATTGGCTTACTTTTAACTGATTGCGAGGCTTCCTTTTGCGTCACGATACCGACATTTAACTTGAGATACAATGAAACTAATAGGGGTGAAGAACTGGTAGTAGGTTTCGTTTCGATAACAACCATTCGGGAAGTTAGTGGAATATTTGGAGACTAAAATGTATCGATTCGCATTCTGTTCGTTTGTGGGGCTGGGGGTTGTAACCATGAGAAGAGCAAACGTGCTTGCTATCGGTCTACAAAGTTTTGCTACTCGCATCTACGATATCAGTCTTGATGGTGATTTGCTTCTTGCTCTGCTTGTTCCCAGGTACTATGTCCCCTTCAGTTCCCCGCTTCTTTATTTATCAGTATCAACTACAGTTATCGTCATTTGTCCATAACACACGTGGTTTCTCATTCTACTTCCCAGAATATGTCTTTTGATACCCCCTCGGTACTGATGCGATGCCCGAAAGGGTAGTTTCCGGTGCTGGGGGTGCGGTGTCTTAGGGGCCACTTTGGCATGCGTGCATCGCCATACGTCCCACCACACCATGTCTTTTGATACAGAAGATGTAGTAGTCCAGTAAAAGAAGGGGATTCTAACGTACAAAAAATGACGCTGAGATGAAACTGGGTAGGACATCTCTCCCCGCTCCCTCGAAAATTTCTCAAAAATCCGAGGTGAACTAACGGCACCACGGAGACAAGGCCGAGAATAAATTTTTTTGTGGATCAAGTATCACTTCTTCTAGAAACAATTGAAAAAGTAGATGAAGCTATCTATATGTCGCAGCCCTATTGTAAATTCAGCCGAATTGCAAAGAGGCTAGACAGTTTGTAAAACGCCGCCTTTTTGTTTAAAAAAAATTTCAATCTCAATTAGGCTGAAAATTTTCAGACTTTTTACAACGGGGCCGTTCTTCTCCGGCCTGATTGTGTTCGTACTATTTTAATCACAATAAAGCTAACCTGAACCAGCTGTATTACAAAAAGACTTGATAAGTTTCAGTGTAATAAGAATTTAATTGATGTTATAACTAGTCTGTCAGTCCCTATTCGATGGTCAAGGTTTTCAGAAGTGTCAGTTTCGTCCGTCTAAGAATATGTGTGGGACTCGACGGTGTGCTTGTTTTAAAAATAATTTTAAATGTAATTCGAGATATTATTCAAGTCTCACGTGCTCTAAGAAGTAGAGCTGTAGGTTTCATAAAAATCTTTTTAGTATTTTTTTGCACTCGTATGTAACTTTGTAACTTTGTAACTCATGAAAAACAATGTACTGTATTATTAACTATTCTTACTAAAAACCATAGAACATTAATCTGATTCTTATTAGACCGTCAATGAAGTCTGTTTGTTATACGGCTGGTTAAGGTTAGCTTTATTGTGATTAAAATAGTACGAACACAATCAGGCCGGAGAAGAACGGCCCCGTTGTAAAAAGTCTGAAAATTTTCAGCCTAATTGAGATTGAAAAATTTTTCAAACAAAAAGGCGGCGTTTTACAAACTGTCTAGCCTCTTTGCAATTCGGCTGAATTTACAATAGGGCTGCGACATATATCTCGGTCAAACTGTCAGTTTTGAAAATAGAATGGATAAAGAAGTGAAAAGAATAATAATAATAATAGGATGGAACAAGTTTTGGAGTCTGAAACATATTTTTAAAGGACAATACCCTAATAAACTCAAAAGTGCAACTGTATTCAACGCATAATATATTACTCCAACAAATAACACATGGCTCACAGACATGGACAACAACGAAGAACCAAGAAAAACCACTCAATGTAAGACAAAATAAAATGAAAAAATCCGTACTGAACTTGAAACTACGAAACAAAGTCTTTCTAACAACAATACAGAACAGACTACCGGACATAGAAAACATGATAACTTTACATAGAAAACAGAAATGGAACTGGGCAGCCCACGTTGGAAGACTTACAGACAACAGATGGACCTAAAGAATAACAGTCGAATCTGGAACCCATACACCTCAAGGAAAGTAAGACAGCTGGTAAGATGGAGGGAGGCATTTGATACATTTTTGAAAAACAAATTATACCACAGAATAACGTGTGACAGAAGGGACTGAGGAAGAATGAGGGAAGCCCTTGCCCACAGGTAGGATATTGCGCGATAGGGGTTTGCGTGCCTCTATTTACGCAAGAAATAGATTACGAGTATACTGTACATTCATACCATTTTTCGCGCAATAAAAATGCCACTTACTTACCATTCTTCTTGACTACAGGAAAAATATTCCTAACAAAATTGAAGAAGACTAAATTTGCCGCGAAAAAGCCTTAGTACAATTTTTGCGTAGAATCAAAATTCGCTAACAATCGACTTTCAAACACGATGTCCTCGAATTTGAAATGTCAGTATAGTTTATCACTCTCGGTCATCCATATCGTCGTCATCATTGTCTGGATTCCTTCGTGACCGAAGATCCTATTCTTCAATTCAGCAACCTCTGTTGTCGCCAAATGTTGACCTGCCGATGGCTTCAAAATCCAATTCGTGATTTGATTATCCGATGGCATTTAGAACACTTGAAGTATTCCGGTTTTGTCTCCCGAGTACTGCTATTATGTGAAGGGAATATATGAGGAGCGATATTCCAAAACGGCCTCTGTCCATTTTTTTTGAAAAATCGTTTTATAGCGCCATCCGGTGAGAAATCTAGTAATACATATTCTGGCCCGAACAAAATCACGAGATCACGCAAGAAGCCAAAATAGACTCGCAAAGAGAAGGAAAAAGTTGTTCCAAAACGGCCTCTGTTCACATATGTTTATCACAATAGAGGAGTCGACACTATCTTGAAAATTTTATGAATTAGAATCTGCTGAAAGACACAGTATGTCTAATTTTGTGCCAAACCAAAACTAATAATTCAAAATTGTTGTTCCAAAACGGCCTCTATCCAGGAGATCCCCCACTTCGCGACTCCTGTACAAGGTACATTCAATATTTCAACGAGATAAATTCCTGTAAGTGTTCTACTAGGCAACCCGGCTATCAACCGTGACATGTAGGCGTAATACAGGGATACACCATGTTTCTTCTTCCCCGTGAAAAAAATATAAAACTGGACAGAGGCCGTTTTGGAAAATCGCTCCTCATATACACATGCTGTTCTGTCCTGGCAAGTTGATTCTTACGTATCTTCGACTCTTGCATTCTTCACGATGGAGTGAATAATGTTCTTGTACCTTTTTAGCTGTCCACCCGGTAGCCTCGGTGACGTAAGTTTGTATATCTGAAGAGGATGCTGTATCGTTCAAACCTAGGGGGAGTTACGGCAATACAAACGGGGAAAAGCCCTGTCTAAATTTTGTTCCATTATAGAAAATGTTATATAACTAGAGGAAATCGGAATTTCGAATACTACTGAACGGAGAGTACAATGTAAGCCTGAACGTCAACGTTCCTTTCCCTTGCTGGTACCTTGAAATATTTATTTCCTTCGCACAGATACTATAGCCAATTATTTTTGCCACCCTCACGTCAACCTGACGTCATCTTCAACGAAGTGAAGAAAACGTGAACGGAGTTGAAGTCGAAAATTTGAGAAATTTCCGACACTCCAGCCACAAAAATTTCACTCGCTTGAGTGAATAGATTTGGGGCAAGGAGGTGAAACCTCAAGGAGAAAGAGATGGTTCACACTTCGTTGAACTGTTCTACCATTCGAATGATATCTTGTGCTACTGCGAGTCTCTGGTCAACTTCGACGATCTTACCAAATTTCCAGTTCACCCTTACGGTTGAAGGTTCTTTGATAAGTACTGTCTCCCTTTATGGGAACAAAAGGAGATGACCCTTCTTTAGGAGGGTGAATAGAATTATGTCTTTCACGTAAAGATAAAAGGTACCAACTTCTAAAGGCAGGCCAAAAGGCCTCCACGACTCCTGATGTATGTCTCCAAGAGCTAATCACATTGGCTGAGTTGGATGACAACATCTGGGTTTGAACTTCTAGAGTTGAATTGAAATTACATGCCCGTAACTTCAAAAAATGATTCTGTGTCAGAGGAGTGAACAACTCATCTGATACGTACGTCACAGGTCTACTATTAATGGTGTCCTCAATCTGACACGAAGCTGTACTCAGTTTCATGTAGTCTAGCAATTCTAAACCATATGTCCCTTTCAAACATTTCTTCACGACCGAAACCAAACGTTCATAAGCTCCTCCACATCATGGAGAATAGTTTTGGGATGAAATGCCAGTAGATACTATTGCTTGTGATGAACTGGTTGACTCGAGAGTCAGTATGTTGAACTAATGTACCAACAAGTGGTTGAACAAAAGGAAAATTCGAAGAGCATTATCACTAACAATAAATTTTGGAACCCCTCTTCGCCGACAGGTTTCTGGACAACTCTAAATGCACCGCCCGTGTCACTAGGCAACTGAAAAGAGCAGTGGCGTAGCCAGACTTGGTATGGAGGGGGGGGGGGAGTTCGTTTCACTTTTACAACATTAACAAGTGTAATACTTGCTATTACCAGAATAAATTTTAATTTTTTCACATTTTCGGCTAATGCCGAGGGAAGGAGGGGTCACTCCCCCTATGGATACGCCCCTGGTAAAGAGTTCCATACACTTTGACTATGTATTCGTGACCGTTTCGAATATTTAGATGACCAAAATAATCTAATCCGTTGTGAAGAAAAGGAGATGCTTCCGCAACTCTGACTAAAGGTGGAAGGTACGGGAGGTAACTTATAACTACCACCGTACCACTTCGTACACACTTTGCAAAAGTGAAACACGGACTTAACTTTAGCTCTTCCTTTAACGATCCAGAAACGGTCCCTGATTTTAGTTAGCAAATGATTACACCCAGTGTGGTAATTTTTAATATACAGCTTCCGATTGTATACGGCCGTGGGAGGATTGTCTCTTGGTAAAAGAATGGGATGTATCGTATCCCACGGTAAAGATGATACGTTCTGTAAACGCCCTCTACATCTAATGAGCCTATGATTATCTAAGAACAAGTCTAGCTAAAAATTAGGCTAGACTTTCCTCTTTAGGCTCTCGCCTCCAGAAAGAAAATATTTCTTTTGAAGTTCTAACGAAAGAAACCGTCCTGAGATCTGATGCACATCAGTCTCAGAAAAATGAGAATGTCTAAATTGGAATACAGTAAGAAGAATAAATTGAAAAACTTTCGAAAATAATCGCATACACTTATTCCAATAAGGAAAGCGATTTTCGAATTAATTGGTTAAACGATCAGTGTACACTGGTTTGCCCGCCACTAAATTAGCCACTCACACCTGATCGCTCACTAAAACTGAAGAGAAAAAATCGTAATTCACTGAAACAGTTTGGAAAGGGCAATCCTTGGGATAAAGATGAAAGACAAGATTAATTTGTCTAAAATTAAAAGAAATTAAAACACGATATTAACTTTTCCTCCATGCTATAAGGAGGCTGAAGTGGGACTGGGCTGGACACGTGGCGAGAATGGACAACGTCCGACTAGTTTTTGAAAGGGGAAGGAAAAAAGGGAAACAAAGAACCAGATGGAGGGATGAGTTTGATAGAATGTTCCAGCACAGACAATATCACAGGATTGCGCAAAACAGGGGGAATGGGAGCGTCTGAGAGAGGCCTTTGTCTAACAGAGGGCAACTAACCCGTTTTGTATAAGTAGAAATAAAGACCATTTTGATTTTCATTTGATTTTGAAACTAGCCACAGGAGAGCGAGTTTTCTGAAATACTGCAGTATTGCAAGGAGGTGTTGGCCAATGTTTCTCATTGAGGAGCCATTTAGGACCATGTCACCATGACTATTTCTCTTTCAAGGGAGCAGCTTTCATGCCCCGAGAGGCAGTGTCAGCCGGATTATCGTGAGTAGGAACATACCTCATGATAATTTCGGAAGTAAAGAGGATGGGCGAGAAGCCATGCCCCTCTTATTTGATCAACAAAAACATCACATGAATTTTTTCCACCTCTTAGAAACCTATCCACCTAGATGGCATCCCCGAAAGAATTCGAAAAAATTCACCAAGGTTAAATAAAAGCCACCCTAGTGCGTAATCTTGGAAAACTGGGTTATTTTCCCTTCTATAAAAAAATGTTTTTGCTACCAAAATACCTGACTCCTTATATGGGCTATTAGAGGGGCCGGGAAGAAAGAACGAGTATGATTATTATTAGTCGGTGTCTGTAAAGGTAAATCACCGAAGTTTTTTTAGTCCATGTGGGTGCGGGTCAGAGACAGAGAGCAGTGACAGTGAAGTAAGCATACATGTGTGCCTAGCGGAAGGGGGAGAATCTAACTGTACCAAAAATGTATGGATCGCATCAGTTGGTCGAGAGGATTCTAAAATTGGAAGTCATCGGCCATCTATAATCTTTAAGTCTGTAACAATCGAATTTTCGCGAATGAATATTCTAACCGAGAAATTTTCATAGTGGAAAGTGTTCTTTTGTATTTCCTTTCCTAATTGTGTCATCAACGATCATGGATGACCTGAGTAAGCTTCAAGTTCCTGTACATAATCCCAATTAATTGCCTTTTAAAATATATTTATTTTTTATATTAGTCTTGTTGATAGGGATTTTCTCAATATTTGAGCATGTAGCATTGTCATGTATTTTTATCTTTTGAGGAAACCTTTTATCGAGTTCTTAATTCCGAATAATGCCGGGTTAAGTGATGAATGACAGAACGAACCTGACCATTCCCGTTTTCAAAAATAAAATGTCATTACTCTACGACCTAACTAGCCCACATTTTTTTCTAGATCGAAAAATGAAATATGAGTTGAAAAATTGAACTAGAAAAGAGCGCACGATGTAATTTGAATTACGGTTATTTTTGTACCGTCTATTTTTCCGACTACCACATTTTCGTGATTGAAAATACTGCGTCCTTATTTCTTTACACAAGGAAAAGTGAAACTTATGTGCCCTTGTGATAACTTTTACAGTTCTACAGTCGTGTAAATACACTTAATATTTCTGTAATAGTGCCAGTTATATTTTCCACGAGCTTATTCATTAGTGATTCAGTGGATTCTGTTTCTACTGCTGGTTACTTAATTAAACGCGATTTTTGTGACATTGTTCTGAGTTTCAATTCTCAATTACTAAAGCTTCCACTGCTTATGTACTGTAATATATATTAAGTGGCTATACTGCTGTTTTTTGTTTGTTAATTATCATTTTCTTTTAATTGTTCGTGGCCGATCACTATGGAGGTAGTACGGTAGTTGTTTTGAGAAATCAATTATACCTATAAATGATCAATACACGATTCCTGAACAATATCAATTTTCATTATAAAATATACCTACTCTCCGTAAACAAAATGAAACGTTAGATACGAGTTACTCTGCTCTTTCTTTTATCTTGAACTGAAAATTCTGATGTACAAGTATGTTTAAAGTCAATCAATCAATCAATCAATCAATCAATAGCTTTTATTGCGAGAAGAAATAGGAATTAGGGATAATGTCATATACATTTTAAATAGCATATATACTTACACAAGCTACATTGTTTTGATTTTGCGAGACCAAACTCCTGTTGCACTCATCCCTTAAGGGCAAAGGCCTCCCTCAGTCTTGACAATTCATTCCTATTGCATGCTATTCTATGTTGTTGTTGTTTTTTTTGTTTTTTTTTTTTAATTCACAGAATTGTCAGAGGCTCAATTTTGCTATGTGCCCAGCCCAGTTCCCCTTTTTTTGTCTTGTCCCTCTTATTGTATCAAAGTTCCCTGATAATTTTGTTTGATTTTACTTAGGGGTGTTTTATCTCTTATTTTTAAACTGAGAACGGATCTCTCCATGTTTTGAGCTGTTTTTATTTTGTTTACTTGCCTTTTCGTGAGGGCCCAGATTTGTGAACCATATGTTAGGGCTGGCAGCCCGTAGCTGTTGAAAATATTGCTTTTCAAATTGTTTGTAGAGGGACTCTTTAAAATATGTCTAAGACTTCAAAATTTGTTCCAACTGAGTGCTATTCTCCTGTTTATTTATTTTTCCATTCGATCTTCCATGCTACTTAGTTACCCTAGGTACGTAACTTCAGTAACATTTTCTATTTTGGTTCTGCCTATTTCGATGGTATCTTCCCCAATACGATTCTGTTTAGAAAATAATTTCGTTTTTTCCAGATTTATTTGAAGCCCCGCTACTTGACCTTGTGTTAGTTCGTCTAGCATCTCCTTCATTTGATTCAGGGATGTTTGAAATAACTGGGAAACAAACGGATTTGTTGGCAGGAATGGGTTCGATTGGAAATTTTCGCTGTTGATCGATACAATTCAGAATATTTGGGCCGGTGCTTTGAGATTTTAGGAGAGAAAAAAGAGCCACGGCGGAGGGATAATAAAAGTGAAAAATTGGGCTAACGTAATGGTATTTTCTCAGTAGCGTTTTAGGACCCAGCTTATCCCTGTTTGTTGGTAGAAAAATGAATTACAAGCTTAGGGGAACCAGAATCTGAAACACAGCCGACAAATTCTGAGCTGGAAACCAAGATTCATATTATGAGGAGCGCTTGCCATGATTCAGTTCCAAATGAATGTAGTCTACCGATTAAAACAGTTGATGGTGGTTTGTTTTGTTACGTTTTATTCAATGCCCCTCCTCCTTGAAATGATACCGCAATCATCACCACAAATACGGAACTTTTTAATGATACAATGAAGTCTTCGTTGCGAAAACTCAAACCCGTAATATTCCAATTCGTGTTTCAGACCTTCGACAAGAACACATCCATGTGCGTACGGTTTGCCACCTTCATAACTACGAATAATGAAGATGCTAGCTGATGATGGTCTTCATCGGGTTTTATTACAACCCGTAAAAAAAACCAACTATGGAGCTCTGCAAATTTCAGATGGTGGTAAGTGCATCCATAAAGTTGAATAAGCTTATTTTCTGTAGGTTTCTGAAGTTAAGATGGTCGCAGTGTTGATACCTACCTACCTACCAGTGAGACCATTTCAGGTGTAGGAGAATCTTACTATCCCTGCCCAGTTTCTTTCGATTGCTTTAAGATGGTCCTGATTTTAAAAATTTATTTCAAATAATACTTGAAGAGAATTTTTTTTAAATTAGGGCATAATTAGATAATATTAACACGTGAATGATTAAGAGTTCAGCTTTTACTGTCAAAATCGGCTGTTTAGAATAAAAAAATACCGGAAAAAATCCACAGATTTCGATGAAACTCTTTGGGGTTATTTTCGGGTCAGCACGTCTTGTTGACAAAATTTTATTCATTTATATTCACCAGAGTTACCACAGCGACAAATTAATAGTTCACAAACAAGCTTTTTTGGATATTAAAAACCCCTGAAATTTCAGTGTATCGCCCTTTTGATTGCTGATCGAAAGACAGAGTTGAGCTCTGTTGCATTAAATAGAGCGAATAATGTAAACTACAGAAAACTAAGAAATTCGAGAAATCGTATTTTCAAGGAAAACTAATTCATATAAAGAATAGCCGGAAAACTCAATTTAAAAATAAAAAAGTTGAATAGTAAATTTAAAAGAAAATGTTATAAATTTGCTCATTTTGTAAAAACTTACATGGGCTGTTGCCTGAGGTATATACATTAGCATGGCTCTCATCTAAAAAATTTTGAAACTGGGATGAAGACTTCCCTAGGTTTTCCTTTTATAAAACCTGTTACCACCACCACCAAATTTTCAGATTTTTTGAAAAATATTAACCTGCGTCCCGTACCATAAAAATGAGTGGTTTATCGTCAACATATCCTCGAAGTAGATGAAATTCTGAATATTTTTTAAATCAAGTTTTCCTAAATTCAAAAGTGAAATTTTTGGGAATTTTCTAAATTGAGGTATCGAAAAAAATCTCTTTCCATCCAAAAATGGCCACTCTTAATACGTACAACTTACTAAATATAAACGCAAATAACCGACATGGAGTTTGGAGGGGGTTGCTCATGGAAGAATTAATGTACATCAATAATGCGGAAAATCCTTTTGCTCGTATAATTTTTCAGCTTCTTTGTGAGACGTTCAGAGGATTTGAATAAGCGAAGTCCAAGCCCCCTGCATGTTTGCGCCTATATTCCCCTCCCTTTGACAGTTCTCTTACGAATACCCTACAGCGTCACAAAAATTACAATTTTAGTTTTATATTAGTCAGTGTATTGGTTTTTGAGGTCGCTGAGTTCGATTTAGAGATAATTTTCAGTTCCGATCCCTTTGGGGTCACCAAACGAGATTTGGACTAAATAATGGCCATTCTTTGTTCTCGAATATGTGGAAATGTTTGCGAAATAGTTGCACGTAGATCCTGTGCTTTAATTTCGTGCAGCGATATTCGGCGAACATTATTGCCAATAATCGTAGCATCCCCCTCTCTTTCGAGCTCAAAGAAACAGCAACTCCGCAGTTGAATTTTCAAGGCTCCTCGAAAATGCATACATTCAACTTTCAGTATGATTATCAAATCAGTTCTTATGTAGCTTTCGTCGGAGATAATTTTTTCTTGAATGCTCGTTATGTAGATCTGACCGTTATCTGTGTTAATATACGCCGGACTGTGTTCTGTGTTATTATGTGCAACTCGTCTTGTCGGTATCTGCCCTTCTGGACTAATTACTCATACCTTGTATATTACCATGCTTTAAATTTCCAAATCTAGTTGCCATGCCAGGCAAACAGCCAGGAACATCTGACGCCGGTCAGCCAGTCAAACATGATAGTGAGTCAACCTCCTATTACTAATGAGTGATTATACTCGCGATAGTTGGCAAACTGTAGTCAAAAAGAGGAAAGTAACATACTCTCAGCCTACCCTAAAAAAACAGTCATCAATGGTAGACAAGATAAGAAATCGAGTTTGCCTACCTCTAATAAATATTCCGCCCTAACCGAACTGAGCGAGCAAGAATAGGATACGGACACACGTAATGTAGATATGCTAATAATCGAGGAAAATTAGACTTTATTCTGGACAGAAATGCTATCAAAGATATTTTTTTGGAATGTCTTCGAAATGGCTCCGTGATTAACATACTAAAAGTCCACAGCGATTCCGGTGGAGGTTCGCCCCCAGGGGGCTTCAAAGACTCCAAGATTTGGTTTTTCGCAAATATCTCGCTTAGGAAACTCATCAAAATTTACATAAAAAAGGTGTTTTGTAAAATTTTCGTAGAGTTGAAAATGAAGCCGCCAGCGTGCGCTGAATTTCGCACATTTTGTGCATGCTCACTCAGCATACTCAACTAACAAGCAAACATCGGCGTTCACAGTGTTTTGGTAGCGTGCATCCTCCATCATTACAGTGAGCTTAGTTCGTAATCATTATTCTTTTTATAATGGTTAATAATAATAATCGCTTGCTTGTTGCACAATTCCGCTAACCATGCCCCATATAGAGACATGTTTGCGTTTGTGTGCTTCTTCTTTTATCACTCACAACACTGGTATCCACCTGTTAAGGTATAACTTCAGTATTGGAGAAATTAATAATAATAATAATAATAATAATAATAATAAATGTTGAAATAATGCGAACAATAATAATTATGTTAAAATAATGCAAACAGATCGTCCTCATCTTGGTTTTCGTCGTCGCTTTCTTCTTCACGCGGATACGTATTCAGGCAAATTCCCTTGCAGTTGCTGCTGGCTTTTGACCATTCGAGTCCTGAAAGAAGCACAATAGAGAAACATTATTTCAGCAAGAACCAAAAACGGAAACTAAAGATTAGAAAAGAAGTAATAGAGTCAATGAACGTCAAAGCAAGTTCCATTAAGCAAGAATAGAAGACTGAATTAGAAGATAAAGGCCCAAGAAAGATAATTTTCATAAGTCTAACCCAGCTTTTGACAGCCGCATGCACCTGCACATCCTTAGTTACACCGGCAAAACATACTCTGCAAAATTCGCGAAGGTGCAGGGTCTCTCGTACTCTCAGTTGGATGTAATTTTCAGCCACTTTACGCCATCCCCATTCTGTGGGCGATGTCTACGTTTATCGGCTGGTTTTTCAAGTTGCACATGTAGGTTTACCTCTTCAGCTATTTTTGTTGCTTGTTTTATTAGCGGTGGTTTTATTGTTTATGGCACTCAGAATGAACATGAACCGGGCCCGTATTCGAAAACTCTTCATCTCTACCATCTCTCCGTGCTTCACTGCTCGTAATTAAAGTATCCTTACCTTTCTTCGACAGTATTATTAATCGTTCATCAGATTTTTTGCAAATAACACATACTTTCGTCGTATCTGTATTTTACAGTATACAGGGTATTCCGGGAGTGGACAATAAAACTTTGCCTGTTTATACACCAGACTTAGTACATCGATGTTGTAAGGGTTGCATCGCCCCGCAACTTAAAGGCGCTGCGGTGTTGAAAAATAAATTTCAATTTTCGTGTATCGAAAAATCGAATAAAATATGATGAATTTTGGTTTATTAAAATTCTGAGTTAAGAGATAACCTATCATATTTGGTATCAAATTAAAGAAAAGATCCTAGCGGACAAATTAAGACTATAACGAACAATTTTTATTCATCTGGGACCAAGTAAAATAAAAAAGAAGTGATGAAAAAAAAAAAATCAAAAATTGACGCAAAACACTGTTTTTTATTGTAATTTGAGAAACTGACCAATCAACACCATGATATTTTAAGCTAAACAACAGCAGAAGGTTGCGCTCTTTCAAAACAGCTCAGTACTTCTGATCTCTAAGTCACTTCGTTTTAGAGTTATTTACAAAGAAAGAAATTAGGATTTCGAAAATTTCATCCAAAAATCGAACGAAATGTAAAACATTTCAATTTATTAAAATTTAGAATCCAGAGAAAATACACCAAATTTGGTATCAATTTAAAGAGGAGATTTCCGCGGACAAATTCAGAGTTTTCGTTCGTTAGGAATCAAGAAAAATGAAAAAAAAGCGATAATACAGCCTGTTTCTACACGGATGCAAATGACTTTTGAAAAAAATAAATACAAAAATTATGATTATCACGTATTTATGGGTATGACAAAATTATTACGAATGTCTTCGAATTGGCTCCCAGGGTTAGAGCACCTGGGAACACCCAAGTACTGACATCCGCCATTTTGAGTCGTTTGGTGCCCGACGACTCATAGTTCACTACGCGGGACGTTCCGCCTTCCTTTGGTATATCGAATTGTGAATCATCGGGCACCAAGCGACTCAAAATGGCGGATGTCAGTACTCGAGTGTTTCCAGGTGCTCTACCAGGGTGAAGCCTCTACCTATTAGCAGTGTGGCCACTCGTCAAAATTCCCGTTTCGATTTTTCACAAACGTTCACATCTTCATTTGCGTTTACTTTGAGAGCATACTTATTGGGCAGCGCATTACATCAGTTTTTTTTCCTTCTTTTTTTTTCTCCTAAATTGCTAAGGAAAGAAAATGTAACACATGTAGATGCAACAAATTTCAGAGAAACTGGGAAGATCGCAATTGTGCGTTATTTGAAGGATGAGCCGCATGAGCAGGATTGAGAAAGTTTTGGTCACTGAAAATAAAGCTAACATAGGCTGTAAACTGTGGTCCAAATGCAAAATTATTTTTTCCATCATTTTAAAATGTTACGTTGAAAATTCATTGTTTTCATCACTTTGTCGACTTCCATTTTATGTTCCTCAGTCCTTACAATTTAGGAGAATAGCTCATTACAGTCCTAATTTACTCGGTAGAATCTTCTCTTCAATTAGAAATTAGATTTTGTGAATTTATTTCATTTCTAGAGATTTTATAAAAGAAAATGTACATTGGTTTTACTTTGTTAAAATCAGGTGATGGAAATTCAGCCTTTTATTTTCTTTGCGAAGAACTCTAAAACGAAGCGACTTAGAGACTAGAAGTACTGAGCTGTTTTGAAAGACCGCAATCTTCTGCTATTGTTTAGCCTAAAATATCATGGTGTTGATAGGTCAGTTTCTCAAATTACAATAAAAAACAGTGTTTCGAGTCAATTTTTGATTTTTTTTTTCATCACTTCTTTTTTATTTTTCTTGGTCCCAGATGAACAAAAATTGTTCGCTATAGTCTCAATTTATCCGCTAGGATCGCTTCTTTAATTTGTTACCAAATATGGTAAGTTATATCTTAATTCAGAATTTTAATAAACCAAAATGCATCATATTTTATTCGACTTTTCGATACACGAAAATTGAATTTTAATTTTCAACGCCGCAGCGCCTTTAAGTTATGGAGCGATGCAACCCTTATAACGTCAATGTACTAAGTCTGGTGTATAACCAGGCGAAGTTTTATCGTCCACTCCCGGAACACCCTGTATATGGTGTGAATAGGCACGTCATGTGCGAATTTCAGTGCGCGCTGACGGCTTTATTTTCAACTGTACGTAAATTTTACAAGGCACTTTCTTAATGTAAATTTTAATAAGAAATAACTTTTGATTGAAACATTTTTTCATAAAATGCTTCCTAAGCGAGATATGCGAAAAACCGAATTTTGGAGCCTTTGAAGCCCCCTGGGGGACGAACCTCCACCGCAATCTCTGTGAACTTTTAGTATGTTAATCAGAGAGCCATTTCAAAGACATTTCAAAAAAAAAATATCTATGATAGCCTTTCTGTCTAGAATCTGTCATTTTTTGTCTAATTTTCCTGGACTATAACGAGTAATTATTCTAATGATAACATCTTGAAAGGCATGAAAAATGTAGTCCCACCACCGATTTCCGTTCAAGGGGTAACCAGTTACAAAGGGATGTTTGATAGAATAACGCAAACCATTTCGAAAGATCACTTTATGAATGCAGCTATCGCAAATGAGGCAGTCAAAATTAACATGCCGGAAGTCAACAACTGTCGGAAACTGGTTAAAGAATTTCGTGCCAGGGAAATTAGGTTTATCACATCAAATAAACGAGCTTTTAAAATTTGTATTACGCAACCTGCATCATTCTGTCAGCCCTGAAGAAATCAAGGACGATGTCATGCAAGAACTAAGGATCCACTTCCTCTCTTATTCATAGTTCTTGAGCCAGTCGATGATTATATAGGTAAGAAGGTATACGAAGCTAAAGCCCATTTGTAGCATCAAGTCACTATCGAATCTCCAAGTCCACGAATGGAGATAGTGCAATGTATGAGATGCCAGTAATAGGGTCATATTCGTTCCTATTGCTGCACTTTTCCCCTTGTCTGCGTGAAATGCGGCCAAAAGCACGAGACTCCCAATGTTTTCTTTTTGTTTTTTTTTTACTCGCGAGGGGGCTAAGGCCCCACTCGGCGACCAATCCGGAACTTTCTCCGGTGGCTCCATGTGTTGGGCTATGTACATTGAAATAAAAATTTACCGTGTCCCCCCTCCACTGCCTTACATACGTTCGAGTAGGTTTACCACCGGGCAGAGGGAGGAGAGCTCACATTTTTAAACTACTTATTATTGTATGCGAAATATTTACACATTAATATTTACAACCTTAAAGCTAGATACAACTTTCTGTCTGTCTGTTGTCCAGTCAGTCAGTCATTGTCTTAGTCTGCTTCTGGTTGTTTGTTGTCTCTTTCGATTTCACGGCACTTCCCTATCAGCTTCCATCTTCCTTCCCTGCCCTCCACTTCTGCATTACATCCAAGATGGGAGGGTCGCTCCAAGTAGGGAAGCCGCTTTCATGGTCAAACGGTTACCACAAGATTTCAGCCTCAAGTTCTTAATTGTTTCCTCAAAGTTGGTCGAGAAGATGAGTCGGGTATCTGGTTCCAAGATCCCCTACCAGTGACATTCCTCAGAACGGGAGGGGGCGCTCACAGGTGTCGAGCTGTCACTGGACTTCTCCTTTCTCCATCAACCTTTCCCACCCGCTACTGTCATTGTCTCTTCTGCTGCCGCAGCTTCGGTGGAATGCCGATGCTCGGTGGGTTGGTGATGGTGGGTCCGCCCTTTTCTGGGCTCTTCGACCGGTGGCTACGGGAACTTCCTGATCCTCGCCAGTCAGTATTGGTGTGCCGCTGACGGGGGCACTGGGTACGGGTCCATCCTGATTTCCAGTGCTATTGCCTGCGGCAGCTTCTGGACAGCGGGTATGGGTTCCTCCTAATTCCTGCTGTCCATTGATTGATGCTGGTGACGATGTGACCGCTGGGAATTGCGGGTTTCTCCGCTTCCCGCCAAAGCCGATGCATTCCATTCCTCCGGTGAAGCCGTCGGTGACGGAATGGTTACGTGCGGACCGGTCAGTAAAACGAGAGCTGTATTTTGGACTTACGCCGGGCGCTGATGCTGGGGAAAATCGAGTGCGCCCATCCTCTCTGGAGCATCCACGACACGTTACCATTGGTGACTTGGTGGTTACCGAAGTAGCTATGAGACGAAAGCAGGCCCTTCTTCCACGCAGCGCTTCAATTATAGTTTTCACGATGGTGTTTGCTGTTTATGAGAGAATTGTCAGGGGAGGGAGACTTTAATGCACACATTCGGAATGAGCAAGAATATTCCACCTGACTTTTAGGGCATATGTTGGTGATAGCCCACTAATGATTTATGATGAAGTATTTAGAAGATTGCAAGATTTCAGAAAAATTCTTAAGTGAATTCCATGTTAAATTTTGTGGTCCTTAAGGCATAGTTTAGTATTTTTCAAAAAGTTCGAAAATTTGGTGGTGATACTTTAAGGTTATTAGGATAGGTGATCGTCACTCCAATTGGTCTCCATTTTGATCCCCCCTCCCTTGGATCCTCAGAGATGGTTTCGTTGGCTCCAGTTCGGAAAATACTCTGACCGGGTCGAGCGGTATTTTGTGTTTAATACTTGCAGTGTTCGATCTAATTATTTTGTACCAGCCCAATTACCTCACCCTCAGAGTTCGTACTTCTTAGAGGAAATTAATCGTCTCTTGATGATAAAACCTGATCTCTGTTAAAAAAGAAAAAGGAAGGCATGTGAGAAAGTCAACCCGATTTAAAGACAGACAATCGAAGAACTGAACAACTGTTCAGACAAGCAAATAGACAGCCAGAATAACAGACAGACAGGTAGATTAGTGAGCAGACCAGCAAACAGGCGAACGGTTACAAATATAGATGAAATAAATTGCAAAACT
The DNA here is from genome assembly GCA_031841125.1 of Acanthococcus lagerstroemiae. NCBI lineage: Eukaryota > Metazoa > Arthropoda > Insecta > Hemiptera > Eriococcidae > Acanthococcus > Acanthococcus lagerstroemiae. The sequence goes on along the minus strand of CM063110.1, from coordinate 30,972,395 downwards.
AGTTATGTGTTTTGCCTTAAAATATGAAAATTCGACGCCGACGAGAGTGAATCGAGTATCAGCTGGGGAATTGAGCCGTATTATCGTCAATAACAGCTGAGTAAACAACTCGAATTTATTTTATTGACAAAAATGCTAACAAACCGAGATGATAAATAGATACATTGTTCAATCACAAATCTGTTTAAAAAAGTTTTATAATGGAAGTCTCTCTTAAGTTTGCAGGTACTTTTCCATTTTTCATACTTTTATCTGTATTATTATCAATTTAGAGGCATATGAGTTATAGCAGTTCGCAAAAGTTACGGGTTTGAAGAAAAATATGAAAAAACTTTTCCGGTTAAGGAATTTTCGTATTTTCGTTTCGAATTCAGATAGGTGGGTGTTCTTGCCTTCTCATTCGTTCGAGTCATTTCTATACAAATATTTTTGTTTCCCCAGCTGGCTTCTCTCGTTACGCACTTCGCAGCAGTAACCTCGTCAAGTGTTAGAATTCTAGATCGATGACCACTACATTCTGATAATTCAGATTAGAAATGGTCCATCCAGCTGTGGAAAAATTTGTGGCAAGGATCGCTCGCCTCTCCCACTCAGAAGAGATCTCGATCAAACATGTCTTTGTATTTTGTTCTTTTGATTTTTGATTTCAAAAATGTTTATAAATTGGCTAAATGGGTTCCTTAGTTGGCAACATTATATAAGGTGAAGACATTTTCCCCATTTTTTGTTTATTGATCTTGCTTCGGTTCGTCCTTATCAGGATAAAAATATTCTATGCTTGAATTCATCTGCCTTCTAAATCTGTCTCATCTTTCTAGATGCAAAGAATTGTTGAAACAACCCCCGGGGTTCATCCGAATATTATTTCCCCCTCCTATCAGTTGTAAGTCTCTCCATCGGTTGGATTTTGTATTTTGTATTTGTGATGCTGGTTCAAGCCGTGACGTCGCGAATGGGAGGTGAACTGCGTGAATGCCGAAGCCCTCTCTACAAAAGTAACGCTTATGGCTTTAAAAAGTGAAGCTTATAAACTTAGCGTATCAGCCTGCCGTTCTTTGTAAATACGCTTCTGGTAGATATGGACTTGCGAGATAGATTTCTTCATCCCATATCTCATAATTGTTTGTTTTTAACACATCTTATCATGATCTACTCTAATGAAGCTTCACGAATCTCATCAGGGTCTTGATAAGTTTCAGCAGGTAGTTTCAAAGAAGTGTAACAAGTCTGAAGTTTAGTAACTTCTATCTGTAAGCTCCAAAGGAGCAAAAGATGATCAACGTTACATTTTAAGAAGCTCAAAAACACTCATTGTAAAAAGTTGCGATGGGCAATCTCAGCTTACAGATGAAAAGAAAAATAGTTAAGCGAGAGGACTAGAGGGGCAGCTTTCGTTTTTTCAGCTGTAAACTAAGCTTGGAGCAGTTTTGACATAGATATGTCTATTGGCTGGCCCTCCCATCCTATTTCCGACCGACACTGAACTTGATTCCAGTTCAGTTATGCGTATTGTGTGAAGCCAGTCAGTATGATTTAGCTTTGATCATGGTCACAATTCAGTTCAGTGGTCCACATTTCCGTGGAAATTATTCTCCCTTCTAGCCATGTGCTCATTGATCTTGATCTTTGCTGTGCGGCTGCACTTTGCAATACTTTAAAGTTTGACATCTTACAGCCATGGGTATACTTGAGTGAAAACTGTAACGCTCCCCCAATACGCGCGACGCTCCACCCGACATTCTTCCTGCCATGTGCTTATTGATCTTGATCTTAGCTGCGCGACTGCTGTGTGCAGTCGTGTTGTTATTGTTAACAGAAATTTCCAGTATGATACCCTCCTGTTCCTATGACGTGTTGTTAATAAATTATTTGTAATAAGACAAAATTTGTAAAATTCTGTTGTCATTTTGTTATGTTATGTCTACAACACTGGTCTGCAGCCGTGTTGTTGCTGCGCGACTGCAGTCTGCCGCCGTGTTGTTAATAGAAATTTCCATGGACATTTTTTATATTAGATAACGAAATTTCAAGTTTATTTTTCAACGATTCACGAACTGACAAAGAATTTTCTTATCAAAATCATTTCAATATAAAATCATCCATCTATTCCTCCTCGATCGATTTTTATCATCTTTTTTCTTGGGCTTAGGGAGGTTTTGATATCTGAAATTTATTGGGTGGACTATGGGTGGATGTTTTTAATAGTTCTATAGTACTTGACACTAGAATACAAATAAACCATCTACCAACTTGTGATATGCCGTGGGTATGCCATATAATTATAGAAATAAGGGTATCTCGACAATAAATATGCTTAACGATCAAGCTGACGTAAAATAAGAGAACCAAAGTCCGAACTGTTTTTAAATATCATAAATCCCTACGCCTTCGTATTCGTTTTTTTCTAGTGCCACATTGAAAAGGCAAAACTCCGTGGAATAACGGAATTTTCTGTAAATGTCGTAATTTTTTGGCACAGGGCTTGATTTTTGGTTACTTTTTCATCAAGCCAAAAGTAGCCTAAAAATGCATTTCTTACCATCTGAACAGATATCCTTAATCGATACCATATTGATCTAAATTGAGCTGCTTTGTCACGATACAAGTTTCAACGAAGTCTTCAAATCTGAACGTGACCTTAACGAATCTAAGAACAACCTTAAGTAGTTCTAATATAAAACTTTTTTCCCCTCTTGGCGAGTGACTATGGCTGGCCATCCCGGTAGCCAGTCCGGAACTTTCTCCGGAAGCTCCGTGTATTGGACTGTGTACATAGAAATAAGAATTTATCATGTCACCCCCTCCACTGCCTTACATACCTTCGAATAGGTTTAGCGCGGGGCAGGGGAGGGGACCTCACATTTTTAAAACTACATAATGCATGCAAAATATACTTATATACAGTGATATAAAATTTACAATCTTAAAAGCTAGATTACTACTATTTTGTCTGTCTGTCTGTCTGTCAGTCACTCAGTTAATATCAAGTCTGCTTCAAATTGTCTATTGTCTCCTTCCATTTCACGACATTTCCATGTTGGCTTCCATCTTCCTTCCTCGCCCACCATTTCGGTAACGCACCCAAGATGGGAGGGTCGCTCCTAGTAGAGGAGGTCGCCTCCATGGTCAAACGTTACCGCAAGACTTTAGCCTCAAGTTCTTTGTCTCTTCCACAAAGTGGGTCGAGCTGGTGAGTCAGGTATCGGGTTCATGGGAAGGGATGCTCACAGGTGCCGAGGTGCCACTGGGCTTCTCCTTTCTCCGTCGACCTTTCTCGCCCGCTACTGTCATTGTCTCTTCCGCTAGTATAACAGCTTCAGTGGAGTGCCGCTTATTGATGTTGGTTGACGTTGGGCTCGCCGTCTTCCAGGCTCTTCATCAGTCTGGGGCTGCCCTCTTCCGGGCTCTTCGACTGGCGGCTACGGGTCCTCCCTTATTCCGTCAGTCAGCATTAGTGTGCCGCTGACAGGGGCCCCGAGTACGGGTCCACCCTGATTTCCACTGTCCGTTGGTTGGTGCTGGTAGTGACGACGTGGTGGTAATTGCCGCTGATGGGAACTACGGGTACTCCACTTCCCAGCGTCGACGCACAGGTTTCGCCGTGAATTCGGCCCACACTTTCCACTCCTCCTGTGAAGCCGTCAGTGGTGGAATGGGTGCTTGTGGACCGGTCAGCGCGCACTCCGTGAGAACGCGTTCCGCAGACTGCGAAAATGGGCCCTCACCCTCGCATTGTAGAGTGTCGCGCCGTCGTCATTTTGTGCAGGTACTCGGTGAAGCATCTGTATCCTAACAGCGCTTGCGTTGTCCAAAACGAGAGCTGTATTTTGGACTTACACCGGGCGCTGATGCTGGAGAAAATCGAGTGCGTCCATCGACCGGTCAACGTCCCGTCCCAACGTTTTCCCCAACATTGCTCGGTGATGCGGCGGAATTACATGGCCAGCCGCTCAAATGGTACCCCACCAGCTACAGTGGCTGCTGCGTTCTCTTCTTCGCTGCCACTGGTGAGATCGTCATCTGCTTCGTTGTCGGTATAATCAGCAGCGGCCTCCGCCACTATCTAGAACTTGCCGGATGCGGTGCGGGCAACTTTGGGATATGGACCCCAGTTGATGACTGGTAGGCCACGAAGGAGTAGCCAGAGGACTGACCGGTCATGAATCGCGAGGTCTACTGGCGCAAGATCAGCCAGAATTAGTACTGCTTCCTCACTGACTGTCCGGTAGTCTCGAATATGCAGAGAAGTGCTGCTTTCCTCTGCACCAACATGAGCGGCTGCCGTGTCGTTCGTAGGACCGCCCAGTGGTACCAAACAGAGCTATAGTACAGGAGGTGTGTCTGCACGCATCTCTGCACCATAGTCCGTCTCGCCCTGAAGTTATACCCGAACATGTTGGTGCATATTTGGGTCAGAACGGGGAGCGATTTGGCGGCTCGGTCAGTTACCTGCCGGATGTGCTCGACCCAGTTGAGTTGGTCGTCCAGAATCACCCCCAGGTACCGCATTGTCGTCGTCGTCGGGCGGACCACCGTCCCGCCTCCAACAGAAAGTTGAATCCGGTCCGGTACTTTGGTTCTCCTGCGACACAGCAACAACACTTCCGTCTTGCTGGCGTTCAGCTCCAGACCCTTGGCAGCGAGTCGAGCTAAAATGGTGTTGATTGCCAGCGCGACAATGCGCTGCAGCTCCTTGAATGTCTCGACGCTACAGACAAGCAGCGTGTCACCGGCGTATGCCTGCACTGAGATCCCATAGCTGAACCTAACAAAACTTGATTTGGTGGTAAAGTCTTACAAGTTTTTCAATATGGTCTTGAAGAATTTCAGGAGTCTTAACGAGTCCTAATACAGTCTTAACGGTGTCTAACAGAATCTGAACAAACCCTGTTGACGAAACACTTCCCTTGAGATAACTGTTTTTACTCTTGCTTCATGCGAGATCTGCGGCGAAGTTGTGTCGGCTTCACAGTAACGTAATCAGCCTCGTGTTCAAGGGGAGGGGGTCTGGTCTTGACCAACGTGGGATGGGGTGTTAGAAGGGGTGCTAAAGTCAGAGAGACACTGTTTGACGAAGTCGCAAAGACGGGTCCAGGCCCACTGGACTCCCGGCTACGCCACTTCGGGTTCACCCATTCTGAGATGACCTCGCGTTTTGATTAGTTGAAAAGAAGACACTTTCGTACCACCAGTCTCATTTGTAACGTCTGGCATATATCGAAACTCTGTGACCAATTTTTCGTCAATTGAAGAGCTTTGACAAATCTTTATGAGTCGTGACTGAACATTAACATTGTATGTATTAAAGAGTATTGACAAACGAAATGATTCATATTTTTGCAGAATTTGTCCAGTTCTGCGAGTATTTTCAGCTGTACGAACACATAAATCGTCCATAAAAATTGTTTCTTCTCTGACCTGTCCTCCCACAGGTATAGGTATACCCTACAATCAAGAAAATCGGGGAGAGGGCACACATCTTTTTGACTCGCTTGGCTCACAACAGTGCAGTGTTGATTGTGCTCTCAGTTCTACAGTCCTTGCCACGTTAATGTTAACAACCATGAACTCAGCCTTGAGTATCTTACGGAGTCTTAGTGTAGCATTAGTGAGTGGTGTGTGGTGGGACGTATGGCGATGTACGCTTGCCAAAGTGGCCACTATGACACCGCACCCCCGGCCACAGGAACTACCCTTTCGAGCATCGCGTCAGTGACCGGAGGGAGCATTAGTGAGTACTAAGAGTCTTGATAAGTCTGATCAAGCTTTCAGGAATCTCAATTAATTTTAGCGAGTCTTCATCAGTCTTACCATGCGAGGAATCTCGATGAGTCTAACCATAAATAGGATTAACAGAGTCTTAACCGGTGACATCATGAGTACGTGACGACATGGGCAACATTTCAAGGTTTCCTCGCACAATAATGTCTTTTGAAATGTAATCTGCTTAGTTCCACTCTCCCCTCCCCCGTAAAAACGACCTTTTGTGATTGATTTTAGAAATTTCTTGGCAGACCTCTCACCGCCCTTCTACGTCATACATTGCGTTCAAAAAAGTACAAATGAACCGAATTTGTATTTCATATATGTGGTTTGTTATGAGTACTTCAACGCGAACAGTGTTGACAAATTGATTTCATTAATATTTTGTTTAATCGGGTGGCATTTTCGTAACTGAAAACCAGGAAAATGTACCTACTGTACCATCTTCGCCAAAAAGGTGTGAGTTGTTACATACGAAACTCGAGACGCGAGTTGAGACACTTGATACTTGTTTTCGATACGCTTTCTGAAAATGAGAAAATATTCGCGTTACTGAGCATATTGGTTTTCAGACCACTACTGGATTATAATGCATTCGGCATTTTGCAACATAGGAGTTATAAGAAGCGAATAGTAATACTGTGAACTGAATTTTGCGCCGAATTTCGTCAACCGCTTGTTGATGTACAGTATCTTACAGTATTGATTTCAGTAATTTTACTTGCAGATAAAATAAAAATGGAGAATTTGAAAATCGATTCAGAGAGGCTTCTTGTGTAAATTATAGTGGTCGAAAATGAGACTGGTTAGCTTCAGTACGAGCTCGAAAATTTGAGTTATCAAATCATCAAATTTCGGCAACTATACGTTGGCCGCGTAGGTAACTGTGAAATCTCATAGCCCCTTCTATTTTAAAAATATTAACGTAATGTAACTTCAGTATTTTAGGAATTTTTTCATAATTTTGTCGGAGTCATTAAAATTTATGGCTAGATATCGATGGTAAAAATAATGATCGTAAGATATTTGTTTCTCGGTCAGTAGCGAATCTAAGGCTGGCAAATGTTCTGAAATGAGAACCATTTTTAAGAAGATGAAAAAGGAAAAAAGTCGGATGATTTTATATAGGCTGTTTTGTGAATAAATGGATAGCACGATTCTGATCTAGCTTCTCAAATAAAGGTCAGACAAGCCTCTCCCCCACTCTAAAAAAATATTGATTGGATGATTTTATCCCGGCTGGTACCGTTTTGGGCCATCTTTTTTTGTTTTGGGTTTCCTAGTAGCCCGGGGGCCAGAAAGATTTTTTTACATAAGGGTCCAGTCAGGAAAAATCGCCTTATCGCCCCGTTCATGACATGCCTCTGACCAGTTCCTCAAATAAATATCAGACGAGCCAGAAAAAATCAGACTACCTGGCTGTAGTCCCTTACTTGTGATAAATTAATCAGACAATTTTAATCCTGGTGGTACCGTACTAAGCTGCTTTTCTTCTCCTAGTAGCTGGGGCCCGGTGGGATCTTTTGAAACGGAGGTCCAGTCAGTAAAAGTCCGCTTGCTACTCAGCTTTAGTCTGCTACTGCTCTTGGCAGTAATGGACATGTCAAGATGTTAACTCAACTGACAACTACTTATTAATACCGTTTAGCCGAATAAAAATACCGAAGAGTCTAAAGTTCAGAGGCGGCAACTAGCTTGTTAGCATGTGTAGTCACCAAAAAAACGGTTATCATTTTTTAACTTTTACAGTATATAGTGAGTACACGAATAGTTTTAACAAAACAAGTGCTGAGTAACATAATTACTTAATAGCATAACAGGGTGTTTCTGTTTGAATGGATTTCTCTGCAACGGAGGGTAGGCCAACGTATTACTAATGCGTGTCTAATAGTTTGCCTGCCTCAGGACTTGTAGGCGGAAATATTGATTAAAATATTTTTTTCAACATAAATCACGAATTATTTTCCTCAGCCTTTAAAATATATGAGCAAGTATGGTTTTCAGGAACTGAATGAGAACAGGCATACCAACTACTGCAAAACACTCAAGATCGAGGAATCAGTTAATTTAGGGTTAAATGAAATAATAATAATAATAATAAATCAAAATTTTATAAGAACTTATCAATTAATATGATAAACGGTTCCTTCTTTTGTCTCCTTTATAAGTACGTCATAGTTCCATTCCTCTACTGTCTGCAAGAGCAATTCCGTTTTCACTTGATTTGTTAGTAACTATATATATTAATTAAAAATCAACCCAACCGAGTAGGGACTTGAGACGTGCACGATTACGTGACCAAAATGTAGACCGTTTCTTATATTATTCTCCTCGTGGTTTGACAGAAAGATGATTTGTAATGAACTTTTTTCAAGTTGGAAATAAAGACTCGGGGTACAATATTATTTTGCTTTTTTATAGATTAAAAATTTCTTGAAAATCCATCTGATCGCAGGGAGATATATGATACTTGGAAAATAACATACACATAATGCAAAATATACCTAACGTGTATCAATTTCAAAATGATCCTTTTATTCTTATTTTTTTCAACGACAATTCTATTTTCATAACATTATATCTTTTGGAGATGGCATTAGAAAAAAAATTTGAACATTGGGAACCCGGCACATGTTGTGGCTTTCATTATGTAAATGATTCCAAGTATTATGTCTGTTTCTGGTCTGACAGATTCTTAATTTTTGCCTGTGTAATCCTTCGGACTCAACAAACTTGTATTGTAAAATCGACACTGAATCTGACTACGTTACAATTGGTACATGTGATTTGCATTGTGTGAATGTTGTGTTCTATTAAGCCAACATTTCTCTTACTGACCTCGTAAATTTTTCGTGAGTTTTGATTGATAAGAACTTGAAGAAATTCTTTACAGTTGATTCGTTATTGTAGCATAAGAAAATTGATTAAACATTTAGTGCCAATTATGGTCCACCTATTTTTCATGCATTCCGATAAGTTTCACGTCCCAACCTAATTAGATTGATTCTTGATAATTTTTGTTCAGCGATAAGAGAATTTCTTTTTTTTCATGTCTTGTTACTAGTCAAAAATTATTTGAAAATTAATACAACTAGGTAGGGACTTACAACGTGCAGGATTACATGGGGAAAATATGGACCATTTTTCATAGCAATCTCGACTCTGTTTGATCCCCAGTTGATTTTAATCAATTTTTTGACTAAGAATAACGAATTTGGCAATTTGAGGTTCAGTATTTTTTGATTTTTCATCAATCAAAAATGTATCTATCAAAAATCTCTCTGATCAGAAAGATGTATGATACTGGAAGCATAACATTCACACAATGCAAGTCACAACACATTACAATTTCAACGTAAACGGACTCAACGTTGATTTTGTACAAACTTGTCTTCCGCTTACATCACCAAAAACTCACAAAAATGGAGTTGTTGGAAAAAATTCTTTTCCAGGGTATTCAAAATGAATACAGTTACAAAATGAATTGGGATAGGGTAATTGTGCATAGGTATGGAAATTTATGGATGGCTGTTCTGAGATTTTCAAAATGAGTTTTCTTCTTTGTATGTCAAAATTATCGAGTCAGTTTTATTTGGTATTAGTCTAGTCTAGAAGTCAGAAAATTGAATTAAAAATATAACACTACACAACAGCATAAAAAACAATGGGATGAGATTATATGATTTTAGCTATATTTTGAATGCTGAATACGATGGCATTAAACAGTTTCCTCGAGAACCTCTCGTTTTCCATATTCAAAATTAAAATGTGATCAAATTTTTCTTGTTTTATTCCTTTTTTGTCATCCACGAATAGCTACCCTGATACTGATAACAATACTGACGGCGCATAGGTGTTTGATCAGTGGTATTATCTTGATGATACTAAAATTCGCATTTAAGATAGGAGATAGAGAAAAAAAAAAAAGAAAAAAAAACTATAATCCAAAAATTAACATCGGCATTAAATGCCTCGTTGAAAATACTTATAGAATCATATGCTCTCATGTCATTGATTTTTTTTTTTTTTTTACAAAATCTCAAATTGTTTTGTAGTGTAATAGCAGGGATGAGTAAAGTCCGGGAACTCTAAGATTTAAATCCAAAATCCAAAATCCTGGTAAAAAAAGGATTTAAATTCAAAGTTTCGAATCCGTTTTAGAAAAGAATTTCAAAGTCTACCATTGGCTGAGGACGTTCACATACAACTTCTGTTGTCTGTAGCCAGAGCTCCTTAGCTAAGCCGAAGCCTTTAGCCTTTAGCCTTTAGCCGTTAGCCAATCGATTTTGGCCCAGAACTAGCTAGCCATTCGCTAGCGAATGAGACCAAGTTAGCTTGTACTTAAGTTTTTAGCCCTTCCGATTGGCTAAGCAGCCCTGTCTGTAGCTCAGCGCTGAAATTCTAATTATTGTAATCAGTGAAAGAAAGAAATTCTTAGAACTTTGTGTTCAGCGTTCTAACTTCTTACTTACTGAAGATGACCAAATGAGGTTCTTTCGCGTTCGCAGAATACAACAAAAAGGATGTAAAACTATAATATCACTATGTAAAGTTTGATTTTCAAGATATCAATAAATTAATGGTGAATTGTTAAAATTGATGAAACAAGGATTTTTAGGGTGTTTGCCGCAGCGCTGCGAGCACCCTATTTTTGGATTCGGATTTCAATTATTTTTGTAATCATCAAAATGCAAATCCTTTGCTAATAATTAGGAATTGAAGCCGAAATCATTTTTGAAAAAGGATTCGAAATCCAAAATCCAAAATCAGGATTTTTGGAAATTTGGATTTAAAATCCCTGAGGATTCAAATCCTGCCTAACCCTGTGTACGAGTAATAGCGTATGTAGCCGACATAACACCTATTGCATATTAGTTGCTGCCACTGCTGCAGTTACCTGACTTTTGAAATTTTTAAGATTCAAACTTTCAAACCACAATAGTCCTTTCAGTATTGCAGACAAGCAAACTTCTGACTTGGTTTTAAAGAACGAACCAACCACTACGATCCCTATGAAAAAATATTATAAATTAATGTTTTAGAATTTTACTTAGCCAGAACTATCTTCTATCTACTACTGAAACATATATCACTGTATTATGACGCAGATTATTTGAAGTGCATTTTAAAACTGTGGAACCTGGTAACTCATTCAGCTATACAAAGCGTAGAAAATTCGAATATCTGTGGCGCCTCCTTCGCGTACAGAGTAGTCTTAAACGTGTTCTAATTCGTTATATTTTCTCTAGATAGCCCTAATATTTAACTCCCGAGCTTTCGATTAGTTTCGAGTTTCAGTAATGGCTGACAGAATGCGCTAGTATATTTTCCTTGTTCTTCATGAGAAAAGTTCCGCTTAAATTTCTTTTCAGTTCATTCTTTAGGGGAGCAGGATGCAGCCGACGGAGGGTTTGAATACGTTCGAAGGGTTTAACTTGCTTGTCTTGAACGCATCACTGAAAATCCATGGTAAGGATGGTTGATGAAAAAAAGCGGAGATTCGTCCCTCCATAAAACAGACTTTAAAATTGTAGCAGATTCCTAGTATTAATAGACCGGATTTTTCATAATTCAAGAATTTGCGCGTTCCTCTTCATTTGATCCTGATTTATGATGTTTTTATGTTTCTTCTCCTCGTCTAAGCTGCCGATGTCTTCGTTACCCGAACACGAGTAGTTGTGAGTTATATGTAGTTGTAACTAGTTAGGTAATGGCACGAGTCTAAGTATCTGAATGATTTCAAAAGTGCATGTAGGTACTCAGGGCAGTGCTGCCGTATTTTGAAATCAGAAGTGCCAGGCTAGATATTTTTCAAAGCAGTATTTTGCTAAAATAAGCCATACAACAGCAACACCGTAGGAAAGGTCTCAGTCTGGGGGGGGGGGGGAGCAAGTTAATAGTCTCTACAACACATTCCTCGTCATCTAATTGCTGTAATTAACACGCTAAAATACGTTCTGGAGTGCTCTTTTTTTGGTGGGGCCGGATTTAACTCGAAACCCACTGTCCCTACACCGGTGTACAACAGTTCTTTGGGTGAAAACAGAAGCCGCGTGGTCAATCGAATACAGACTCATAGCGTGACAACTTTTCCAGGAAGGCAGCCAGATTTTACTTTTTTGAGAGATGGAGGGACGAAGCAAATTATGTGAATGTCATTTGAAAAAATTCAAGGTATTCAATCGTTTAATTCATAGTAATACTTGATAAAGACTAGCAATTTAAAAATACATGGTAACAAAAACTAATTAAAACTCATAGTTGATAAACCTACCTAATAGAATGATCCCAAAAGAGGCCTTTTTCGAAAAAGTGCGCTCCCAATGGCTTAATTTGTTTTAGTTGCACAAACACCCAGTCAAAATTTTTTGAAATCGAAGAATATTTAGAGGTCGCCCGCCTATCCTGAAGTTGAACCCAGAATTTTCCATTAGAAGAATTCCAGTTTTGCGTTAAGAAAATCATAAAAGTGGACAAAAAATATTGGTTTGAATCAAAAAAATTGCGCTCTCCGTATCCATCAGATCGATATGAGGCAAGAACCACCTCATATGAGACAAATGAATCAGGACACTCTGAATGAAAGCAATGTAGCTTGAAGAGCAGGTATCCTGAAGTTCTGAACCCCCTTGCAACTTCGTCAAATACTTTTTCTTTTAATTTTAGCCCCCCCCCCCATCCCAACTCACTTTAGCCCACAGTCTAGGTGAGCCACGAAGCGGTTCAGCTAGTTATACATATACTTAATAGGCCTATATATGAATACTATGAGGTATTCAGGAGCGGATAGGGCTTTTGTAGTGGCCTGGGAAAGAAACGTGAAAATGGCTCACATGCATAAATTTTTGTGTTAATTATTACTGAATGCCACATGCTCCCTTTTTACCCTTTTGGACGACGGCCCAGTGGATCTTGGCCCCCCGGCCCACCATTCCTATCCGCTCCTGGAGGTATTGATGATTTTGGGATATTTCTTAATCAATTATCTCGATCAGTCTTGATCCCACGACAAAAGTGAAAGAGACCTTTTTTGTAGATAATTTTATGCTCTTTAATTTAGGTAAGAAGTATTTTCGTATATAAATCAATATTTGTGGAGTTACGGTCAAAAAACTGTTTTTCGGTACGGTTTTTCAGCTCTAGGGGGTCACGTTCACCCCAGCGGGACGGGGGTTTTTAGTACGTTTATTAAGGAGTTGTCCTTGAGAATCATGCTAAATTTCAACTCTGCAGCAATTTCCCCCTTTATATTGCTATTTTTAGGACTAATATTTCTAGACTACAATGCGTCATGGAGTTCTCCGCTTGATACGATGAATATCTTTATCCGTGAGATGGCAGAGGAAGGTTCCTCCTTCAGTAATTTGCAATTGAGAATTTTACTGTGGACGCTTACATACGAAACAGCTTTCCATTTTACGCTATTGCTCATGCGTTCCTTTTCCAGCACTTCCTGCATAATTGTGCAGGCATACCTCGAATCAAAAACTGTTCTTGACTGATTAACTTTCATGAAAGCTGAATACGATTTACAAGCATATATAAACCCAATGTTCAGCTTAAATTTTCAAACCCTTATGTCGGCGAAATTTAAAACCATGTACATCAAAATAAGTAAGCGAATAGTTTCTTATTCACAACCAGATAGTTTTGAGACGAACAAGGATCATCGTAACACTTCAAACAAATTTTATTGTACACATTGATAAACGTACGTGAGCTATTCGGAAAGCTTATCGAAGTAGAGACTTAATTACTGTGAACGAGTTGCGATAGACGATAGACGTGAAGTGAACTTTTTTTCCAAGGTGAAACGTGTAACACTTGGTAAAAATTTACGTTTTCGATTTTAGAAGATGGCAAAACGCCAGTTTGAGTGCATTTGAAAGTAAGTCAGTTCTTTTATTTCGTCGATATCGCATTTTTGAAAATTAAATTCGTTCCGACTAACCAGTGAGATGATTTTGAATGGAGCTGGTGAGTTTGTAATTTTGCCACATCTGTCCATACTAGGAATGTACATCATTTTCGATTGATACCGGTGTGGATTTAGCGTCCCAAGAAGCACCTCTCTTTAGCTCGGAGCATTGTTGCAGTAAAATGAAGCGATACTAATGCAGTGCTTCGCCGCCGTATGGTGGAAGTAGATGAGGGAGGACGGGAAAAAACGAGCGATTGTAAAGGCACACATAACAGTTTATTTTGAAGTCAGTATTAATTTAAAAATTACTGCTCCTGTTCTTTTCTATAATTTCTGAGCTCGAATCTTCAAAAGTTTGCAATATTTGTCAGCGACTCCTGCCTGTCGACACTTTCTGACCAAGTGTTTAATAATAGGTTGTGAAAGAAATAATTCCTTTTCGTTCCATGTAATATACTATTAGTGCATTGTTTTCTGTGAATATTCAGATCATTTTGCTTCTAATTAGGTGTGTGTTCCGTCAAATCTGTTTCATATTCTCCTTTCGGTTGCTAGCATATGAAACTGTTTGAGGCTGATCGGAATATCACGGATTCGTGCCTCAAAGGGCTTTCTGTTGGTTAAAATAAGAATGAAAACACGAAGAAAAAAGAACTGAAAATTCTCCAAATTTTGATGAACTCGGGTGGATGGTTCATTGCGTATGAAAACTTTAAGGTCGGACCGCGAAGTGGCTCAGAGATGAAGCCCCTTTTAGAACTAATAAAGGACAGCAAAGTTTGACCCGTTCTAGTTGTTACTGTCATGAAATAGGAATCCAGGGTTACAACTGTAGTCGTGTAAACGAAGTCATTACAGTTTTTTTTTTTTTTTTTTTTTTTTTTTTTTTTTCCATTTAGTAGAAGAAGGAATCCATTTCAACCCCCTCCCAAAATCCATCAATTTCTTTTCCAATGTTAATATTTGCCCCTTCGGAAATCTGGCTTGTCTTCGTCCATCTCTGCTACATGTGGTGTTGATAAACGAAAAAAATGGAGGCAAAGTGGTCATTGAGAAGCAGTTGCTGTTTTAGGGGGTGTTATGGTACGTCGATTGACGCAATCGCGAATCGGGATTGAAGATTCCCTTCTAGGATGCGCACTCTTATGATGCTTTCCCCTAAATAAATTTGGGAAAGCTTTAATGAGTCCTGAAAGAAGTAGACCCTTCTACTTCTATAGTTGCCTTTTGAACAATCTTGATTTTTCTATAATAGGTTCACAAGTCGCAAGCATAAAATAATTTCAGAAATTCTCAATTGTGTCTGAATTAATTTTGAACGAGTCTGAAAGAATCCTACGAAAATAGTCTTTAATGTGTCTGAAAGCCTCAGAAAAATCATAAAAAGTTGTACACAAGTTTGGAAAACCTGGAAGAATCCGAAAAGGTCCCAAACTCATCTGGATGAATCTAAAAAACTTTGAAATCAGTTTAAACGAGTCTTAAACAGGTCACAGTTTTAAAAAATGTCTTCGCAAATTTAAAAGAAGTTTTGAAAATCTCAAAGCATCTCAAATGACCTGAAACACTATTACAAAATGTTTGAGTCAGGCACGCTTATTCTTAAACGAGTCCTCAAGAATGTTAAGAATTTTGGACATGTCTGCAAGAGGGTTAAAAAGACCTAAACATAGCTGCAAAACTCTTAATTGCTGCAAAAGTCTTAAACGTGTGTTGAAGCATCTTAAATAAGCCTGGAATAGTTTTAAGGAAGTTTTGAAGGTCTTAAACAAGCTAAAAATGGCCTTAAAGATGTTTATTCAAGCCAAGAAGATTCTGAAATGGTATATTTAAATCTTTTAATATGTACATTCAGCTTAGACGATATCTAAATATCAATATGTCCAATAAAATTTGCATTCACTATTTTTATATTACGATGCACATTCCAGGTAGTACTCAACGATAAAAAAATAATAAAATGTTTTAATAATATGTAATTTAAAAAAAATTATTAAAAAAAATTATTTTTTAAGAAAGTGTGTTCTTTTTTTTATAAGTATTTTTTCTAATTAATGAAATATGAGCTGACAGGAAGAAAGGGACCTCAGCGCAAAAATGTAAATTTTACAGGAGAGCGGATAAACAAAATTGATAACGTTTTCAAATTATGGAGATACTCAACTTTGGAGACTTACAGCCGTTTGGGAAAAATTTTTTGGAATATTTTTGACAGCACCAGGCGAAAGAGCGACCAAAAATTAGTCATACCTAACCAGTTGTTATCACAAAAATGTTTGTTTTTTTTTGCCCTGAGGTCCCTTTTTTCCTGTCAGCCCACAAATTACTTTTTGAACAATTAACAATCTTGACTGACTTACTAAAAATACACTGTAAAAAAAAATTAAAATTAATTAATCTAACTTATTTAAAATAAGTAAATTTTATTATTCATTTCTACAAAATACGGGAAAATTCAGTATCCCACAGGGGAGGAGTCTCTCCGCCAGAGTTCATTATGGTGAGTAGATATAACATGTATGAATTAGCGCACTGTGGTTTTTTTGCTAATGCAAGAGACTTAAAATCCTCTAATTTTACACATTGAATATTTAACCATTTTAAAGCAAATATGAATCATTTATTCACCTTATTTTTTCTTCCTTGCTAGTTTGAAAATTTTCAACTTTTTGTATCAAAATTGTATCAATTTCATATATTTTTACCCTGTTTTCTTATAGACATCATTATAAGGATACATTAGTACCATTAAGTTTTTCTATGCATCAACCTGTCTGTTCTACCCTACTCTATGTCAACAGGTGTTTCCTATGCGCCACTCTTATAAACAAAAAACATTCAACAATCCCAACAGAGAATGTCCTATCAGTCATTTTAGTCGCTCATGCTATACATGAATACATGCACTGCGCTTATTTTGCTAGCGCAAGAGACTCTTTTTTAACTCCGTTGAAGATTTTGATGTGCGTATCCAAGTGGAACGCATTCGGAAAACCACTTCCACTACTACATTGATGAGCTCTGTATATAAAACGGGGTTAGATGCAAGAGTGGTAGTAAAGATACGTCGTCGGCATAGCGCCACTGACATTCGCATTCCATGCGCGTGCGTTTTCTTTGAAAAGACAAAAGGTCGTAGTGGCATTTCCACTCTAATACGTGTACGCAGCGCAACTAGATTTTCATGTTTTTAGTGGGAAAATCTTCAACGGGACAATTCTGACTAACCTAAAATGCACAACTATTGAAAGTGGTTTTTGATCAGGCCGTTTTCTTATCACATACATCAAGAAAGCTGAATCATGCATGGTTAGTATCACGCATATGACGCACAAATTGTTCAATTTTTTGTTTGTATTGAAAGTGGTCCAATCAGACCACTTTAGTACTTTCCCCTCTGTGTTTCTCATGTGCGAGATGGGACGCACAAACGCTGGCTCACATTAGAAGGTTTAACTAGACAAAACGATAATAAACCATTAAAATAAAATTTAATTTTAAAATGTTTGAAAATATATATTTTTAAAAATTGAAATTCTAATCATTCAAGTCCATGATATCTAGATTGAAATCATCATCATTAATATCTTACCAAGCTGACACAATATCAGGATAATTATGCATAAGAAATAAAATTTCATCCTTTTGATAATAAAACTCATTGAAAGAGATTGAAAGATGCTCTAGTTTCTTATACCAAAACCAAATTTTACCTACTGTTCTCAATTTCAATGCATAATGTGGAGAAATACTCAAGTTTTCCTTCACAAATATGTTGAAAGACTCATCTACTTCTCTCTTTTGTAATTTTTCTTAGTACATATTTTACTGACCATATCCAATACAAATCCATAACGACAATAATAATTTGAGAACAGTTTTTTCCAATTGAATTCCAACACAAGCTTACCCATATGGTAGATTTTAATGGAGGAATCCAGAATATTTTGATGAAGAAAGAATTATGAAAATAAAAGATGATCAGAAAATTGAATATCTTTTTGAAGTGGATTTGAAATATCATGAAGAATTATGGGGAAAACATTCTGATCTACCCTATTGTTCTGAAAATGTAATTGATATGATAGTCAACTTCCAAAATTATTTATAACATTGTATGATAAAAAGAAGTATGTCCTTCATTACTTGAATCTTAAACAAGCTCTTAAAGCGGGATTAAAATTGGAAAAAATACATAGAGTTATAAAATTTGATAAATCTGATTGAATGAAAGTATATATTGAAAAGAATACTGAATTAAGACAAAATAAAGCTAAGAATGATTTTGAAAAAAATTTCTTCAAACTAATGAATAATTCTGTTTTTGGAAGAACAATGATGAATATTAGGAAGCATGTGGATATTAAATTAATTTCAGAAAGTAATAAATATACTAAGTATGTTTCAAAGCCTAATTTTGAGAAATCAACATTTTTTGGGAGAAATCTTGCAGCTGTATAAATGAAAAGAACAATGATTAAATTCAGCTAACCAATTTATGTGGGAGTAGCTATTTTAGATATTTCAAAAACATTAATGTAGGTATGACTTTTATTATAGATTGAAGGAAAGATATCAACTATTCTTAATAAGATGCTTAGATATGAGCTATAATATTTACCATGAATTTAGTATATTTCATTCTTTTAGATTCAACTTAATGTTTAATTTTATCATAAAGCGGATCCATTAAAGTTTCATATTTTGATCTTATTTTGCTTGCTGGATATCTGAAATAAAATATCTTATTATCTAAAGCAAAGTGTTCTAATTTAAGAAAAGTATCTTTGTAGACTTCCATTTATATATAGGAAAAAAAATATTTTTCTTGAATTAAAAATTTCACTAAAAATGATTTTTATAAGTATTGATAAATGTCAAAAAAGTAGAGCTAAAGAGAAAACTCAAGTATGCTAGAATGGATTTATTAGAATTTGGTACAAAAAATTGAAAATCTCATGACTTAACCTGATAAAAATTGTGAGAAAAATGATCTATTTTCCCTATAAAAACAGGGAAATTTGATGTGGAAATTTTAAAGGATTTTTTTAGGTTAGTCAGAAATGCTGAAAAAGTCTCTTGCATTAGTAAAATAAGTGCAGTGTGTGTATTCATACATAGCATGAGCGATTGAAATGACTGATAGGACATTCTCTGTTGGGATTGTTGAATGTTTTTTGTTTATAAGAGTGGCGCATAGGAAACACCTGTTGATATAGAGTATAGGGTAGAACAGACAGGCTGATGCATAGAAAAACTTAATGGCACTAATGTATCCTTATAATGATGTCTAGATAAGAAAATAGGGTAAAAAGATATGAAATTGATATAACTTTGATACAAAAAGTTGAACATTTTCAAAGTAGCAAGGAAGAAAAAATAGGGTGAAGTGATTCATATTTGCTTTAAAATGGTTAAATATTCAATGTGGAAAACTAGAGGATTTTTATAATTTTTTTAAGTTAATCAAAAGTCTCTTGTGTCAGCAAAAAAATCACAGTGCGCTAATTCATACATGTTATATCTACTACAGTGTTCTTTATTATTGAATTTGCAACATTTGTGTGAAAGACCCCGTCATTCTTGTTGAAGGAAATATTTCGTATGATATTGTGTGGAATTTCTGGGATTGCTATCAGTTATAGTTTTACATATCAGTTATATAAATGCTTCAACTCGTATCAGTAGAAGTTAGAAAGAAAAAAAAAGTTAAAAATACTAATGTGACTTAAAATAGTTTTTACAAGTTTCGTTTATCGATGTAGAGCAAGAATCGTCTCTAGCCCCCATTAATCCCTCACAGTGTAGCTTCAAACAGTGAAAGGAGTAAAAACAAACACGAAATTCCAGGTGGGAGTTGACTTATATAGGTGTTCGAGAAGTTACCAAATCCGATTTTGAAATCAGTCTTTAGATCAAACTCCTTGGAATGCTACCGAAGGAGGCAGAGATCAAATAGGAGTCCTGGCGAAGTAGTCGACTAGAGTAAATTGAATGATTTTTTGGCGATTATTTGACATTGACCTTCTTTTTGGTAACATCTCAGATGTCGGATCAAAAAATTACTTTTGGAATTGAATTTAGAGATCTTGAGAACAAAAGCCACGTGACCAATCGGTTTTACAAATTACCAGCAGCGAAGTGTACAAACAATAAAATAGGATGCGACAGATTAATGATCCGAGAAGACAAGTTGTCATAGTAATTATCCTGATACATATCTCGTTAATGTCATTGTGGCTGTGTTTTTCTCAAAACTTCACCGTTCTCCCGCCCCTTCCCCGCGCCAGCTCGCATATTTTCCGCGTGCATTTTCTCCGGAAGCTTGTGTATAGTACTTTTTTCTCTTCCTCCTTTGTTTTACTCTGTTTTGCCATTCTTTCCTGCCTCCCTCATTTTTCATTCTCGAACCGCGCTATTTTCTTTGCTCGCTCTCACAAACTCTGCTTTTCATCAGCAGATCTAGTCGATTAAATTGCGTGGAGATTTTGCAGCAACTATCTCGGTACATCGAACTGTGCCTGATTCCAGGTGCTGAGCGAGAATTTCCAAAAATGGTCTGGCTTGTCGGCCACGCCGCTAAAATCTGAAAATCAGCCATTTTAATCACACACGGACAGCGCAGCATCGTGCGGGTTACTGTAAACGAAGCACGAAAGTGCTCGGGGTCAGGGCACTCACTAAGTCTTATGGGAGGGGGGGGGTATCTGCCCAAAAAATTTGAATGAGTACAGCGTACCATTTGTAGCTTCCCCCTGTAGAAAAATATTTGAATAAAAACGCGAACTGACGAAGTGATGAGACAACTTGACGTTCAGAAATCCTTTTAGCATCAAAAACACGTTTTTCAGATACAGGGAAAAGAAACTTCGCACAGGTACTCGGCGGCGAGCGTTAGTCAAATTTTGTTTATTTTTTCAGAGATTATTCTGCCAACCCCTTCAGCTTTCAGCTTCCATGATAGTTTCATTATGATACGTGGAGCGTTTGATAAAAACCGAATTCACAGCACGTGATACACTAGTTAGTTCAGCTGATATCATTTTCTAAAATTCCCATTGTGCGTTCGGCATAATTCTCCAGGAAGAAATTGAAATAAGTTGTGATATTTGACAGGAATTTTACTGTATTCCCGTTTATTTTGCGTTGAAATAACGCATTTATAAACAGAACGACGAAGTATGCACAACGAGAGTACATAAAGGAGAAACTCAAAGCCAAATTTTACGCAAATTTCAATGCATTTATGCTAGTAGTACACACATACGTAACTTAGTATAATATTACGAAATTGAACAAAACGGGTTAATACTTCTAGCACACTGAAGAGTTTTCTGAAATTCGGACCGCATGTGGAAGTACGATTCATAATTACTGCAGACCAGTTACTGTTTTGCTAATTGGATTTTAACAAGAATTTTAAATTTTGGGCCCAATTTGGGACCTCTGTACAACAACCCTAATTAACATGTTTGGGGTTTTTCATTATTGACACATAAAATTATGTACCTATGTATTGTGCCGTAACATCCACTAGGAACTGCCAAGCTCCTGACATTGATTTTTCGCCCCTCATGACAAGCTCTCTTCTTCACCCAGGGGCATTCCAAAGAAGTTTCAGGCACTTCAGACAACACTACGCGGAAGTACAAGTCGCTCTATGGTTAAGTAGTTGATGTGCCGGTAGCATTTCGGGTTCGAGTCACACAATACTCTTCTGGTTTTGAGGTGTGCCATTTAACTTTTTTGTTTCTGTTGTCCATAGCGCTTTCGGCTGTTACGTCATCTTCAGTGCGGTTGAAAACAAAAGAGTGAATTAGCACACCCTAAAAATAGAATAGTACCAAGTTCACTCACACTCCAACATGGGCACTAAACACACTATATCTGTTCAACGAAAGAATGACAAAATGGAAAAGAAAGCTGTCACATAAGTATAAACAACTGTTATGACAGTTCTCAATGAGGCGGACTGTACCATCCCAACACCTGTACTGCCTAATTTAACAATGAATTTAATATACGTACATTAATTTATTCGAAGAAGTATAAAAATAAATACATTTCGGCATTCATGCTTCCAGTCAGAGCGAAGCACGCACTACCGAAAATGACGCACTTTCCCCTCTAGTGTGAACAATAATACTTTCCCTCTCCAGCCAGGTCGACATGCTCATAATTGGACGCTGTTAAGCGTAACAGAACCAACCGAAATTTGTTGACAAAATGAGTTATTAGTTGGTATCATTGGAAAGAGCGTAAAAAGTAGAATTTTTCAAATTGGGCCTCCAATTCAAAAACGGGCACTCACGTTGAAAAAAGCTTATCAGTAAACGCTATGTCATATAGTTTCTACATGACTCTTGAACTTCGAATCACGTTTCTCAAAAAGCAGATTTTGCTGGTTGGTTCCCTTACGCTTAACAGCGTCCAATTAGGGGCTAGGAATTTCCGACTGAGCCGCGAGGCCATATAGTTTCTATATGGCTCTTGAACTTTGAGTCACGTGTTCTTAAGAAAACAGATTTTGTTGATTGATTCTGTTACGCTTAACAGCGCCCAATTCGTTTCATCGCATATTCGAACTCCGCCAGCAGCGCTGTAATCGCTGGATGATAAGATGATGCTGTTCGTTATCAATTATCAGTTATCACCATCTACTACAGTGCAAAGTGTCAGTTGATTCACCAATATCCTGCTTTTAGTTTCACGTTAAAATGAATTTGTTCCTTTTTACTAAAGGTGATTCTCCGAAAAATGGACAATTCAACGTGGACAAAAACAAGAAAAAATGAGGTTCACTTCTCAATTTTTTTTCGTTGAAATCGATACTAGGGGTATTGAGAAACCATATTCCGGTACCGGCCGGGCTTAAATTTGATTTTGGGAGGTTGTAAAAAAAATTGTTGTCCACCTTGAAAGACAAATTTTTCACGTTTACATAGTGTGATAAGATGAGGCTGCACGATCACACAGCGGCACCGTGACTTACAATCCCACGGATCACGGTTTTATGAAGTACCAAAAATTCATCTAGGAAAGTAGTCTCTGCACGAAGAATATTTAAAGGCTGTTTCTGCAGACTGCTTCTAAGTGTCGAAAGATTCACGTCCTTCAACGTGGATACAAGAAATACGTGAGTATCCACGTTGAATAATATTTTATGTCCACGTGTAAGGACAAAATCGCCTTTTTCTTTTTCCCATTGGGTAAATATGCGGAGAATATTTGATACATGTTGCTGAATGTAATGTGGCCAAAAATAGATATAGGTATTATTATGTTTACGAATTCCGAGCTGTAAATTCAATATGGCTGTTGATGTCCACGATGAAGGACACTTTTTTTTTTTTTAGAAACCAGGATCTCAGCATTAACTGAGTATTTTAGCATACAAATTATCATTATTTCACAGAAGTTCTTACACAGCTTTCTAGAGGAAGTTATGAGGAAGTTATATGAGCATTTGAGAGAAGTTTATGCTTATAGTGGAACCCTACAGAGAGGTTTGAAAATTATCCCCGTTGAAGGACATATCTCTTCCTAGACACAACTTTGAGGCATTCTAAAGGTTACTTAACTTGGTTAGAAAAAGATTGTAAGACCTATACCGTGTTGCCTCAATTTACCTCTTTAACAATGGGAAACAGTAGTTCTTGAAAATTATGTATTAAACCCTTCCAGCGAGCAAAAAAAAAAACCGGAACTAGACCAGGTTGACGCCCACGTTGATGGAAATTTCAGGTGCGTTTTCGATTTTCTAATGATGTTCTGCTGAACTAGGGAGAGCTTTTACCACTGTCTCCATTAGAAGAGCTCATTTCCTCAATTTTGACATATTGCGCATAGCATTCTGATAATAAGTGGCAGAGTTACAGCCCGTTTACATGAATTGTCCATTTTCAGAGAATTACCCCTAGACTACACTACTTACCTTGATAAATAGAATTTTGTTCAGAAATGATTATATTCAATTTCAAAAGGATGTTCAAAGTTTACATGTTCATATTGATGTATGGTTTGTAATAAGTCGTGTTTTCCGCTGATAAGCTTTATTCGAATGTGCAAATAGGGCTTTCACACTTCGAGTTTGTTCACATTCATTTTCTTATCTCGTTTGGGGTGTGTGTTTCTTATCAACCAGGTCAACCACTTATCAGGAATAATGAGATATTTTTATTTTCATTTATTTATTAGGGGGCTCTGCCCCCTGCCCGCTTCGCGGGCCCACCCCCGGAGTTAATGAAATATAGGTTAATTTGCACTATAGAAACACAGAATTTATTTTATTTATATAGGAAAAAAAGTTAACCTCTATGAGGATGCACCTATTATCATTACACAGAGATACAACTTATGTAAATATCAAACTACAGTACGAGTATATGCGTACACTGTAACTATTTCAAATTTAGAAGTGTCCACTGCAGGTAAAGTCGTTGATACATAGAGATAGATGTTCTCATACTGTCCGAGAGAAAAAAGCAGTTTTAATCAAAACATGTATTTTTTTGACTTCACATCAAGTTTACTGTTTCAAGGGAGACACATTGGAAATGTTAAACAAAGGCTAAAGAAATCAAGTAAAACTTCATTTTTCTACATGCACAGTTCTAATTATGGATTTTAAATATGACAGGTTATGTCATAACAAATGTATTAATATTATTCAGAAGTGAGTTTATCTACTTTACATATGAAAAACAATATAGCCTATTACATGCAAAAAAT
This sequence comes from Acanthococcus lagerstroemiae, assembly GCA_031841125.1. NCBI lineage: Eukaryota > Metazoa > Arthropoda > Insecta > Hemiptera > Eriococcidae > Acanthococcus > Acanthococcus lagerstroemiae. The sequence goes on along the minus strand of CM063110.1, from coordinate 30,947,980 downwards.
TGAATTTTGTTTAGGCTTTACTCCATTTTAATTCATTATCGATCGAGTAACCATTTTTTACGATTTTTCGGACTTCTGAGTATACGTTCCCTTCTGAAATTTCTAGTTATGGTCCCTAGAGAGAAATTCAAGAACATAAAAATACTACATAAATCAATGATTTGTGAGTTAAATACTATTACGGCTACAAATTTCACTGTTCTGATATACCTTATGACTCTTTAAAAGACTTCGAACAAAAAAATAAACAGGGGCTCACGGAAAATTATTTCTTAAGCCGACCAAATGGAGAATTCAATTTCCGAAGTTGGGGTCGGGGTCAACCCAACGGATCCACAATAGATCTGAATCGAAAAAAGTTAACCATGAATAATCTTGAGAGGCTGAAAGATCGAGAATTAGATTTGCGGAATTGGGGTGGAGACAATCCATCGGGTCCACAATATTATATTATTATTTTTATTTACTGAGAGTGTTATTGCCTTTTGCTGCTATAATCTAACTATTATTAAAACAAACGTAAATTATTAGAAGAGGGTTAACGTATTATTTGAATTGAAAAAGTAAGACGTTCACCAAGAATAACATTGAGAAGCCGGAAAATCGAGTTTTAGATTTTCGTCGTAGGTGGGAGAGTTATTCCTTGATCTACAAAAGATCTCGATTAAAAATAAGGGGCTTATGGAAAATTGTTTTTCAACATCTACAATCAAGAATCTGATTATCAGAGTTGGGGTGCGGTCAACCCCTCGGAATCACAAATTATTTCAATCAAGAAAAATAAAGTTCACCAACAAAAACTCGAAAGTATACTCTTTTGGTGTTGGGGGCGCGAGTCCACGTTTCCAGTGTACAAAATGTAGCAGTTGAAAAAAGGGGAGGTTTACGTAAAAGAATTCAGAAATTTGAAGAATCGAGAATTAGATTTCCAGAGTTCAGGGCGGGCTTCACCCCTCAAGTTCACAATAGCTTCCGTCTTTCAGTTCCACGTTCTCGTCAGAGAACTGGGGCCCTGGGTGGCAAAGATAAGCGCAGGATAAAAAAAAATGGAAAAGCTACGTGGAGGCGTATGCCCAAAAATGGGCGGAGGTACTCACACACACGCACTTGTTTGGTCGACAAACGGCGCAAAATGTGTCTGCCCATTAAAATTTTTCAATCTCATTATTTCTCTCTAAATTGATCAGCGCCGCCGCACGTTTTTCGACTGTCGTCGCAACATACGCTTATTTCATTTTTGTAAGTATTTTATAAATGCAGGCGGCGGCGCACCGGGCATTTGCCCGAATCGCCCTATGACTTATCCGCCCCTGGAAGAGGCTCAAGGTGATAGGTCCACTTTCATTGAGTAGACTGTAAAAAATACATGTATGTGCTTTGTAATACAGTACAAACATAAAGATGTATGCACTGTGATGAAATTAGGAGGCTCATAGTGTACCAAAGAACCTTCAGATGTAAGTAGCATCTTCTGGATGCCCCGTGTAATGAAAGCGAGGTCTCATTCAGAAAATAAATATTTGTGTTTGAAACCATAATGCATTGCAAAGGAGTAGTTGATTTCAGCAGGTTTTCAAGTTACTGGCCTACCTATCTTTCCTTTTCTTTGCAGCGTATCCATAGTTGAGTACTTTTACTCCCTATTTGTTGCTATCTGCCCTCGCCAGATGCCCCACATATTTCCACTTAAATTGTTCGACATTATATCCTATATCCTCGCCTCCAGCCATTTCGTACAGTTTTTCATTTGAGATTTTGTCTACCCATCGTAGTCCTAGAAGTTTCCTCAACATAGATCTGAACGTAATTTGTAGCTTCACGATTTGTCTCCTGTAAGGGACCAGGTTTGTACTCCATATTTGAGGGCTGGTACCGTTGAGCTATTTAGTGCTTCCATTTTGAGGAAGGTGTTGAAATTCCGGCAAAAAATACATTTTAATGCCCAGAGGTTGTTCCACCCCTGTTTAATACGCCCTCATAATTCCTTTACCTCTTTCTTCGAAACTAATAATCTGTCCCACAGATATTCGATTCTGTTACCTCTTCTATCTCTTGCCCATCGATTATTGGATTTTTTCTTTCCACTCTTCCGATTATTTTTGATTTGCTACCATTCAGTTTGAGGCCAGCTTTTTTGCATTCCCTCAATAGCTTTTCTGCCATTTTCTTCAACTCCTTACTATTTTCTGTAAATAAGATAATATAGTTTGCGTACCTTAAATTACTTAGAAATTCTCCATTTATTTTTAGTCCCCTTCTTTTCCACTTCAGATTGCGAAATACATCTTCCAAAATGCAGTTGAAGAGGTTTGGCGACAAGGTATCCCCTTGTTGAACTCCGCTCCCAATTTTGAATTCCCTCCCTTTGCTTTTAAGGCTAGCTCTTGCACTCGAATTTGCATAGCAATTCTGTATATGACTTTAATAAACCCACTTTCAATTCCCTTATTTTCCAGTGCTTTTAACATATACTTATGATCCACTGAATCAACTGCCTCATGAAAGCCTATGCAAAATATTTCAATTTCTACATCATATTCGTGTGTTTTTTCAATAATTTGGCTCACAACGAAAATATTCTTTACAGTTGAGAAGCCTTTTCTGAATCTCGCCTGTTCACTCCCCTGATGATTTGAATCCAGATGGTTATACATACGTCTTTTTAAGACTGCCATACATGCTTTAAAGATGTTTTATGTTAAGCATATTGGCCTGTAATTTTCAATGAGTTCCTCCCTCCTTGTTTGTGTAATAATATTATTTTGGCCAAGTTCCACTGTTTTGGTCATGTTTTCATAATTCCGATTTTGTTAAATATTTTAACCTGGTGTGGCACTCTCTGATCGCCAAACCTTTTCAGCATTTCGTTCGTAATTCCATCCGGTCCTGGGGCTATGTCATTTTTCAGTCTACATATTTAGTACGTATTCCACTTTTCTCTCCATTATTTCCGGGATTTCTTCATTCTTTCACCCTCCAGTTTTTGCTATTTTCATGAGCTCGTGTTTTGCTCGCGGTATAAGTCCTCGTAAAAAATTGTTGCTGTCTCTAGAATTTGTTCTTGATTCTTAGTCACTTTTCCTGTCTGATCTTTTAGCTTCAGCATAACGTCTCTCCCGCCATCGAGTTCGAGCCTAACTTTTTTGGTGGACCAACTTTCTTCCAAAATATCTGGAATTTTTTCCTAATCATATTTCTTAATATGTTCTCTAACATTTTTCTTCACCAATTTTTGTATTTTAGTTCGCTCAGGTTTGTCCAATGGGGTTTTATTTCTATTTTTCCAAAGGTTATTCTTCCTGATTCGAGAGTCTATTTTGAAAGCTTATCCCTGGTTTTCTCTTTAACCCTCGTCACTCCAAACTCTTCAACCGTGTTTTTTAAAGCTTGATCCATACTGTCGTAAAAATTTTCCTCGACTTTCATTTCCTCTTGCACTGATTTTAGTTTCTGGCGTGCGTCCTCTTCCTTTCTGACTGGGATAATCCGCCTTCTTCTCCCTTTACCCTTCCTGTGATTTTCATACTGGACTCACTGCGCCGAGATGCTCAATTACTTATCCACGTGAGATTTCAATTCACAGAGGGTCACCAATAAAGTCTCGAAAATTGAAAAACAGATTTTCGAAGTTGGAGGTGGGGGACACCCCTCCAACTCATGAAAGATGAAATAGGAAAAATAAAAAGTTCAACCAGATCCGAAAAATCGATAGTTAAATTTTCAAAGCTGAGGCGACAATCTATCTCTTGGCTTCACAAAACAACCGATCGAAACAAATAATCAAGTTTATGAAACATAAGTTTCAAATTTCGAACAACCGGGAAAAAGGGGGTCACCTCTCGAGTCCACAAAAGATTCAGATCGTGAGAATAAAAACTACTCGAAGAATAAGCATTAAATTCTGAAGAATCGAGAATTAAATTTTCAACGCCTGAGGCGGGAGTCCACCATCGGATACCAAAACAATTAGATGAAAAAAAAAAATTGTGACTGTCCATACTGAAAGGGCACTTCGGTCCAAAAAAATCGACTTTGAGATTATGTTCGATTTTGGTAGGTCAAAGAGTACTGTTTAACACTGAGTCTCTGAACTCGAAAAAGCAAAAGTGATAGAGCGCAAGAGTGGACGTCTATAGGCTATCGCGTTCTCGAGATTCCCGTTTGAATCTTTAAGTGTCTCCTGTAAAACTGTAAAATTAATGTTTTGGACCGACGTGCCCTTTTAATTTGGACGGTCACATTTATCGAAAAATAATGTTTAAAGTAGATAAACGGCTGCACGAAAGATCCCAATTGAAAAAATAAAAAGGTCTCCAAAAATATTTTTAAAGACCGAAAAATTGAGAATTCTACTTCTCGGGTCCACAAAATACTTCCGATCAGAACAAAAGAGTTTCAAGGAGAATTATTTCTTAAGTCTGAAAAATCGAGAATTTGATTTTCGGAGTTGGGAGTGGGGTCCACCCCTTAGATGCACAAAGTAGTTAGATCGACAAAATAAGGGGTTCGCGGAAAAGTACTGTTCAAGACGGAAAATCATGCATTAGACTCACAGAATTGGAAGCGGGGTGCACTCCTCAGCCCCCAAAAATCTACGAATTGAAAAAATAAAAAGGTTACCAAAAATATTTTTATAGGCCGAAAATTCGTGAATTAGAATGTTCGGACTTGTGGGTGGGGGCACCACCTTTCGAGTCCACAGGAGGCTTAATACAACAACTATGGTTTTACGGAAAACAATTTTTCAAGCCTGTAGATTATCGGCGTGTAAGTGGGGGTCCACCCCTTGGATCCATAAAAGACTTCGATCCAACATAAATATAAGTTTAGCAAAAAATTATTTTTAAGCCTGAAAAATCGAGATTTTAATTTCCAAGTCTGGGGTGGGGTCAACTCTTCGGTCTCACATAAGATTTCAATTGAAAAAATAAACAATCACCAGGAATAAATTTGAGAGGCTGAAAATCGAGAATTAGATTTCTGGGGTTAGGGTGAGGGTTTACCCCTCAGATCCACAAAACACTTCGATTAACAAAATAAGAGGTTCACAGACAATCGTCGTTCAAGCCTGAAAAATCGAGACAAATGTCCGAAGTTGGGAGTGTGGTCAACCCCTCGGAGAAATGAAGAGTTCATCAAAAATAATTTTAAAGGCCGAAAAATCAAGAATTGTTGAGGGCAAGAATCCACCTTTCGAGTCTAAAAAATGTGGCAATCGAAATGAGAGGAGGTTTATGAAAGATAATTCAGACGTTGAAAAATCGAGAATTAGATTTCCGGAGTTCAGGATGGGCTCCACCCCTCAAGTCCGCAATAGATTTTATCAAAAATACAAAAATAAATATTTAATAATTCAAAATCGAAAATTAGACTTTCGGAGTTGCGGGTGTAGGTTTACCTTTCAGATCCACAAAATACTTCGACCAACGAAACAGAGGTTCACGGAACATTATTGTTCAAGACTGAAAAATCGAGAAGTAGACTTCCAGAGGCGAAACATATTTTTAAAGGGCAAAAAATCGAAAATTAGATTTTCGGAATTGGGGTGGGATTCCACTCCTCGGGTCCAACAAAGACTTCGATCAGAAAAATAAGGGGATCGCCGAAAATTATCTTTCACGTCAGAAAAATCGAGTATTAGTTTTCCAGGGTTGGGGCCGGGTCAACCCATCGGGACTGAACCATTTGACCCCGCAAATGATAACAACTGAAAAATGGAAAAGGGAAAAGGTCACTCAAAATATTTCTAAAGGCCAAAAAATCGAGAATTAGATTTTCGGAGTTCGGGTGGGGTACCACCCCGCGGCTCCACCAAAGACTTCGATCAGAAAAATAAGAGGGTTCATCGAAAATTATTTTTCACGTCAGAAAAATCGAGAATTTGATTTCCAGAGTTGGAAGTGGGGTCAACACATCGGGACCACAATAGATTTGAATCGAAAAAATAAAAATTTCATCAAGAATAAATCTGAAGTGTTCAAGCCTGAAAAATCGATAATTAGACTTCCAGAGTTGAGGTGATGGTCCACCCCTCGGAACCACAACAGACTTCAACAATCGAAAATCATTTTTCACGTCAGAAATATCGAGAGTTTGATTTGCAGAGTTGAGGGCAGGGTCAGCTCATCGGGACTCAACCATTAGACCCCACAAATGATTACAACTGAAAAACGGAAAAGGTCACTAAAAAGATTTCTAAAGGCCAAAAAATTGAGGATTCGATTTTCGGGGTTGGGGGTGGGGTTCCATTCCTCGGATTCACAAAATAATTTAGAAGTTTGAAGAATCGAATGTTATATTTTTGGAGTTAGGGTGGGGGTCTACCCCAGGTTCCACAAATTACTTCGATCAACAAATTAAGAGGTTCACAAATTCGAGAATTAGACTTCTGGAATTGGACCCACGAAAAATTCCAATTGCAAAAATTAACAGAGGTCATCAAAAATATTCTTCAAGGTCGAAAAATCGAGAATTAGATTTTCGGTGTTAGGGTGGGGAGCACCTTCCGTTTTTCAGTTACATGTTTAAAACTGCTGAAATGAGCTATTCCTTTGCAATGTATTATGGTTTCGTACACAAACATTTATTTTCTGAATGAGGCCTCGCTTTCATTACACGGGGCATCCACAAGATGGCTATTTACATCTGAAAGTTCTGTGGTACACTGTGGGCCCCCTAATTTCGTCTCAGTGCGCACATCTTTCTGTTGTACTGTATTACAAAGCACATACATGTGTTTCTTTACGGTCTACTCAATGAAAGTGGACCTATTACCTTGAGCCTCTTCCCCTACGGCAAACATACCTTCTCGACCCACATAAGATTTCAATTAAAAAATAAACAGTCACCAAAAATGACAGCATAGGTGTAGTCAGAATAATAATAATAATAATAATAATAATAATAATAACAATAATGACAATAATAATAATAATAATGTAACCTTGGATAGGTGGGCCATGCCAGTTTTCCTGCCCATTTGAGGGCATAGGTTTCCACCATCTCTCTCCATATGTCACGGTCTCTCGCCAATCTTATCCATCTTCTCCCCAGCTCCTTGAAGTCGTCTCCCAACATGCTTTCAAGAGTTATTTATACAAATTTTAATTTCCTTATTACTTATGTTTTTGAAAAATACAGTTTGTCCTAAGTATTTGTATTCATCGACCATCTCTAGTGCTGCTGCGCTGGATCAAAGGTATTTGTCCTTTTTCCCATCTTTCGTCATAATTTTGGATTTCCCCAGGTTGATCGATAATCCTACATTAGCCCCTTGTTGTGCCAAATCTTCTATCATTATATTTATTTCTTTACTGTTTTTACCTATTAATACGATGTCATCGGCAAATCTGAGATTATTAATCTGCACGCCATCTATCTTCAGCCTGTAACTATCCCAGTCCAATTTTCTGAAAAGATCCTCCACAGTACAGCATTAAAGATGTTTGGTGACACTGGATCTCCTTGTTTGACTCCCCTACCCACCTTAATTATATCCCCCTTTTTTGTCCAGTGAAATATATGCTACCGAGTTTTGGTATAAATTTTCTAATAATATTTTCGGGAACTCCTTGCGATGCTAGAGCATTCCAGGCGCTACGGTGACTGATAAATGAAATCAAAGGCCTTATTAAAATCGATGAATGTGACTCCCCTACCCACCTTAAATATATCTCCTTTTTTGTCCAGTGAAATATATGCTTCCGAGTTTTGGTATAAATTTTCTAATAATATTTTCGGGAACTCCTTGCGATGCTAGAGCATTCCAGGCGCTAGGGTGACTGATAAATGAAATCAAAGGCCTTATTAAAATCGATGAATGTGACTCCCCTACCCACCTTAAATATATCCCCCTTTTTTGTCCAGTGAAATATATGCTTCCGAGTTTTGGTATAAATTTTCTAATAATATTTTCGGGAACTCCTTGCGATGCTAGAGCATTCTAGGCGCTATGGTGACTGATAAATGGAATCAAAGGCCTTATTAAAATTGATGAATGCCAAAACGGTATAATGAAGCAGAATTCCGAATTTTAAACAACACATTTTTTGTGAGCGGTGAAGTACCTAGAAGGGACTGGTTCGGAGCGACATTATTTTTCATCTTTGTGTTATGTAGAACATCGAGATTCGAGAACGAACGCGACGTAAAACACGACTTCTTCCCTCGAGCTGGAGGAGTCGTTCCCGCACATGCGCATATAGAGCGTTTATGAAACTTACGATTTTATAATATAGTAGTATATAGTATATAAGAGTAAGATTATTTCTTTCACGATGAAAGTACACAACATTAGAGAAGAGTAATGGTATCGCGCAATTCGAATGAAAAAAACTTATACTCCTAATCCAACCGCTAATGAAATAATTTTGTAACCATGGCGTAGTTAGACTTGGTATGAAGGGAGAGGAGTCGTTCCACTTTTACAACATTACAGGTGTAATACTTACTATTACCAGAATAAATTTCAATTTTTTCACATTTTGGGCTGATGCCAAACGGGAGGGGAGGGGGTAGACACCCCCCCCCCGTGGCTACGCCCTTGATAGTAACTCTCAAGCGATTTATAAGCCTTTAACTGGTTACTTGTGTACACACTTGTTTTTAAAACAAAATTGTCATAAATGAGGACCTTTGTGGCAAAAAGAGCTTCGCCTGGCGGACCTCGTTTTTGCTGAAATTCCGATTTTCGGATTCTCCAGTCGCATCTTATTAAATCATTAGGTACTTTTAACAGGAACTCTTTCTGTTTTTCGTGTCCGATGTTTGTTGCTCGATTGTCGGACTTCGGCTGTTATCAGCAGATACTGTACTTACGAATACGGGCCTTGAAATTGAACACTGCTCGCTGTAATGATTTCATTGTGTTGTTTCTTTCCATGGGCGTAGCCAGTGAGGGGCAAGGGGGCAATTGCCCCCCTGGATGTTGAAAAAAAATTATGTTCCGTTGCTCACAAGATTATTTTTGATTATTTAAAGTCAACTGAGTAAAATTCGCAGAAAATAGGATGTGCCTATCTGGCCTAGACGCTAGACAACGAAAATGTGTGACTGGCGCCACTCTGATAGCTTATAATTCTACCTTTCTGCCCCTACCTGGAAAAAGTTCTAGCTACGCCTATGTTTCTTTCGTATTTCTAATAAAGATGTGTTTTGTTCTTACACACCTACTTTCTTTTCCAATGATCCAGTTGAGATCCTGTCATAAAATAAGGGAGAACGATGATACTTTTCTACGACTGTACTTCGATTCTCAGTCAATAAATACACACATAATCTAAAAGTAATCGTCAAGTTAATAAATACACAAGGAATACTGAAATATTCTTTAAATATATTTAAGACCTCGACAAAATTGAACAAAACTGGAGAGATTAAAGAAGAAATTACTTTGAATACAGATGGTTGATAAGAAAGTTCGCGCTGGCATTCCTCATTAATGCTCAAAATGAGCTCCTAGGAACTTTTTTATTTCTAATTTTTCGGGTCAGTATCTTGATTTAGTTTTCAGCGAAGAAAAGGGATTTAATAGATCAAGGTACGCTGAATCTTTTTCATAATAACCAATTTTTACAGTAACTTACTCTGCTAATAGTTATTTCGTTTTAAAAGCTTAAACGCAAATGTGCCGAGAAAAAATTGATGCGCGGAGCTCGTTCTGCCAGAAAGGTAATCAAATGTCAGTGAGTGGTATGGAATGCAACACTTGATTATTGTCTTCAAATAAAATAACGTCTGTACAGGGATCAAAAGAAATAACTGAAATTTTATCAACAAGACCAGTCTTAGCTGTGTTCGGCAGACTAGCTGCATAATTACTCGATTGCACGATGTTGTAATCGCAAACACTAACAGAACTCCCAGTGGCGAAACTACGATTTTTTTTCGGGTGGGCACGGAAGGGCCGGATTGTTAAGGACGGGGATTTTTTTAATAAAACGCCGGCTTGAATGAAACTATGTACTTGTTATAAAAATTTGTATATGTATGTGCTTACATAATAATTAACAATTAATATAAAAGAATACGAATATTTTTATGATGAAGGACAAAATTCTCTACAACATTATCTAAATTTAAACTTTTGGCAAATCGATTATAAGTATTTTATTTTTGAATTCTTTTCGTCTATTGTAAGTGAGTTATTTTTCGTAAAAAAATTTCAGATCGTTCAAAAAAAATTGGGCGGGCCAAAAATATTTTTGGAAGGGCCTGGCCCACCCAGGCCCGCCCTTGGTTCCGCCACTGAGAACTCCCCATGTGGGGAGTTTCTCGATAATTTTCCACTATTATATCATCCAGTAAGAAAATGAAACGGAAAATTAAAACTGAATTGAACGACTCAACACAAAAACATCTTGCGCGCTACAACTAAAATTAAAAATTGATAAGAACCCCCCTCCACATGAGATAAGAATAGATGTAAACAAACTCCAAGTGTGAAAGCAGGAAAGCACTATCCTCTCCTTAAACAGAGTATTGCGCCGGAAAGCTATACCTTGTTCATTGAGAGAATACGGAAACGAATTGTGAGCATGTGGATGTGGCGGAAGAGGGGAGCGTACTTGTTCACAGTAGACGGGCAAGCGCCTCATTTTTTTTGCTTGTGTGCGCTTTGCTCTGACTTGAAGCATGAATGCCAAAATGCGTTTATTTTATACTTTATTAAATAAATAAAAACTATGTGTATTAATTTATTAATAAACAGTGCAGTACAGGCGTTGAAACGGAAAAATCTGCCTTGTTGAGAATTGCCATTACATCGGTATATCGGTATATGTGCGAGAGCGCTCCTTCCGTTTCACTTCTCGTTAAACAGAGTACAGTAGTATTCGACTATAGCCACTAACACTAGCAAACAGAGCGACGACTGTATTCAACTGAGCCCTGCCACTGGTGCCACTGTGACTGACTGAGTATTACACTCGCAGGGCTTGTTACCACCAGATCAGAATGATTCAGTGTTGTGCTTGTGCATGTTGTAATCAGCTTACTCAATGTTGTGAAAACTCATGGCTAGTAAGTGAACTGCAGCAGCACACTTTTCGGTACAGAGAAGGGTAACTCTAACGCAACAAGCCGTGGAAAGCAATAGTAAACTACCCCGACTAACTTTGCCAGGAGTAGCTGCGTGTCAGAAACCGCGATTTCCGAGGCTTCAGCCGTGAAGCATGACTGATGATGATGTGAAAGTACGGCCTAAAATTACCCTAAACCAGCCATTTTTTTCAAGTTTGCAGTTTACTAAGAAGTAGGCCCAATATGGGGCCTTTGTTCAGCCCCAAAACACGATCTTGGGAATTTCACATTATTATCACGTTAGTACGTCTTCATATCTACCAGGACCTGCCAAAACCCTGAACTCGGTTTTTTGACACTAAGGAGCTTTCTCTTATCCGGGGTCACAATTTTTCATGTGTTTGTCTGCCATCCTCAGGCCCGTGAGATGTTATCTGGTGTAGACTAAATTTTCTACTTAACCGCCGAAATCGTGATTCAGTCACGGGGATATTAAATCATTTCCAGGAGCGATGCGACTTGAGATAACGATGATGAATGAGCGACACCCTAGAACATCTTTATCTGAAGTAAAATTATAATATTCCAGTCGACTCTTGACGGAATTAACATCCAAGTCGAGTCGTCGTGCTATTGATACGATTTCCATAAGTAGGTCATCGTCATCTGGCGACCTCAAAGAGTAAAATGAAACTCAGACAAGCTGCGCATTTGCCGGATTTTTGTGCTCTCGTCTCTGTGCCTTTTCTCCTGCTTCATTCACGCCGTACTGAAGCGAATCACGCAGACGATTATCGACTATTAGCTCTCAGCTGTTCGTTTCAGAAAACTTTTAAAATATTTTCGCCATGATATTTTTTTTTTACCCTCCATACTATTTTGTCGTCCTATGTTCGGCCCATCATCAAAAATCGTTTACCTTTATGGTGGTCAGTATAATCTGTACTTTCACCGAATGCGAAATCATCGATACTTCATTGTTTTAAATTAGAAATACGAGTGACCGCTGTTGATTACGCCTTTATGAACTCTTTTTCTTGGTGCACGCATTACAGAGAACAAGGAAGCGAAAATTTTGGGTGAAATTCCTGATAATTCTGAAAGGGCTTTTTGTAGTCAGTGTGATAAATTTACGAGGAAGAAAATAATGATAGCAATCCCTCCAATTTGAAAATGTTAGGGTAGTCTTTTTTCAAGTTGATGGCTGTGAAGCTGATTTCGGAAATGCTGAACCGGAATTACGAGTCTTAGCGGACGTATTGAAGGAGCAAACTGTTTTCCTCAGCGATCATTTTCCTTAAGAGAATGTATCCGATTTTTATTTCAGTTTATCTGGTGCATTCGATTTTAAAAACGTGTGCCTTAGTTTTTCGAGAGAAAGGGACAAGTACCTAAGCCAAGATATTTTATTTAGAAGTCCAAGAGTTGGTATCGAGAATCCTGCATTTCTTGAAAAAGTGTCCTCAGGTTTTTCTATTCCCTTTTCCCTTTCCTCAATATGTTTCTCCCTCCCTCCCTCTCTCTCTCTCTCTCTCCTCAAAATCTTACTCCATGCTCGTATAACGCACATATTTGCGACTGCTGCAACAAAGCGGAGGTACGACGTGGCAGGAGGCCAGTACTGTTCATGATTGAGGTTAGATAAAGGATTCCCGATGTCAAAGGATAACAGAGCATAACCACCTGCGGTCGGTTAAATGGTCTCTGAAACATTCTGTTGAGCAGAAAATTAATATTTATACAGTTGGTCTGGTATTAATGATGTAATTAAGGCTGAGCTTCAGCGGTTTAAGTTCGCCCACTTCGGTGATATTTACCGGCAAATGCACAAAGTCACAGGGCAGTGGTCTGTTCGAGCCGTAAATCTCTAAATACATTATTATGAATTAACTATCGATTTGAAACTAAACCCCTTTCACCCTTTGATTGCCCTTTGTGATACTACGTAGAATCATTTCGATGATGATTACTCGGATGGTTCGATTTTGCCCATTTTTTGAATTTTAAGAATGGCTAGTGCTCAAAAGTTATCATTTGGCGTCAAATAAAGATATTTATTTATTTTTTAAATTTACAGCCTGGGTCAACGGCTAATTGGCGCCTATTTACCCGCCCCCGTTTGAGCAATGGTCTCAATTTCCCTTTTCCATCTTTCTCTATCCTGGGCAACCCCCATCCATCCTGTACCTACATTTGCGACAATCCCATCACACCAATAGACTAGGGGGCGACCCTTTTTTCTCTTCTCATCGTATGGTGTTCAGACTGACGTACCCCACAATTTATTTCCCTCTCTGGTTATATGCCCCGCAAATTCAAATTTGAATTTTCTTTAGCTAATATTTGTAATTTTCATTTTTTAAATTATTTTTTCTCTCGTTATTTTATCTGTAAGCGTAATTCTTAGAATGCTAAGAACGATGAGTACCAAAGTTAGCAGGTAAAATACATTTTACATGTAAAATAGTCTATGTGAAATAGCTTTTTATTTTACATTTTACATATAAAATAAAAAATGAATGCAGAAAAAGTCAAAAATGAATGAAAAAATTATTGAAATTCAATTTTTCAATTAAAATCTGTAACTTACATACAACTGGAACTGTAATTGAGAATGGTCGTCTTTTTTATCATTCAATTTTATAATTGAATCGGTTTGAACCAGAAGGGGTTAGTTCAAAAATCGCACTTCTTAGGAAGCGGAAAAAAAAACTGTTTTATTCGAAAATTTGAAAATCGTGGAATACGTCCTTTAGGGTAGGGGGTCATAAGAGAAAACGTTGAAGCCCGGTCCCGTCGAATAAAATTTTGATGGGCCGGAGCTGGGGTGGGGGGCTCAAAGTTTCTGGACTTGACCCGTTCTGGTTCTCAACGATTTTTCTTGCAGTTTTACGGCTCAAAATTGCCCCCCTTCTTGTAGCCAGACATAAAGAGGTCACTTTAGTCTTGGTTCCATTACAATCGAGCAAAATCCCTGCTTTTGTAAGAAAGAAAGTTCTGAAGCTGTATTGGAAAATTGCTATTTCGTTTTTGAAAATAGCACTTTTTAGGTATAAAAATGCAAAAAGAGGGGGTGGGCCAGAATGTTTTATTTATTTCTATCTTTTACACTAAAACACACCAGTTTCAAACAATTTCTGGAAAAAAATTCATTTTTTAAAAAAATTTTATTACAAAAATTCACAGAAAGCGATGTTGCCAAAAATCACTTTCCCAGCTGTTTCACGAAATCTCGACCACATCAGCATACCCCATAATCCGTGAAAAAAGCAAAAACGACAAAAGTGGACTTAACCCCTTTTGGTTCTAACCGATTCAATTTATACTTTTCAAATTCACGTCAGGTAACTCATTGGAAATTAGGATATTTTATATACGATTTTATTGTGAAAGTGAATTATAAAAAAGACGAGTATAAAACGATTTAAAAAAATAAACATTCAGGCCAAAAAAATTCAACATTTTTCGCCTACCTATAACTTCTTAAAATTTAAATTGAAAGTTGAAAAATTCAAATAAAGAAAATTAATAAATTTTATGAAGTCCACTAAAAAAAGAAAAAGAAAGAAGAATGAAGTTAAAAGCTTAAACCACACCATTCGTTTCATTTTACCGTCAAAATTTAATTAATTTCATTTCAATCATTTATTTCATAATGTGACAGGTGGAGCTCTGACTCCACAATTTCTTGAAACCAAAATTAGTTCTTCGCAAAACTATGTTGCGATCGCTTTGAAGCGCTCAGAAAGAAAGAATTAATCACTCATTTATCGACATTCGAACTCGTTTCCGTTGTGTCGCAATATGACCATTGATACTCATAGATAATGTACGCTGCTATGTATATATAATATCATTTTTCTTATTTAATAATTTACTGAATTCCAAATACCGATGTATTTCTATTTAGCAAATTTAAAGATGATCTGACTAATTAATGTGTGGAGTTATCCAGTAGTTTGAGTTCTCTGTCATGTGAAATAGTCTACTTGTCATAGAAGATGACTGTTTATTTTCAGATTTCATTAGTTGACTATTCTGCATCGTTCCTACTGTTTTGAGGAGATGTACCCCCTTTCAATTGTCTATGCTCTGAGTCCGACTAGCTATGTGCTATGTTTACTCACTATGATGATACCTGTTCATAGGAATATCACCTGACTCACCAAAGTTGCGGTGGAGCAGGTCGAAGTAGGGTTATTAACAGTTTTATTCCCACCTCTCAATCATACCTCTTCCTTATTTACCCTTTTCCCCGGGAATTCTGTCCGAGAGTGTTGGCAATGAGCTTGTACTCTGCCCCCTCGGTGGTCCACGTAATCCTGCTGATAGATACCACGATTCGTGTAGACTCGATCCTGATGTCGAATTTTCCATCACGATCCAGAGCTGTTATTAACTCCGAAAAGCCACTAGTGTGTTACTCCACAATACTAGAAGTGTCTTGTTATATACCTATGAACTAATATCTGAATAGAAGACCGTGTGGTAGATTGTCCTTCTAGGACATCTACACCACGATAAACAAACTTTTTTTTTTTTTTTTTTTTTTTTTTTTTTTTTTTTTTTTTTTTTTTTTTTTTTTAATGAACGTGTTCAAGCCTTTTCGGTAGTTGGACGAAACGGTTCCGGGCACACGTCTCAATAATATATTTTCAATTAAAAATTTTTCATTCTCATTTCTTAATCCTATCAGTTTATCATTAGTCATCAATCATGTTGTTTATTCGCCATATTACATCCATTTTACATTTACCTACTTTCATTTTACCTTACATTTAATTTTTTATTTACCTTTATTTTACTTTTTACATTTAATTTTATATTTTACACGCATTTTACGTAAAATGTAAAATAAATCATTTTACGTGAAAATGCCAACCATGTTAGTACTGAGTATTTTTTAGCCTTTGCATATATTTGTTAGTCCTAGAGGCCAAGTCTGCGATCCATAAAAGTGAGCACCCGTATACTGTGCAGTTCTGGAATATTTTGACCTTAGTTGAGATTTTCAGTTTACTTTTAAATATACTATGTTTCTGCCCCCAGAAGGCTAAATGAAGGTATACAAAATGCAGTGAATGGCCCTGAGCTCCCAGTAGGTATTCTCTCATCTCTTATGGAATAAATACATGGAGTCTGAAAGTTTGCACGAAATATGTTTTCTTTAGTCCCTAAATACGTTAGAAACAGTCTCGGTCACATTATGAACAGCTCTTTTAAATTTATTGAAGAATAAAATATGTTTTGAATAAAATATGTTACACCAACCGATGCACTGACCCGACCTGACGGATAATACTATTCTATTTTTATGGACTTATCAAGTTTTCAGTTCTCAAACACCCATTCAGGTATTTAACCATCGATATTCAATGTGAACTGGATCGCGAGCCTACCACTGTCTTTGTGAATTGTAATTTATTTATTTATTATTTATAAGAGAGGGAGGTCCTTCACAGCCGACAATGGCCAATGTGACACAATAAAACGGCCTGTGTGTCTGAAACTGCTGGTTGGACACTCAGGTCACTTTCTTGTGACACGTCACATATACCGGGTGTTCCACGAAAATTACCCCCCCCCCTCCCATTTTTTTCCTGAACCAATCGGCGGATCTTTTCCGGACAAATTGCCATCTTCCTGCGGTAAGGTCAGGTTTCTCTAGGGCTTGAAAAATGTTCTCCCCCATTTCGGGAGGGCTGTAACGTGCCACCAACTCGGGAATCTTAAATGGAAAGGTATGCCTTTATTCACATCGCTGGAAAGGAAATATCCTGCAAAATACGAATCCGTGAAAAACATTTCAAAATTTATCAATTTTGGGGAGCAAGGGGCCTAAAGATGACCAAAATCCATTAAAAATCAAATAAGTGTCATAACCTACCAACAAACGATTGAAAGAGGGGTTTTCGAGGTCACGGATTCCGAATACACGATTTAACTTGGTTCAGGGCTTTAAAATCCAAATTTTCAACCTAAAATTGGTTCCATATTCACAAATTTTTGACTTTCTGAATGCAGATTATTAAAGTGGCTTCACGCACATCGTTGAATAGGAAACTTCCTCTGGAGTATGAATTCATGAAAAAAATTTCAAAATTCATCAAGTTTGAGGGTAAGGGGCCTAGAGATGACCAAAATCCGTCCAAAATTGAAGTATCATGACCTAGCAAAGAGACCATCGAGAAGGGGGTTTCCGAAGTCACTGATTCCGAGTGTCACACGGAAAAATCTCCGCTGATTTTTAAGGAATTTCACCGGAATTTTTTTGGGAAAAAATTCCAAGAATTTCCAAATAATTTTTTTGGAATCTTCGGGGAATATATTGGATGATTTTTAAGGAATTTCATCGGAAATTGTTGTAAAATATTCCGATAACGTCCGAAGAATCTCATCGGAAATCTTTAGAAAAAATTTCCAATGATTTCCAAGAAATTTCATAAAAATTCTTCAAGAAAATTTTTCGATAATTTTTGAAGTATTTCTGGGAAATACTCGGGAAAAATCTCTGATAATTTTTAAAGAATTTCATTTGAACTCGGGAAGAATCCCCGATAAAGTTTAAGGAAATTCATCGGAAATTGTTGGAAAAGCCTGTGATGATTTTAAAGGAATTTCAACGGAAATTGTTTTGAAAAATTCCGATAATGTCCGAAGAATCTCATCAGAAACCTTTAGAAAAATTTCCTATAATTTCCAAAGAATTTCTTCGGAAACGTTGAGAAAAATCTCCAATAAATTTTAAGGAATTTTATGGGAACTCGGGAAAAATCTCCGATAAATTTTAAGGAATTTTATCGAAAATTGTTGGAAACTAATTCAGATAATTTCCGAAGAATCACATTAGAAATCTTTACGAAAAATTTCCAATGATTTCCAAAAAATTTCATTAAACTCTTCGAGAATATTTTCCAATAATTTTTGAATTATTAAACTATTGGAGTATACCCGAAATATTTCCTATGACAAGCTTCCGGAAAAACTTCCTCGAAGAATTTTGATGAAACTTTTTGGAAATAAATTATAGGAAATTTTTTCTAAAGGTTTCCGATGAGATTCTTCGGACATTATCGGAATTTTTCAAAACAATAATTTCCGTTGAAATTCCTTGAAAATTATCGGAGATTTTTCCTGAGTTCCGATAAAATTCTTTAAAAATCATCACAGACTTTTCCAACAATTTCCGATGAATTTCCTTAAAAATTATCGGAGATTTTTCTTGAGTATTTCTCAGAAATACTTCAAAAGTTATCGAAAAATTTTCTTGAAGAATTTTGATGAAACTTTTTTGGAAATTATTGGAAATTTTTCTAAAGATTTCCGATGAGATTCTGTGTGTGGACATTATCGGAATTTTTTCCAAAGATTTCCGATGAAATTCCTTAATTATCATATCCGAGATTTTTCCCTTTTCCTAAAAAATTCTTTACAATTTATCGAAGACTTTCCCGAGTTCCGATGAAATTCTTTAAAAATGATCGGGGATTTTTCCCGAGTTCCGATGAATTTTTTTTTAAATTGTAGAAGATTTTCCTACCATTTCCGATGAAATTCCTTAAAAATTATCGGAGATTTTTCCCGAGTTCCGATGAAATTCTGGAAAATTTATCGGAGATTTCTCCCGATGTTTCCGAAGAAATTCTTTGGAAATTATTGGAATTTTTTTCCAATAATACCGATGAAATTCCTCCAAGACTTTCCTCGAAGTTTCCATCGTATCTATTCAAAATTATAATCCCGACCACCCCAATGTGATACAAAATATCCCCATGGTATCCCCTGCTTATTGTAAAAGACGACTTTTCAGGGGAAACGTGAGCCTCCCCATCCACGTAAATTAGTAGCAAGAAACTAAACAAAAACAATAGAAGAACACAAATCACCATAACAGAAACAAAACATAACGATGATAAATGAATCCATCAGCGAGAATTCTCCTTTATTGATTACTCGTACATCAAAATTAGGCGTTGAAAAGCGAAAAATTGTTCTGGGTCCCTCTACCTTATAAAAATTGGATATGAGAAGTTATCTGTCAAAAGGGCGTCCGTTCCATAAGAAATACATTGAACGGACGTCCTTTTGACAGTTAACTCCTCATATGTTTTATGGCGCGTTATTTTTGTAGGAAAAACTTGAAAAAAAAATATGGTGAATGAGTAAAAATTGGGTACAAAAGTCCGGAATTTTTGAAACATGTTAAGATTTGAGAACTGGTTAATATTAGTTTGAGAATTCAGTATGAAAACTTGGAGAGTTTTCTGGTTTTTTTCAGAATGTTAAAAAACGAATGAGGAGAAAGGAAAACGGCTGGGTGGCGCAAAAGCAATATTATATGTAACTAATAAAACCTATAAATCAAATACCATGTTGGAAAAATAACGAAGACTGTACCCCACCCCTCCAGTGGCACCCCAAGGGTTCAGACGTAAAAACTACCTCAGGGTTGAATTCAGCGACCTCGAAAACCTGTAAATGCACACTATATGTTCTCCTTTCTTCCATCAAGACCACTCTCCCGAGGTCATTAATCCACATTCAGAAATTGAACTATTGTAATTTGACCCATATTGAATAAACTTTTGAAATTTGAGAATGAATTTTTCACGATATTAGGGACTAAGAATTTTTTATATCAAAACTCTGCTTATTTTTCCATATGGAGAAAAAGCGCCTGAGGCACGTATTTTTCTTAATTCGATCGACCTGAAACTCGGCAGAAATTTTCTTTTATTAAAACCGATCTGCGCAGGAGGTCCCGTATAAAATTTGAACAAAATCCACAAAGAGTAAATATATATGGCCCCCTTGGCGCAGCAATATAAAGGAGTATTTTGAACCCCCTTTTTGGACATTCCAGGGGCAGATGTCGAAAACATGTAAGATACCATTTTTATGTAAAATCTAATTCCGAGTAATTTTTGTTCGAAACATTTTTTGTTATATTCGTAATCAATATTTTTTGACTTAGGATCACGAATCCATCTTTTGAGGGAGTGAGAATGTTTTACCTGGAGGGAGCGAAATTCCAGTGGAATTCCTTAGGACTTTTAGGAGGCTAACCAATGCCTTGCGGACCCAATATTTTAAAATTCAGATTTGCGACAGTTTCTATTGAACTTTTTACTAATTTTCCTATATTATTTTGTGACCATCATTAGAAATTTATCCCAGTCAAAATCTTTCGCACTGCATCTGCGCTTTTTTTTCTCAATATATGCCACAAACTGACTATAGCCACCGCAGTCGAGCTCAAACCGGTTGATTTTGTGATGTTATTATACTGTCTCTCATCCACGCCATATTTCGCGTAATTTTTCCTCCGCTATTTTTCTTACGCTCATTTGCTATGTTTCATTTATTAGATGATGTCGAGAAGAACGGAGACTCGCCGAAGAAGAAGTCGCCCAATCAGTCGGCAGAGTCAAAGACGTGAGTGCTCATACATATTTCCTAATCTAGCAATTTTGTCAAGCGAACTCAGTTTCTGGAATCTGACTGATGAAAGTGTGCTGTGTTGATGAATGAAAAAGTTCAATGCCGTCCATAACCTAAGCTGTAGAGCTTGTGACTTAGGTTGTTTTAACCTATTAGAGTCCCCAGTAGGTATAGGTAACACTTACTCTTATCGATTTATGAAATCTTTCTGGAAACGTGATAACGGGCCCGCGTTGGATTTTTGGGACCGATCATCTGTGGTACAGAATTTTTTCTAGTAATTACGTTGAATCCGAACTTAATGATGACTAGTTGCAAATCCAAGAAGCGAGTGTTGGGAAAACATCCTTAGATCAGCTTTTCCTTAACTGAGAAGGAGGCACTGTCTTTAAAAAATTAAACTCTTTTCAGCGTTTACTCCTATCCCTGAAAATATTCAAGAGACGGCGAATTTTGAGAATGAGGTAGTATGAAGATTAAGGGCTGAGTGAAGTCCCCAATACAGTTCATAAGGTTCCTGCCAAAGTTTTCTATGTATTACACTTTCGCTGATGAATTTGATTTAAATGACTATTTTGGCTGAGAATCGCTGCTAGGAACATAAATACGTTTTTCAGTTGATTGATGAGAGGAATTTTTTTTAAAATTTCTGAGTGTGGATAATATCGCCCTGACTAATAAATATCCAAATCTTAACCCTTACAGGTACATCTATCCATGGGCTCCTCTAGGATGTAATAAATGGAGCACTGCTCCCTGAATTTCCAAGAACTGTATTCTTTTACAAAAAAAAAAAATTCTAAAACGGATTTTGCCTCTTCCTTCCAGTATTATTTGTACTTCACCTCCTCGTAAGAAGTCTTGTGGCACCTCTGTATTGATAATACCAATTATTTTATGCTTTTGAAACAAAACTATGTCATTTAGGCATCAGATATTTTCTTAAAGACATTAATAATATAGCTGTGGAGTTGGACTCACCTAACATTTTTCCAAGTCATAGTCGGAGTCAAATGTGAGACTGAAAAATACAAGCGTCGAAGTCACAGTCACTAAAATTTCTGGGAGTCGATTATTTTCTCAGTATGTACAAGTGCCTTAAAAGAGTCAAGCGTCTTCTTTAGGAGCCATGGATGCCCCTCAGAGGCGCTTCAAAAAAGTCACGAGTCGCCTCTAAGAGCCACCGACGAGCCTCCAGTGCTAAGCGCCAGAGCTAAATCGTCTCTGCTCGTAGCCAAATTAGGGAGTCAGAGAAGCGACTTTATTGAAAATTGATCGAGTCTGAATCATTGGGTCATTTGATCTCTTTTTTTGGAGGTGGTATTCGACGGATGCCTCAGATAAATGAGGTTGTGCTCCACAGCCCCTGGCTAATAATATCAACGTAGATCGTTAACTAATATGTACTTTAATGTATCGGAAAAACAGAAAACCTTGGAGTACCGCTAATTGAAGTCTATGATTTGCTGTTAACTGATTCAAGTTAATTATGTACAGTTTGTCTCTTTCAGTATAAGGTATACATTTTAAAGCTGGTACACTGTATTAGGTACATTGTTCAAAAATAGTATTGGCATGGATATGTCTATTGGCTGGCCCTCGTCCTATTTCCGACCGACACAGTGCTTGATTTCAGTGAAATTCAGTTGTGCGTATTGCGTGAAGCCAATCAGTCTGATCTATAGCGCTTCATGGTCACAATTCAGTTCAGTGGTTTACATTTCCATGGAAATTATTTTTTCTTCCAGCCATGTATTCATTGCAGAGATTGGGAGTGCATTATTTTTGAATACGATCCGATCGGATTAAATCTTCAAACTGTAATAAATCTTGATAGGATCCGGTTCGTTCTTTGGAAGACGTGTAATACAATTAATTTGCTCGCGCAATTCATTTTGTCGTCTTACAATTCATTCAATCGCTCTCGTTCGCTCTCTCTAAGGCAGTGTGTATGCATTCGATCCGATCCCATTCACACTTTCAGGAAACTAATTCAATTCAATCGCTCATTCGCTCCCTTAGGCTCTTCCACAGAGCGAATATGTATCTCTCTAGCTCTCTGTGTGGGTGAACTGGTATGGAGTACTAACTATGACTTTTTGAAAAGAAGTCATAAAATCTCAGTTCGTCTTACAATTGAGACATGAATGATTCATATCGAAATCCAGTGATGTAGCCAGTATTAGGGTCGGGAGGGTGGACACAATCTTACAATGTTGTCAAATTGTGGTTTTATTTGTCGTAAGAAGTATGAAACTGCGGTATTTTGCTACTTCCTGACTTACTATTGAGAGCTTACTTTCAAGCAGGGCTTGAACACGCAATGATAGATTTTCGATCACAGTATTGAGAATGAAAATTTGTCCACTTTGGAATCCTTGGGTGGACGGTTAACTTCTCCAGCGTTGCCACTGAGTATTCAAGGACGACTTTTTCTCAATTAAAAGCTCATCCTCGTATTTTTCAGGTATTCAACAATCAGAAAAGGATATAATTTCAATAATATTGCCGTATTTACCTACTTTCGAAGTCTTGATTCTATAGTTTACGATTAGTTCAGTTCAGTCTACACGTAAAATGTAAGAACATCAGGAATCACTTTCATATAGGCGATAACTATGTAAATCCTGTCTAGTTCAACGCTCAAGGCTCAATCCTTCAAAAATCAAGAAAAAATTATTTAGAATGTTCATTTGCGGCAGATATGTTAAATAATAAATTGAAATTCCCACAGAAAATACCCATATTTTTGCAATTTATCGATCACCTAGTACAAATGTCCACCATTTTACAAAAGAGTTAAATCAAATAACTCAAAACAGTACTAAAGATAACAAAAGAGTAATAATAGCAGGGGATTGCAACATTGATATTCTGGATAATAATATAACAAATAATAAATACTTAGGGGGAATGGCTGAAAATGGATTAATACCGTGCATAAATCAATGTACAAGAATAACAGCTAACTCAAAAACATGTATAGACCACATATTTCTAACCATGAAAGACAAAAACGATATTCAAAACGCAATAATATTGATGACTAGCCTAACAGACCATTACTCTACAACCCTGGAATTAAAGAAAAAGTCAAAAAAAAAAAAAAACTGGGTACAGAGGAAGAAACCAACTTGATTAATAAAATAATAAATTATAAAAATATAATGACTGAATTAAAAAAGCAGGATTGGTCTGTCATAACTAAAATAAAAGATGTTAATAAAGCTGCAGATGGATTCACAAAAATAATGCAAAAGATAATACAAAACAACACAAGAACAATAAAACAACTCAAAAAAGAAAAGAAACTGAAACCATGGATTACAAGTAAAATAATAGCTAAAATCAAAAAAGGGATAAATTACATAAGAAACTGAAGGAAAATATTGACAATGAAAATCTTAAGAAACAATATAAGGAATATAGAAACTCATTGACAACTCTGATAAGACAAACAAAAGTACAATACTACGAAAAACAGATAAAAAACACACCATTTAATAGTAAAGAAATGTGGAAAATTATGAACAGAATAATCCAAATTAACTCCAAGAAAACTACTAAAAACAAAGATCCAGAAACTATATCAGTCAACAATATAATATATGACAACAAAACTGAAATATCAAACTTTTTTAATCAACATTACACAAATATAGCAACTACGGTGAAGAATGATTTCAAAAATATAAACGAAAATTACGGGAACAATAACATAAAATTTATTACTAGCAAATTCTATGAATTCCGCTTACTGCAAGAGGATGATGTGATAAAGATAATAATGTCTTTAAAGCCATACGCAGCAGCAGGAGAAGATAGAATCCCCACAAAAATAATAAGAGAAAACTGTAATAAATTAGTAACTCCAATAAAACATATAATTAATCTCAGTCTGAAAACAGGAAAATTCCCGGAAATATATAAATTAGCCATTCTAAGACCAATTTACAAAGAAGGCGATACTCAAGACGTAAACAACTACAGACCAATTTCACTACTTTCAACAGCCTCAAAAATATTAGAGAAGGCAGTAAAGTTTCAATTAAATAAATTTTTGGAAAAAACCAAATTCTTTTCAAACAATCAATTGGGATTCAGGAATAATATGGGAACAGAAGAAGCTATCAATAACCTGCACATCAAAATATCCACATACTTAGATGAAAATAAAAAATGTCTAGCGATCTTTCAAGACCTTTCTAAAGCATTTGATCTAGTGAATCATCAAAAACTAATTGGAAAAATTGAAATAGCAGGCTGTGAGGGCAAAGTACTAAGTTGGGTCACCTCATACTTGGAAAATAGGAAACAAAAAGTAAGAATAGGAACAACAGAAAGCGAGATCCTCACACTAAAAGGAGGCACGCCACAAGGTTCTGCCTTGTCACCGTTACTGTTCCTAATTTATATTAATGACTTGACTGAAATTAACATAGAGGGAGAAATAATTTCATATGCAGATGACACCGTCATAATAGAAAAAGGAGATAGCTGGGAAGAAACCAGGGGAAAAGCCGAAAAAGATATTAGAAAAGTAATAACCTGGCTGAATGATAACGAACTGATACTGAACAAAAAAAAAACTAAATCAGTACAATTTGCACTAAAAAATAAGAAAAATAACGAGGAAGTAGATATTAACGTTCATACAAATCAGTGTAATAGAAATGATAAATGTTTTCAATTAAACAATAATTGCCAGCAAATAAATACCGTCGACTCTATGAAATATTTAGGGATAATAATAGATAAAAATCTAAATTGGAAACAACAAGGCAAATATTTAGCAAAAAAACTATTAAAGTCTATTTTCATTGCAATTCAATTCAGGAACATAATCTCTCAAGAAGTAAAGCGCATTCTTTACACAGCGATAGTGCGATCAAAAATACAGTACGGAATATCAAGCTGGGGGGCAGCCTATAAAACTAATTTAAAACCAGTTACAGTTAACCAAAAAAAATTCTTGAAAATACTTTACAAAAAACCAAAAAGATTTAGCTCAGTACAACTTTTTGAGGAAACAAAGGCGCTAACTTTGGAAAAACTACATGAAATAAGTGCAATAAAATACGTGAAAAAACATAATTTACTAACGAAATACAGCAAAACTAACACTAGACTGACGAGGAACACACAATTTACAGTAACATTACCAAAAATAAGAACTAACATTGGTAAAACAAACAGCATTTACACTGGACTCAAAAACTTTAACAAACTTGATCAGCAGAATAGGGAAAAAATAATATAAACTAACAACAGAACTTACAAAACTTTGATACGAAATGCAGTTACTAATACAACTACTAATTACAGAAACAAAAAACAGCGCAGCATACAGTCCGACTAATAACAACCGCAATATGTGTAACTATTGTAAAGAGTAAGTAGTGCACTAACTAAAGGAATTGTAGGAAGAAAAAAAGAAGGGGAAAAAATTGTAATTTAGTGCCGTTGCTAAACACGAGCCTAGCTCAGCTGGCAACGAAATAAACCATTTTTCAATTTTTTTTCAATTTTCAATGTATTCACAGCCCTACTTGGACCACTTTGAAAATAATTGTGCTTCAAAACTCGTGAAAAAGAAGGAAATAGTGGATGAAAAGAAAGTTATGGATATGGGCCATGACAACATTATTCTTGACCAACTAAAACTAAAAATACGTGTTTTGCAGTTGTTTCAGGAAACTGTTGGAAGCTCCATGCGGGGAATCACCGAAAGTCGTGAGCTTTGTCACAATAATAGTGGGTAGTTTGCTAATGTGGGCTCTGCTTTTTGCCGTGCTAAAACAAGAAGTTGAACCTGAAGGACAACTGTTCCAACTACTAGCTCTGACAGTGGCAAGCTATTTTTGCGGCTGGCTGGTATCACTGTTGTATATACCACCACTGCTGGGCATGCTGATATGTGGCATCGCACTAAGGAACATCGGCTTTTATAATGTTTCCGGCGTGTATGTGGACGTGGTCAGCACGATAAGGTAGCGATTTACTCGTGTTACATGTATGGTGTATGCTGCAATCTACTAATATGGAATCTATAAAAGCTATCTTGTTTGCTTGAAGCCCATAAATGAATCTCTTCCTCCTTGTTCGCAGAGAGATGGCGCTCACGTTAAACCTGTTGAAAGCTGGCCTGGATCTAGATGCAACAGCACTTAAAAAGCTCAGCTTTGTGGTAGCTGCATTGGCCTTTACACCGTGCTTTGCCGAAACTCTTGGAGCGGCCGTGGCAGCTTATTTCTTGTTAGGCATGCCTTGGTTATGGGGCCTGTTGCTTGGGTGAGTACCTATATTGTGATTTTTTAGCTGACGAAAAGGAAAGAATATCAGAGAAGGAGAGAAGTACCAATGCTATGTGGGACACATTATCAAAAATACTTGAGAAATGCTTCTGATCACATTCAGTGACATTTATTTCTTCTGATCTCATTCAGTGACATTTATTTCAGACAACCAATGTTTCCTTCATAATAGCCTTCAAATTTAATTGGATATAAAAATGTGATGATTTTTATGGAAAAATGGAAACTCCTCTGTTCGTTTATTGCTTCATATCAGGTTAAATAAGTATGCTTATGATGGCCATCAAGAAACTTAAGTTAGATACCGGGTATCTCCGAACGTGAACCCTTGGAACCAATTTTTTAGTGCTCTCCTTGGTTTCTTTATCATGGGTCATTTATCACATTGCTATATGGACTAGAGGATGGTCTAAGATAATAACACTCTTTTAAATCGATCTTTCTACATTTTAGTGAGGATCTGCGGTTTATTATATTCATACCCCATTACCGCACTATCTCTACGCAGAGGATTACCCTTCAGGTCTGATATCCAGTGATAAGACATTGCACTTTATTATAGTTGGATCACGGCCATGCTTCAATATAGTTGTCATCGTCATTTACGCGTATTTCTTTTCCCATTCCTCAATGGAGGTCGAGACGAGCCATATTCTTCATCGTAGTTTACTTCACAGCAGCTGAATGCCAGTATATTCCATCAGTCTGCTGAGTATGTGGTCGTTTCTGACTGCCAATCAGCTTAAGAAGGAAATACTTAAACTGAGATTTAAAGGCCGAGTCACCGAAATGCGAACCATCATTTTAATTTAAATTCATAGTCATACCTACTAATTTATCGCGCCGGCTGTTTGTTGTAGAACCGTCCTGAGTGCTGTCAGTCCGTCTATTGTAGTTCCCATGTTACAAGGTCTGAAAGCGAAAGGCTATGGTGAGACCAAAGGTATATCAACGCTTGTTATTGCCGCATCCAGTATTGATGATATTCTAGCTATTTCCGCGTTTGGAGTCATTTTGGGAATTATATTCGCGCAAGGTACTGTATTGTATGTAAAGAAATAATGCCTGTTGGTGTTCGTGGTTTGGGTAAGAGGAAAGTTCCCTTAATGCGATCAATTTGTTAGGAAAAGTTGAGAAATTTTCTGAGTTGGAGAATGTTATCGTTGGCAAGCACAATCAATTTTATTTTTATGATTCTTACGTCAAGTTTTAGTAAGAAACACTTCAGATTTTCGCAAAGAAAATGTTCTCTTGGAGAAATATTGCATTTCCCTCATTAATACTTTTCGTTTCTCCAGGACCTTATATTACCATACGTATTAAGGACACTTTCTTGTGAGTCCCAGTCCAGATCAGCTTGGGTATACCTACAAGGTTAGATGAAAAATGGGTGATGAAAAAGAGGTGAAGCATATTATCAACAGAAAAAAAATTGATCTTTATGTTATGAATAAAGTTGTGTGGGTGTTATGGTGATAGAAGAGTTTAACTAGCTAATATCTTAGTCGCCGCTCACTGAATCGTTTCCTGGATTCACCGGAGGTTGCTCAAGAATAGGCGTTGTCACATCCATTTTTTGGCTTTATTTTGGTCAAATTCTTTGCGAGTTTGCCTTCGTGATTTCTTAATACTCTAAGCATGCAGGCTAAAGGAAGATTATTTACCGTTATTTTGGGGTCCGAATTATATGCGTCCCATACGACGGTTGGGTTCTTCTAGAATCAAGGTGCAATGCAGCGCCGTCTTTGAGCTAGTTATAGATAGCAGAGGATTGTCAGTCTGCCTATGAACGCAACAACAATAATTTAACTAATATCTAATAAAAGCTACATGCGTCTAAAATCTTTAATTTGAACTTAGCTTTCCTGTTGAAATCAAAGTAATGAGTGACGTCTTTTTTTTTTTGTTCAGGTGATTTGATGCACAATATACTTCAAGGGCCGATCGAAGTTGCACTCGGTATAGTAGTTGGCATCAGCGGGGGTATCTTAGCTGCCTGTATCCCGCATCGAAACGAAGTAAATGATTCTTTTATCTAAATTCTAATGAAATTGCTGCATACGCAGTGGTTTTCGCTATTAGTACTCACCTACTCATTTATTGTGTAAGCCAACTTAATGCATACGAACCATTATGCAGTGAAGCCCAACCCTGTCCTTGATAGCCAAAGCTTTTCGTTTGATATCCCAGTTGCCAATAGTATATAGTCGGTAGGCAAAAGACACCAACCGATATTCTGCCTCTGATAACATGATTTTGATTATTGAAATCTGTAACTATTTAATATGCTCAGCTACCCAAGCCCATAGCGTCAGGAAGATGGAGGTTTGGCTCTTTGGCTCCTGGAATATTTCATTTCCCAAGTTTAGATTAAAAATCTGAAGGAAGAGTTTGCATACTGAACTGTATAGTGGATTAAATTTTCATCGTTCCACCGCTAGGCCCTGGTGGGCCGATTAAGGAGCTACGGCCTTTTGAGTTCCTAGTAGAAATTGAGATTGAAACACCTTGCTTACAATACAGATACCAAAAATCATGCTTGAGGGATGTTTAGCTGTGTATAGCTATACCTACATATACCTACTTCTTGTAAAAACTGAACTATAGTCTCCACCTATTGATGATAATCTCGACTAGTTACTATTTAAGGTGTGTTGCAGAATTATTTGGTAGCTAAACGATCGTTCATCGTCGGCGGAGGTGGTTTAGTCGCCATATTACTCAGCGCAATGTACGGATACTCAGGGTCTGGTCCACTGGCAGCGATCATTCTATCATTTATCGCTCAGCTAGGTTGGAAGTGGCAAGGCTGGTCAAATACTTACGTGAGTCTTTTCTCTGTATAGTATTATTATATGGGACTACATGTGTACATAGGTCATTTTGCCTTGGTAGATACAGTTTCATCGCCACATCAGTAGATACTTTACTCGGCATTCGAAATTTTACTGATTTGAAGTAATTCACTGCAGTAGTTGTAAACCTTTCATTACAATGTAGAAACACCTTGAATGAACTAACATAATAGTCAGATATTTGTATATGATACACTTGTTAGCTTTAGCAGCAGTCACGTGAACCTCTACCTCTCCGCTAGCAACCCGGTCTCATCAATTTGTCCACAATACCAAACCGATACCAAAAGATAGCTGTGAGTAAAACTTGGATTCATTTTTCACGTATATGTTTGTAGAATCCGGTTGCTGAAATTATGGATCACTTGTGGGACATAATAGAGCCGGTGCTGTTTGGTTTGATAGGAACGGAAATTAACATTGATGAAATTGAACCAAAGGTACTTGGCCTTGGAATTGGTGTGCTGGGTTTCAGCCTGTTTGTAAGTACATATATTTGTCAAGCCGGAATACCTTTTTGTTCGATAAATGGGTACTTTGAATTGTAGTCAAGGTGGACTTAAAGGTAATCCGATTTCGGGATTTGGTTCATAATGGAGCGAGTGGTGGAGAGCGGTCGATGTTGGCTGTTGGCAGTAGATTATGTGTGTACTTGCAGTTGAAAAAATATGTGACAGTTAGCTATACTCACTAGCTTGTATGATGAATCTCAATTTTCATTTCTTTCAGGTTTACTTGAAAACATATGCTATGTTATAATCTCAAGGAACTATCATATTCACGCGGCTAACTAACACTGACAATACGACTTGTTTCAGATTCGCATAATTGGGTGTTGCATCGCTTTGATCGGAGCGAAACTTAACTGGAAAGAAGTCCTTTTCGTAAATCTTGCTTGGCTGCCAAAAGCAACAGTTCAGGTACTCCTCATCTATACATGTAGTTTCCGAGGCCGGGGGTTCGGTGTAGGGGCCACTTCGGCACGAGTGCATTGCCATACGTCCCACCACACCACTTCTCTGTACATATACCTGCGTATACTAGAAATAACAAAACCCGATTTAATTTCGGCTGATTTCATTCAGATCCCTTATAATGTTCAGTTAGCTTTATTCTGTACGAGTACTCTTTCAATTACTCTTCTTGCCCCTTCCAAAGTTTGTTTTGACAGGCCATTTCGTTCCACCCTGAGGTTACCCGTTCCCGAAAAAAATAAGATAGCCAATTTTCGGCTGTCTTGTATTATTAGGGTCGGTTAACGGTCTATTTCAATCTGGTTTTAGGCAACACTTGGTCCAGTAGCTCTGGACATGGTCATTCGTTTAGGTACAACTGACATCGAACCATATGCTCGAGATTTGCTCACGGTTACCGTGCTTTCCATTCTTATCACAGCACCGGCTGGTGCCCTTGGTATTTCAGTTGGTGGGCCTCTGCTCCTCTGTAAGGATTCGGTGGCCAAGGAGAACCACAGAACTGGGAATCAGAATGTGGATGTGGCTGTGGTTGAAGAGTTGCAGTAAATGTTCAAGGGATACTTTTTCTACATACTTCTGCAATTATTTGTTTTTTGGACTTACTTTTGTTACACTCAAGAGTTTGTCTCGATGTAAACCCATTCGTGACCAGTGAGCAAGCTTACATAAATGCTGTCAGAATGATATTCAAGCATTTAAAAAATTGGGCTGAAGTATTGCAGTTACCCATCTGCTTAATTTGTTGGGTACCGACGGGACTACCGTCTCCATTATTTAGGGAAACTTTTGACAACCTTTTATTCGAAGAACGCGTTCATTATTGTGACGACTGTGAGAAAGTTCCAACGAATAAATAATAAAATTAAAATACCGCCTGGAGTTTTAGTAATAACAATGATGAAGATGATGGGGGAGCTCGATTTCTTGTAAAAATCATTGCAAAGAATGCCGAATGAGGTTACTGCGATGGAAGCCGAAAACAATTCGGTTTGATGAAAACGAAGTGCAGTAAAAGTTGAAAGCGAAGTTGCTTGGATTTAAGGTACGGATAGAACCAGTTAGTGGTTGTTATCGTCAGTATACGTTGAGGAAGTTATTTGCGGTGTGGTTGCCATCCTGCAGAATAAGTGCGAGATATTGCAGCTGAATTTAGACGACGTATAATGGCAAAGCTTTGCCATAGACTTCTACATACAATCAGAGAACACCACGTTTCAACATATTCTCCCCGAAAACATAGTTCCCGAGATCCCCCCCCCCCAGTCAAAAAACAGTTTTGATCATCAAAAAAACTTTTTTCAGTATTTTTACTAAAGAAACTTTTTTCTTTTCTTTTTTTCCATTTGAAACATTGTTCCGCAAAAAAAATTTTCCTTTTAAAGAAATGCTTTCTCTTCAGAATTTTCTACAAGAAAAAACTTCTTAAAAGAGTTTCTCTCAGAAAAAGTTTATTTTTGCTCTAAAACTGTTTTGCTTTTTGCTTTTCGAAGAAACATTTCTAATCGAGAAAAAATGTTTTATTTGAAAAAGTATTTGAATACAAATCCCCCCCCCCCTTCGAAAAGAACATTTCAAATAACCATTTTTCCTCAGGAAACTTTTCATACGTAACGAAAACCTTTCTTTTCAAACAATGCTTTTTAAAATCATTTTTATGTACATTTTTTCCATGGAAAAACTTTTTTACCCTAAAGACATTTTCCAGAAAACTTTGAAAAAAAAAACAAGTTGTTAACCCAAAAAACATTTTTCTTCCTCTCTCGCTCCCCTCCCAAAACATACATTCTATTTTGTGAAAAACATTTTCTCAGGCCCGGGAAATTACCCTTTTGAGTATCACATCAGTGACCAGAAGGACGCAAAAATATTACGTATATTTACGTAATTCGGTAGGAGCATAAAAGCCTTTAGCGAACAAATACCCTCAAAGTACATGTCTTCCTATAAAAAGTTTATCCCCTCCCTCCTCCCAAAGAAAAGAATGGGGAAAAGAATTTCAAAGACATTTTTATGTTTCAAACGAAGATTGCCAAAGGAAACACAAAGAAAAAAGAAACCCATTTTTCAAACACATTTTCCTTCAAGAAAAAGCGTTTTTCTAATAATTTTTTTTTTTTTTTAATGTCGGAAACGTTATTCTCCTACAGACAAATTTCTTGCCCGAAAGCATTTTCTTTCGAATATTATTATTCACTCTTTTCCTCAAAAAAATTCAGAAAAAACAGGAAACTCAAAAAAGTTTAGAAAAAAAAAACAGGAACAGTTTCCAAATAAAATGTTATACTGGCCAATAAGGAGATTCACTATTGCCCGCCCCCATCAATTAATATCTCAGAACTCGAACTCAACTTCCCTGAATCCTTCTCTTACCTTATTTAGGATATTCTGTCCTTTTTCTGACCTCACACAGTCCGCCACCATTTAATCAAAAAAGCAGCTAGGGAACAAAAAAAATTTAAATCTCGAAAAAATGAGAAAATATTATCAAAAAGCATTTTTAAAGATCTGTTTCTTCTTTATAAAACATTCCCCCCCCCCCAATAGAAAACACTTTCATCTCACAACATCAAAGACACAACTTTTTTAAAGTAATGAACAATTTTTTTAAATAAAAGTTTCTTCTAATAACACTTTTTATCTTGAAAAAACATATATTTATTCTATGTGAAACATAATATCGCCCCTTAAAAAACAGTTTTTAATCTAAGTACATTTTTTCTCAACAAAAACATTTTTGCTTGTGAAAATGTTTTTTTTTCTTGTGGAAAAAGAAAACTTTTTCAAAAATATTTTAAAAAAATACGGTTTTATGTAAAAAAATATTTAAAAAAGTTTTTTATTAAAAAATTGTTTTGTGCCTAAAAAACTTTTTTCTAGAAAATCTATTTTTTAAAAAGGTTAATTCTATCTAAAAATTATGTTTCCCACAAAAAACTTTCATTTCGAAAATTTCTGCACTCAGAAAAAAGAAATTACTTACTTTTTTTTTATATTCTGTCTTCAACTAAATAAATTAGTTTCCCTACTTATTTTCTTGTCATAAAAAAACGATTTCGTTTTATAAACAATGTTTACCCGAAAACGTATTTTTCCAAGAAACATATTGTTTCTTTGAAAGACATATTCTTACCCAAAAAATATTTTTCCCGCCTCAGAAAAAAAAATTATTTTCCAAAAGATGAATTTCTGGAAACATTATTTTTTCCTTGAAAAAACGTAATTCCTCCTGAAAAATAATTTTTTCGCTCAAAAGAATATTGTCCTTCAAAAAATATTTTATTCCGATTACTTTTTTTCTCGAAGAAAACATATTTCTACAAAAATTTTTCCTCTTCTTCTGCATGATCAAAACACATTCTGCAAAAGAATAATGTGACCACGGATGAGAAACTGTATTTATCTGTCAAAACATTTTTTTTTTTTTTTTTCAAGACAGGCCCCTCAAAGTTGACGAATTAACCTTCTTCTGTTATTCTATTAATTTCGTATTTTAATTATTCTGTTACTGTTAAACTGTTATTAATTATAAGGATTTTTTCTGGCGTCACCACGTGGAAGAGCATGGTCGAAAATAGTCAAATCCGCCAAGAAAGGTAATCCATAAATACCTTTCTCACTCGCGGTTAGAAATTTTCTCAAAAAACATGTTCCTTCCTAAAAGAAACACATTTTTTACTCAAAAGAAATTCTTTTCCGAAAAGACAATTTATCTCGTCTGTTTGCTTCACTTTTACCCGAGAAAACTTGTTTTTCCAAGACGAAACACCATCGTGTGTTGTATTTGGCAACGTAACATATGACTGTCTATCAGTCGTTGATTTTGTTGTACCCCACTACTATTCGTAGTATCTGCGTGTGTGATCGTTTGTACAATGTGCCCTACGTCACAGGTCACACTCATACACACTGCTTCTCCGAATTCCGCGAAATTATAATTATTTCGCGTAGCGAATGTGAAATTATCGAACAGTATAAATGAGATGAAGTAATAATTTGATAGTATATGGATTCCATTTGCGTCGCGTGTGTCACCGTGCATCACGAGATCCAGCTTGTAATAGACGAAGAAAATTCAGAAGAATCTTGGTATCATGATTAATTGAAGTGGACCCGTCATAAATGTAGTTCGATTTGGTGTCGAAGGAATCCGGCAGTGGCAGCAACAGAAGATCAACATTATGAAAACAGAAATTCAGTTGGACGCCAATACATCACTACTGGAATCCGTGAATGGCTAGTAATTTTTATAAGAGTATTTAACTGAAACAGCTGAAAAATTGAAATGTTTGTTTAAAAATTTATTATTCGCCCTGTACTTAAGAAACTTGCATGTTTATGTTAATGATAAAATCATGACCCGTGTATTACGTACGCACTACGCACGTATTACTTACTCACCAAAAACGTCTCGAGCATCATAGGCGTAGCAAAAGAAAAATGTTGAACAAGATCAGTTTCTTGGTTTGCTCTGTTCTGTCTGTCTCAATGGATAAATTTCATGCTGTTTGAACCTGGTCGCTTGAAGGCCGATGTTGTCTGGACCCCTTCCCCTGTTGCTACGCCTGCGTCAAGCATACGAAACCCAAAATTCTCAACTTGACACTTCGAGTGTGGATTAGGAAAATACAAGAAAACAAAAGGTCACCTGTTTTCCTTATACCCCATTATGGTAGAGAAGACAGCGTTAAGGAGATATCCGGGTGCTGGCCATTTTCATTTTCCCCGATGTTGTAGTATTTTGCTTTCTCCGCCAACAATAATACATATGACCAAAAAACGATAACTACGAGCACAAGGTACTTTCACGAAGAATTATTATGCTCTCTAATCCACGGTTGAAAACGCAACTAAAAATTCTGCGTAATTTATGAAACACATGACGGTTGACACCTTGCACAGTCAACTGTGTAAAAAAGTAACAAGGTCTCTGTGTTCAGAATCTGGTGACGATACAAGTCAAAAAAATCAGTGTTGCCGTCGTATGAATTCCTAAGGTGCGGTATCTTCACTTGTACATCGCCTTCACCCTTCATGCCTTCAATCTATCGAATAAATTATCTTATCGCACTAATTAACTATTTACTGCCTCAGTGACGACCTTCAGTCGATTGTGCGGCACTAATTGTCACTCGATGGGATTCCGAATCTGCGAACACACTCGTGTTTTGCACGTGCTCCGATTGCGCGTATTTCGGGAGTTGGATCGCGTCGTATTTTGTTGACCGGTGTCTTAACTCATTTACTATGTCCAATTCTACAGATGATGTCGAGAAGAATGCGGACTCGCTAAAGCGGATGAGGACCCCGAACGATATCCCGAATACAGTCATCCGTGAATCAGCTAAGTCGAAAAAGTAAGCGATATTTTCATTTTCTTGACTCGGGTAGTTTGGTTTTCTCCGAAGTTGCCTAACATGAATGGATGCTGTTGAAGAGACAATGGTAGAGTTTGTATATTAGCATCAGGAGGATATGAATATATTATGTATAACTGGAGCAATTATTGCTTTAGATAATCACAAATTTAAAGGAAATTGAGAACTTTTTAGTATAGATAATTGAAAAAAAAAAAAATCTATAAAATTTAAATAAAAAATTTAATATATAAATTTAAAAATAAAATTAATACCAATAATATTATTAAATCTCCAAATCGATTTATATATCATAAAGACCAGAAGTTATGATCATAAAATATATAGCGTTTTCGACATTGAAAAATATCGTTTCTGGTATGTTTCCTGTCGTAAAAATGTCGGTTTCGGCTCTAAAAAAGCGAAATTCTACTACTTTTTTCCAATCATGACCGGAGTTTTTGTTTTTTGGTCAATTCCCTAGCGATTTTTGCTAGTTTTTAGCTCATGGTGTCGAGGGCAATGGGGAACTACTACCTTGCAAAATAGAAAATCACTGATTACCCCTCCCCTCCTACTGCCGCAATTTGTCTTCTCAAAAATGTGATCTTCCTCTCTGACACGAGAGGCTCGCCAGGGGTTTGATTTATTTTATGGGCACATAACTCATTTTCCAATATTTTCTACAGATTCTTATTCTCCCGTTCAAAAGTACCTATATTGACACCATATATTGTTTTTGAACAGTTTCTGACTTAATTGAACGTACTGTAGAATAATATATGATGCTTAAATGATGACGTTGGAAGGACGTACCTTTATTGAAATAAGATGGAAGGCAACTTTCGGTATTATTACATGAAATCATACCAGAACACAGTGTAAACTTCGATATCTTATGTACTCAGTTCGTATGCCGTTCGGTAACACATTTTAAAACTGAATGAAGACTGACTCGAAACAGGTATACTTATGGCTTCACCGACGATTCGTATCTAAATCAACCATTCCACCATTCATAGGTAGTATCAAGTATCGACCGAGCATCATGTGTCTTGCTTTCGTTTTTTTTTTGTCATAATGTAGGTAAAACGTGAAATCTGGAATTTCTTAGAAATTAACCTTTTCCTGTTACGCAAACTTCTTTCTACAGGTTGACCAGTTTCTTTTTTGCAACCACGTTGTACTTCGCTCTTTTTGTTTTTGCCTTTTTCTCATCTTTTTCGCAACAGTAAAGGCTCATGGTGACACGAAAAGGTATATCATGTGTATCATGCTGATCGTTTTCACTTCTTTATACTAGTGGAGGTAGAGTGCCCTTATTTACTCTTGGTGAAATTTTTTCAAGTAGTTTTGAAGATCTTGCCCCCTTTTTTTAGATAGGTTTCAATAAAATTAAAATTCTGCACAACACGTGCTACCCCATGACACATGGGCCCTTCCTGTGTATAAAAATACATGGAGGAAAAGATTTCGCCATTAACAGCGTTGATAATTATTTTCATAGATATCGAGAGATCATTTGATCAGGGCTATATAACGAATCAAAGAATGAAACGGTAATGGATTTTGGAACGAAGAAACATAAAAATGTTGAAGTATACTATATCGAAACCAAAATCATTTCATTTTGTGTTTCGTTCCGTTCCCATGAGGAACAACAAGAAACAGCAGCGTAAAACACGCAAGTAACACGGAGGAACGAAATAAAAGTTAGAAGAGTAAAAAAGGAATGACCCCAATCTTCAAGGGTTGACATATGTAATTTTGACGTGCGTCAATTCTGCGAATTTTGACACGGTATTTTGACAATTATTCAACGAATCTGAGCACTCCGACGCATTTTTGACTTCTTGACCCAGCACTTCTGACCGATAAATAATTCTGTTATGCAAGTGGGCGGAGCCTCTACGTGATTGTCGAGGACCGACAATATTTTGATTCAAAAAGAGTGTCTTTTGACGCTGATTTTGCAGATCGGGGAAACCGAAATTCCGTTCCGATTTTCACACCGAAAAAGGAACGAAACGAAAATAATTTTGTTCTAAGTACAGCTCTGCATTTGATGCTGATCAGGAATTAAATTTTGCTTCGTAATATGGGTACATAGCCCTCTCCCCGCAGAGAGAAAATATGAAAGAAAAGACTGTTGAATTCGATATTGAGAATGTGGGTAGTTACTACATTCTAGTATCCGGTGGCGGTCCAAAGAGTTATTCGAGACTAAACCTTAGTTATTTTTTCGAAATGGTATCCCATATATAAGTTTTGAAAATCACTGAACTCTATTCTGAGAATCCATTTTACGATCTAATCAATCAAGTGCCACAAAAGGTGGTTGAAACCATATACGATCATCTTTGAAAAAATTAAGTATATGTAGTCACAATTTAACTCTTTGATCTGGATTCATATTTCACACATTCTTGTGATTTACGCATTCATTTGGCATAAGTTTATGTCCAGATGTCTCGACAGATATTTTTCTAGGGAAAATTATCACGTTACATATATTATTCGAATTCCACGCAGGGTTCAACCATGTCAGTTGGGTGCGAAGTGTTTACAAAAAAAGTTTGATTTACGTCATTCGCATTCGCAAATATTTGTTAAAATACTCGTTGTCATCTAAAATTCTTATTTGGGTTGTGTAAGTTGGCGAATATTGTCTTTGAAAATGCTAATGATGTCATTGCAGCTGAGAGAATAATTTTAGCGTACCGGAAGAACAAGGTCTTGGTGTGTCGATAACTGATGCCACCTCCAATTCGTCACATAGGTGCTGAGATCTCTTCTCGTATTTAGTATGCATTGGTGGAGTTTGTCCCGTTTTCTCTTTACATGAACTTTGTAGTAATTACCATCACAACAAGTGCTCCGGGATACTAATTTCAAGTGCAGAACTGGGGGAGAACTCGTCTAACTCCATTCCCTTCCAACTTCCTGCTCGGAGTATAGTTGGCAAATTGTGCTGCTAAGCTTACTTCAGCTCGAGAACGAAATTGTGTGACTGAGAGTCCGTCTTCTTAGTTCCTTAACCTTTAAGAATCATGAAATAATTACCATCCCAAAATATTATTATAAACCTTTTACGATATGTAGGTCTGCTTTTAACTTAGTTCAGTCCGAGGAGGTCATCAAATGCGAACTTTCATGTCAGTGATTCTGTTATGAATGTTTTTTGAATTACTTACCTATGTGTAGAGTTACAACTGATTTTTTTTTATTTAAATTAATTGAACATTTATTTTTTCTTTGGGAATATACATTTTGAGAATAGCTTGGCATCGATCTACATGTATCAATTTTTTCAACATTAAAAAAAAAATAATAAAAAAATTAAAAATACAGCAAATGTTATATGAGAAAAGCAAATATGTTTGCGGAACTGCAAACAGTTGGTAACCCTAACATGTAGCAATACACTCTTTCAGGTCGAATATTTAGATCTAGATACATAAATAAATATGGAAACGCGCTTTAAAATAAACGCTGAAATATGCAAAATGCGCTATAAAACTATACACCGTCATACATATTATGAAGGTATCAAAATGCCGGGTTTTTTAAAGTACCTACAACAAAAAGAGCCCATTGCTTTTAACGTTTTTGGTAAATCACAGACGAAAACATTGCGATTTTTCACTTTCGAGTTCCGAAAGCCATTTTTTCCATTTTCGAAAGCCAATCTGCTTTAGAAGTTTACGGAATTTTATGCGGATTTCGTCAAAAAAAAAAAAGAAGATTTTTGGACATGTTTTTGAAAATATGCGCTCAACTCCTCAAATATGCGGGGAATATGCAAAATAAGCTCATTTTTTTAAATCATAAACCTATTTTTAAAGCGAAAATATGCGTTTTTATGCACTTATGGTGAAAATACGCAAAAATATGTGCTAAAAAATTTCACCATTCGATTCTAATGAATAGCATCATTGAGGGGCGGGGGGGGGGGTGCAAATGCTTTGAAATCCTAGCCCAATACATAAAAAATGTGTAATTAAAATGCATAATGTGAAAACAACCATAGTCAAAAAATTTCGATTTTAAGATTAATATTTTATTTAATATAACTTTTCGTGCCCGATCCAATGGCAACACTTGTTTTCCGCTAAAATAACATCATGCGCATCCTTCCAAAGGAGAAAATTGAAAAACCATCTAACCTCCCTGTAACCATCTCTGTATACCTTTTTCTCTTCTGAAAAATTCCCTTTCCAATAACTATGGTTTTTTTCACAATATATGCCCTTCAGTTTCAGTTAGTAGTTAACCCTGCAATGTAATACAACGTCGTGGCTCAATTGAAAATTCCGAGTCCCTAACTGCAGATCATGTTTACTACATTTTTTTAGGGATTTCCACTTATCCTGAGACTTTTGAAACTTTCTGGGATTGTTACAATAAATGCAGGAACTGCACCCCTACAAGGTTCTTGAAGACTACGTAACCGTAACATAGGATTTCATTATTATTTGTATAATCCATAATTACATACACTGTGAGGATGTCTTTGGAAAGTTTAGGCCCTCTTCCTAAACATCTCTAACACTCTTAGTGGATACACCTCCTCATCCTTATTTGATATTAGCCTATCTATAGAGTCCTTTTTTAGCGACAGTATCCTGCAGAACCAGCTCTGCCTTTCTACCCGGCTTGCGGTTTCTCTTGTCTATTGTTTTATTAATGATTATCATAGTAATGTTTCGCTGATAGTCTGATTCAGTATGATTCCTCTTTTTTCATCGATACTGTCATAATGTTCACGTGTTCCGAAATAATTTTAATTTTACAGTTTGGTGTTTCCATTTGCATTTGAGGAGTTATCTGTCAAAAGGGCGCTTGACATATAGGATTCCCATATGTCAAGCGCCCTTTTGACAGATAACTCCTCATTTGCATGTAAATGTTCGGACAGCTAAGTTCAGTTACAAAAACAAACATAGTCTTTGTTACTAACTATTTCATTCACGAAAATGTACACTATTTATTGCTTCAAAAATATACACCGAGAAAAAAATAATTAAGTTTGCTGTTCTATCATCTGTCAGTATGGTCCATTTGTTTATAGTAGCGCACTAAAAATGAAAACTGAAGACAGGAAAGGGTAAAACGCGAGAAAAAATAGAAAGCGCGTATAATTTTAAAATCTGGGATTTTATTTGATGACAATCAAGGGATTTCGAGTAAAATAGATTAGCAACGCTGAAACACTTGTCTTTTTTTTTTGACGCTGTTCAGCTAGAGGAATCCAAATCCAACTAATTTTGTAAACGAAGTGATAGTTAATACTATCGTTGGAAAGAGCGTAAAAACTAAAAAGTAGAATTTTTCAAAATTGGGCTCCCGATTCAAAAATGTGTACTTACATTGAAAAAAGCTTATCAGTAAACGCCGTGTCATAGAGGTATAGTTTCTACGGATGGCTGTTGAACTTCGAATCACGTGTTCCCAAAAAGCGGATTTTGCTATTTGGTTCATCCCTCTTGCTGAATAGCGTCCTTTTCATCTTTCATGCACTTTCATGCTTGTTTTTCACATTTTCACTCGCTTCCATGAACATGAAGAATGCCCAGATCGTTCTTTTAGTGAGTCATAATGCTCAAATAATCGTGACCCAAGGTGATAAAACTCGTGACCGACAATAATTGATAACGTTTATCCTGTGCCACTGTGCGGGTCTTTGGTCTCTTTTTTCGTGAAACAGATTAAGTAGCGACTAGTGATTAGTGAAAATGGTGTTCCCGCATGTTATGGGTATTGAAAAATGATGTTGGTGTACTCCACGGGAACCGGGCGAGTGATCTAGCAACACGGTTATGTTTATTTACACTGACAAGGATCTCAGCTTACCTTAGCTCGGCATATAACAAGATTATTAAGTAAGTAACTTCATTTATGTTATCCTGCAAGTAAGCTTCTCAGACTGAGCATAGGAACTTGTTTTTCAGTTGTTTCAGAAACCTCCTGGAGGCACCATGCGGGCAGTCATCGGAAGCTGTAGGTTATATCACGATAGCTCTGAGTGGTCTGCTGATGTGGGCGCTGCTCTTTGCCTTACTAGGACACGAAGT
Organism: Acanthococcus lagerstroemiae; assembly: GCA_031841125.1. Taxonomy (NCBI): domain Eukaryota; kingdom Metazoa; phylum Arthropoda; class Insecta; order Hemiptera; family Eriococcidae; genus Acanthococcus; species Acanthococcus lagerstroemiae. The sequence goes on along the minus strand of CM063110.1, from coordinate 30,905,946 downwards.
GGAGCCTGGAGGACAACTGTTCCAATTAATAGTGCTCGGGTTGGCGAGTCATTTTTGCGGTTGGCTGTTATCACTTTTGTATATACCACGGCTGTTGGGCATGTTGCTGTGTGGCATCCTGTTGAGAAACATAGGATTTTTTCACGTCACCGGAGTGTATATGGAAATAATTAGTGTAATAAGGTAAAGTTGAGTAATGCAATAATTATTGAGTGTGTTTTGCATACATGATGTCTGATGCTCGAGTATTCCGCAGTAAAGACATATGATCCTTATAAACGTTATGCCCAAATCACCTAGGCTGCTCAACAATCAATCATTAATTGCAAATCCTGTTTGATCTGGGAGCTTAGTTGCAGAATATTTTATTAAGTATTGATAGTTAGATACTACAAATGTGAAATGTATAAGTATACAGATATTCTTGGACCATCATGACTTTAGAATATGCAGTCAGAGAAAAATTCTGTACATAGTTAACTGAGAATTGCTAACCATAGCAGATTAGTACAATGTGCTGTGAAAATATAATAAAGATTAAGGAAGGTGAAGATCGTATTTGTCTGGCCATATTCTTTCTGTTTCGGCTCTAACAAACATGGCCATTTATCAGTTGTGTTATCAAATTCAAGCTCACTCGTTGGTTTCCAACTTGAAATACTATATGTTCTCAGTTTCTGTTTTTTTCCCTCTTTGTTTGCAGGCAAGTAGCACTTGCGTTGAACCTGTTAAAAGCTGGCCTTGGTCTAGATGCAGGAGCTCTAAAAAAACTCAGTTTTGTTGTAGCTGCATTAGCGTTTTTAACATGCTTGACAGAGACTGTCGGTGCGGCTGTGGCAGCTTATATCCTAGTAGACTTACCTTGGATGTGGGGTTTGCTGCTTGGGTAGGTGATCATTATACATATAATAAATGTAGAGATTTTTCCTTGAATGAATAATTCTACAAAGAAGGATATTATATTAATTTGTATTGATGTCTAGTCTTTTCAGTGCATGCTATCAAGTTTTGTCCAATTTTTGTTTTAGATCCATTGTAAGTGCTGTTAGTCCATCCATTGTAGTTCCTATGTTACAAGATCTAAAAAAGGATGGCTATGGCGAAAACAAAGGCATATCGACGCTTGTAATCGCCGCTTCTAGTATCAACGATATCATAGCTATTTCCGCGTTTGGTGTTCTCCTGGGAATGATATTTTCAAAAGGTAAGTAAGGTGCCATGCCATACTGTGATGAAATCATGTTCGCTTTGCACAGTAAAATACTCTGCTGCTGAAATATGGGTAGTCAGTGACGTATCCCTTTTTAGGTGATTTAACGCACAATATACTCCAGGGGCCACTTGAAGTTGCACTCGGTCTGGTAGTTGGCATCAGCTGGGGTGTTCTAGCAGCCTGTATTCCGCATCGAAATGAAGTAATTATTCCTTTATTAAACTTCTAATCAAACGCTCTGGATTTAAACGGTTTTTTCGGAGTAAATGTCTTCATCAAAACCAACGTAATGTATACATTTTCTGCAGAGATTCAACTTCCTGTAGGAGCGACAATACTCTACTTGGTTCTCGGTATCAAAGAGAGAGATTTTAGGGGGGCCGCAAGTAATATTGTAGACAGCTGGTAACGTAACTATTTCCGATTTTCACGATCAATTTGGAGCTATTTTTCATCTAGCGTAGATAGGTACTCGGCCCCCTGAAGCTTCTAATTAAGAATTAAGAATGCAACATCCCGTTTACTGAAAACCTTTTATTGAAGGATGGTTTAATATGATTCTGCAGAATGAGACTGGACTAGTTTTTCCTTCTATTAACATATGGTATCAATTAGCTACTATCAAATGTGTGTTGCAGAATTACTTGACTACGAAACGATCGTTCATTGTTGGTGGCGGTGGTCTAGGCGTCATATTGCTCAGCACAATGTACGGATACTCTGGGTCCGGTCCATTAGCCACAATTATACTTTCATTCGTTGCCCAGCTGTGTTGGAAGTGGCAAGGCTGGTCAAGTTCTTACGTGAGTGTCTGTCTTTCTTCTATGTATAACTATTAAATCGGAAAAATATGACCGTAAGTAGTTTTGAATGCTCAAGTCTCGCAAACTATATAGCTTATAGTTATTCATCAAAATCAAATGAACTCCTACTGTAAACTGAAATGGCTTCTCATGTAATAAAAATAGTCTGCCTTTAGTCTAAAAGTTGTATCTGCAAAACCGCATGGCACTTTCATCTTATATGAAGGCTTAAGTACACTCGTGTTCTTCAGAATCCAATTAGTAAAAAGTATACGTAAGTACCAATGCTGCAGGTGATGAAGTACCGCCCTGGAAATTCAGAAACTAGATGTCAGAAGGTGCCGGCTCAAATATAGCGCCTTGATTTCAGTTTGGGGCTGGCTCCTTTTGAATGGGAAAAAACATGGCCCCTCGATTGGCGCTACTGGGTATTTCTGGACCCCATGCCCATTAACGCCTGGCGCATTTCTAGCTCCTCAATTTCCTGGCGGGTAGTAGCTGTACGGTTTGTGAGAACCACTTGAATCTACTGCAGAGGACTTACACATGTAGGAGTAAACCTCGCATCAGTGTGGTTGATATTTTGAAAATTAAAACCTGTCCAAATAAAAGCAGACTGCCCGTACGTATACCTACAAACTTTTATGTACACCCACAGAGTGTTTAGTACTTGCAACATAGGTCACATAAACCTCCCGCTCTCAGCTGAAGCTACACAGTTTTCTTGCCGATTTGCGAACAGTGAAGTAGCCGCACGATGCCAATATAGCTGTAAGTATCTAAGTAAAAACTAAGTCCATTCTTCTTTATTTTTGTAGAATCCAGTCGCCGATGTCATAAGTATTTGCTGGAACATCATAGAGCCATTGTTGTTTGGTTTAATTGGAACTGAAATTAGAATAGACCAAATTAAACTGGATTTACTCGGATTTGGGGTGGCTATATTGGTTTTCAGCGTGCTTGTAAGTATTCTTTCAATTATATTATTTTTGTTTGCTCCACAGCTAGATACATATTAAATTAGTCGAGATGAATCAGTATGAGGAACTTCGAATATTCACGGTAAACTATATCTGAAATACCTAAGCAGGATATGTGAAACGAAAAAGGGAGTTGAAAAGCGTGTGAAATTCAACTCTGCGTTTGATCGCCAGTGGATTTATCTGCAAGAGATATTAGATATAATCTTTCAATTATGCCTACCCATTTTATGCACTCCGAGATCTACATTTTTTAGCCATCCAATAACTCGTTTCAGATCCGCATCCCTTTCTGTTGCATTTCATTGATTGGAGCCAATCTGAACTTGAAAGAAGTTATTTTCGTGAATCTAGCTTGGATACCAAAAGCAACCGTTCAGGTACTGCTCTACTTTTTGTGTGTATGGTACCATTAGGATCCGGTTCCAAATTTGAATTTAGTTGCACGTTTCACTTCGGCTGAATGTAAAACCGGAACAAAACCTGATTCCTTGCTCTTGTAGATCGCTTATTGGTGATGAAGTTGTACTAAGTAGTTTTTTTTTATTATCCTTGACTTTATTGATACATTTCAATTTGGTTTTAGGCAACCCTTGGACCAATAGCCTTGGACTTTGCTATTCGCTATGGTTTAATCGACGCCGTACCAAACGCTCAATACGTACTCACAATCAGCGTGCTTTGCATACTGGTTACAGCCCCCATCGGCGCCATTAGCATTTCAGTTGGCGGGCCAAGGCTCCTCAGCAATGAACCAGTGGTGAAGAAACACATCAACATGACGGATCAGAAATCGAACGTACCTGTGATCGAAGATCATCGGCTATGAATATTCGAAAATCTATGTATTAACTGCATCCTCGGTGTTGGGTGCGCAAATACACGCTACTGCTGAGCTTCAATTAATCAGCCAAATATGTTATCGGAGTCATTGCATCTTTTCTCAAGGGTTTTGCCGAGTAAATACTATATTTTCTTGATTATTTAGCATCTTGGCAAAACGTCTTACATTTCGTTCGCTGTTTCCTATTCGTGTTGTGAAGAATTTATTGTTTGTTGGATTTCGCAGACACGAAAAGGTCCGAAGAAGCGTATGAGCTAGAAGATAGTAGGTGACACTTGAAAAGAACTGTATCTTCGTTCTAACTTTTCAAAGTAAGTTATCCTTGTTTTGAATGATTGAGTAGTTGGAATCGTCCATTGACAATTGACTTGGCAAATACTCTGATTTTACACTGCTTGCTATGAGACTTGTATCAAGCAAACGAAGTTAGCCATTGTTGATCCCAGTGTGTACCTATATGTGTTTGTTTTTCGTATGATCCAGACGCGTATGTCTGACGATAGCGAGAAGTGTAATTGGGTGTAGGAGGCGGAAATTCGAATATGTAATTCATACTGACTAAGCGAAAGTTAGGTCCGAAAATGGACTCAGTTGTACTATTAGGGGGTCAAAATGTGTGTTCATCAGGACTCAATGGCGTAGTTCGACGCTATATAGACGACTGTGATATTGACCTAGCGAGCTGAAATTTTGTGTGGTACTTTTTCACATTCTTAATGTAGTTGTACTTTGAAAATTAACCTGATTGGTCTATTGAGTCCGAAGCAAATGAGTGAAGCCAGTCCAAAAATTTATCCCTCGAACCACACGTTCAATCAACTGCCATTTAGCCTGCTGCTACATTCTGATGATTCTGATGGTGTAGGGCTGCCACAACGACTCGCTGTCTCAGTATAGTTATTGCATCGACAGTGACACAAAGCGCAACGAGTCGTCTATTTAAACTTGACAGCCCACAAGTGGTCGGCGTTCCGCGTTAATTGATGTAGAATATTTAGCGTCCGTGCGGTCGGTCGCCAATTACTACGCGTTTGATTTAACCAGAACCCGAAGACGTCGAATTTACGATCTCTGCGAGTATCCTGCTGTACAACGTTACCTACTCGAAATCACTAGGTACCTACATTCCGTGTGAACACTTCCGCATAAACCTTTTGGAAAAGGGTTCTAGCTTCGAGATAACTTCGAGTAATGTGGAAATGCGTTACATGTCTGAAATTATTGAGAAACTATAAAATAAGTTTATTTATGTTTGAAGGAAGTTATACGCTTCTATTTATTCCTACATTTTAGTTTGAAAGTTTGTATAGGAATTAGGGTGGGTTCCGGGAAAAGGGCCGAGACTATGGTAGAACGTGGAAACATTTTTATTTTATTTCGGGCGTCGGCTAGGTTTTAAAAGTTGCATTGTGCCATGAAACAAAAGTGCGCAAAATTTTATTGAGGATTTTGACTTCTACAGGCAGCCTGTGGGATATAAAATTTTGAGGGTTAGCTAAGAACGTGGGAAAAATGAGGTTTATGGGTTGAAGGGGGAACACATTTTCACATTCATCTGAGATATAATATCATTGGTTTCTGTTATTTTCTGTTAATTTTGGTGGGATTTGAACGAAGTTGGTAGTTATAGGAAGTTGTGATTAGATTTGGTCGAACATCGCTCCAGGGACGTAGGTAGCGAAGAGGTTTTTTTTTAGGGAAAAATTGTTCAATTCCCAAGTATCAAAATTTGTTTGTATTGACCAAAAAAATTTGAATCGTGCGATTTTCCCCAACTTTTGATCCATGTGCTAAAACTCCTCAACTTTGGCGGATGCTGGGGAGCTTCCCCCGTGCCCTTCTTGTTTTCGTCCCTGAATCACTCGTGTTTGGTTCAACTTGCTTTTGTGGTCTTTGGTGAATTCTCGTCAGATTTGTTCAGTTTTTATCATTGTTTTGGTCAACGTTGTGAATTTTATTCAGATCTAGATTTTTTTGTCGTTTTTAATTATTCATCGTTGGATGTGGATGAACTTCGAGTAATCTCTTCTCTATATACTAAAAAAGTAAAATTCGCCGCCTTCTCCGGGAGGACAAACCACTGCGGGTTGCCTACCCTGCCCCTTAATTGCTCATTTCTCCAGGGGTAGCTTACCCTTGGGAGGGGGTTTATGGTGAAGGAGGGAGCTTGGAGGGAGGAAAGTCGCGGTGAAGGACGAGGAGTTGTGGTGGGGGAGGGCTCTCTATACACTAAACAGTAAAAGCCACCTCCTCCTTCCCCTCTGTGGGGATAAATTCCTGGTGACTTCCCCTAGACCTTAATCCCACGTTTCACCAGAGGTACCCTACCCCGAGGGGGGCTTCTCGGCGGAGGTGGGAGCTCCTGGAGAGGGAGGACAGCCACGGTGAGGAAGGGCGTCGCAGTGTGCGAGGAGGAGCATAGTGGGGGAAAGTGACTGTGGTGGAAACCGGCACGAGCGAAACGAGTAACGGCGGGGGTTGGGCCGTGAAGCGGTTGTAATTATTATGAAATTGGTTTCTAAAAAAAATTTCAACTTTGTGTTTCAAAATTTTATCTAAAATTTCCGATTTTAAATCATTATTTTTAAATGTGGGCGAATTTGGAATATTTGTGAATTCCAACTTCATATGTTTTTAATTAAAAATTTTTTGAAGTTCAAAAACTTTGACTTTTTATAAATTTTAATGAATATAAAAGTTTCAAAATTTCAAAAGATTTTTTGTATTATTAATTAAATTTCTTGCAATCTCTTGAATAAATATTAAATGTAACCGTCCATACTAAAAAGGGACACTTCGGTCCAAAAAATCGATTTTGAGATTATGTTCGATTTTGGTAGGTCAAAAGGTACTCTCCAACACTGTGAACTCGAAAACGTGAGAAAAAAAATTTCAACGAAATTTACGAGGGTTTATAAAACTGTTATTCAAAAATCGGACTAAGCACAAAAATACAATGCGAACGCAATGTAAAGTTTGAAAACAGTAACTCACTGTGTGACGTCAGAGTTGAAGGTCGAATGACGGAACAAAAAGGTAAGACAAAGGTCGGAAATGGGAGAAAAACAACAAAAAACACGTTTTAAAACCATGTTTTTAAACGTTTTAAAACAACGAAAAAAAAACATTGATAACAATATGTTTTTTGTTGTTTTTTTTATTATTACCTAGCTCGCTGGAGCGACATAACATGTTTAAGTAGTAAAGTACTGATAAGTTGACTTACTCGTATTTCGTCTTTTATTTTATATTTTAAATTTTTTCATCGCAGCACATACCAAAATAATAGTTTTTTAAATTAAAAACATTGACTCGACTTTTTTGTTATGATGGAAAAATTGGATAATCGATTATTAATGATAATCAATTTTTGGGAATTACTAAAATCCTGTAAACCTAGTCGCTAAAATCTCTCAAGGCACCTTTTACGAACTTGCTAATTAGTTTTTTGTTTTCATTTTTCTATTATGATTAGAATTAGAATTTTTTTTTTTTGGGGGGGGGGCGAGACGGGTACAACTAATACTTTCTATCCGCCCAAATCTTTTGGGTAATGCATCTCTGTACACTCCCTGGTTCCCTGTTTACGGAACTGTCTCCAATTTAAATTACATAGAGTATTTTCAGAATATTCGTTGGTCAGCGTAATTTCAAAAAAGGACTTGATGCATTATTGAATATTTTCAGCATTTTCGAGCATTTTCTAATTTTTAAAATTGTCGTACTCTAGCATAAATTCAATCAATCTGAATGCTGACTACTGATTTGTGATTCTGATCTGATTAGAAAGCATTCTCATTTCTTTCCGTTTATATTTTCTCAGTCAAGTCAAAGATCAAAAATGACCAAGTTACGATGAATAATAATAAACCAAAAATCAGAAATTTTGACTTCGAAAGTGGAACTATAAAAAGTAACCTAATGAAACCGTGACTTTAGTCCCCCCCCCCCGCCCCTCCTCCGAGACGTCTCTAATGCTGAACATTGAATCACAAAATCAATTGGTACGTGTCTGAAAAGGGCAAACGTAGAGATTTTCCATTTCTCAAAATTGCTGGGCTTGTAACATCATTAAAAAAAAAAAATTTTAACGGGAATATTTTGATATTTTGTTGAAAACATTGTGCCTTAGTATTTTCCAACCCTAGCTACGAGATTTGTAAGACTTGACTGAGACGTCGCTCGAGGAGTGCAAAACAAGGTTATTCAAGAGATTTTATTAGCAAAGAACTAGTTACATTTAAATTAGGTATAAAATTTTACCCATACTTTCGAATAAATAGTGATGCTGAGTCTATAATACGAATGTTCATAAATAAATGAAATAGGTAGTACACTGATTAAGTGAATAAAAATAATATTCTTTAAACCACGACCTTCGTCCTACCGACCTGTCGCTGAAACAACACCGTCCATGTACTTTAGTTAATGTTTGCTATAAACATGGTACCCGTGCACAATAATTTTTATACAATGATTTCACTCCCTTCCAGTGTGAGTTGAACTGATGAAGAATGGGCGAACTAAATAATATTAAAAGTGAACCTATGGCAGAATATTTAGAAGAGCTGCTGCAGCTCCTGCGGACCCTCGGTAGGGCTCTCCCGCCGTCACCACCTGACTGCGTCGCCACACGTACCAAGACGAGGAGGTGAGGGGTGAGTGAAGAGGAAACGCGTCCGGCTGTGGGGACCTGAATTCCAGGCTAGAACTCGGAGAGCGCGAACCTCGGTCAGTAGGGAACTCTATGGTGGCTCTGGCAGGACACGTGCACCGGAAGCGGATCGGCGAAATGGGGGCTCGGGCCGGCCTCAAAGCGTCCCTCCGGCTATTGATGCGATACTCGAAAGGGTAGTTTCCGGGGCCGAGGGTGCGGTGTCTCCGAGGCCACTTTTAGGCATGCGTGCATTGCCATACGTCCCACCACACCATGGCAGAATACTGTCGACCATATTATAATATTCCATTAATCAAATATTGAGTAAGCCTCAGTGCATAAACATTAACTTCTTATGAACCATTCATCTTACCAGAAAATGTTCATCACCAAATTTGTAAGTCCCCCCCCCCACGCACACACACACAAAAAATAATAATAATAATACCCTTCGTCAACAGAAGTTCGACCGGATTTCCAGTTTGTAAGGTAGAATTTTTTAAAGAAAATCAACTTCACACATTTTGAGGTACCCTTTACTTCCCGACCCAACGCGCCAGTTAAGCTAAGCTTTGAACTCGAACCACGTTAGGGTTACAAATGATCTTTAGAAGAATTTCAGCGGACCAGCTCAATTACAAACAGCTAGAGCTTTAGACAACACTATCTTCTCTGGAACACACATTTTGGCCTCCACTCCCTCAATTAGGCCAATCTACAAACTTAGTCTTTGTTTTGCTATCGCAGACATCATTTCAGAATCTCAGCTGACTAACTCAATAATTACAATTTTTGTTGTCATCAAACATACATATGTGGCAAGTTTCTATAAAAAGGAGTAACTTTGTCAATCAGTTGAAGTCTCAGAAAACGCGTAAAAAGAAAAACAAAATTTTTTAGTCAAAAAAATCCATTTTGAGACTTTTGTCGATTTCTATAGAAAAAACATCGTATTAAGGAAGAGACAAAATTTACGCATATGAGAGAGAAGAGGTAGAGAGAGAAAAAGAATTATGAAAGAGACTGAGATGAGAAAAGAATGCGAATGTCTGCATTCGCTTCTTCGCGGTTTTTTGGAACTTACGAATAAATCCGATGTTCTGAATTGTTACCACGTGGAAGAGCGAAAAATTACTTTTCCAACAAGCCCTCGTCGAGGCTGGTAACGTGATTCTGCGGCGAGTTACGGCCGCTTGAAGGAGTGGGAGAAAAAGGTGTGTCTAACTTTAAACGCGTTTTTCCCGAAAACGTGTTTTTGCGTATTCTCGTTACCCTCATCTTTGATCCCTTGTATCTCCGCAACGAAAAACGCTACAAATCTCGTCGATAGCTCATTGGAATGGGCATTCATTCCTCTACTACGTACTGACTGTAACTCGAAATTCGTCAAATCGACAAAGTTATCCCTTTTTATAGAAACTGCCACATATAGGGGGCTTGGATCAATCAAAAAAAGAAAAGTTAATAAAATGAAATAAACTTGGTGACAATTGCATAAGGCTACACTTCGTTTGTCTAAAAATGATTTCTGCCTATTGGCAAATTTCTACTTCTTTTGGGTCGTTAATTTTTAGTATTACATTTCCGTAATTTTTGTGAACAGTAGTTAGTTGAAATTGTTTTGTAGAATGCCCCACCCCATCCCCGTTTCTTGGTACGTTTTTATAAATATGCCGCCGCGTGTATTCCAGAACTAGAACGTTCTATTGTCGGATCCATAATGTCGAGGGACAAATAGGAGCTTGCCCTCGCAAGTTGAAGCCTTCCTGGAAAGATTTTATTTTTTCAATTCGGGTACAAAAATCGAAGTACATAGGTTTGGTCTGCTGAATCACTGAAATTTAAGGTTGAAATTTACTGTTCTCTTCTCTGTTCCTTATTATACTCTGTGTCAGTCCTCTTTAGAAAAGTGGTCACACTACAGAGTTGACTGTTGTTCATCGTGGGAATAAAATGAATTACCGAAAGCCTTCAACTAGTCTAGCGTAAGCGAGATGGAAATCTCAGAATATCGGCAGAACAATAAGGGGGCCTACATAATAGTTGCCCTGTCAGTCCACATAAACAACGAACACGGTAAACTCTTGTATAGTCGTCTGGCAGCCAACGATAAATGTTTCATTATTTTCTCGTCTCTATGCTTCCATCATCTAATCTCCCTGAAGGAACGTACTCTCGAATAAGGTCATAGAAACGTAATCATTTCGTGCACTCTGGTAACGTGAAAAAAGAGATGAAGAGGGAGGAAAAAGAAAACCCCTACTAACACACGGGACAACTATTAAATAACGAAAAGGAAACATTTTATCATTTTTAGACGATTATTCTCAAGGAAAACTTTTCAAATAAACATTTCAGTCGAAAAGACGAAGTTTCATTTGGCTACATTTTTAATATACAACAGTCTACGGCCGAAGTATATTATACGTCTCGAACAAGGCAACTTTACCTATTTACTTTTACAATTATTATTATTATTTTTTCCGGGGATGTATGTAAGGTCACGTTGTTGCTTTTAATCATACGGAGGCGTTGTCGTATATGCGACAAACCGACGAAGCCATTCAGGGCGCACAGGTACATTAACTCGAAGAGCACCACATCTGAAGTTTTACCTTTCTTGGCTTCTCGAAATTTTATTCCGAAAATTGTGACAAGCTACACGAGTCCAAACTACGCAGGTGGAGTACAGCTTATAGCACTCAACGTAGTTTTTCCAGCCGTACCCCATCCCGCGAGGATGCCGCGTGCTCTGGACAATAACTCGTGACCCGTGACCGCGTCAATCGATATTTTTAAGCTCAACATTTGGAATTAACTCGCATCAGCGACCGTCTAATTCTTCCCATTCAAAAGTAAATAATGACCGACTCGCATGAAAAATAGTGCCCAACCTTTTTCGTAATTAATGGGCCGAAAATGGCTCTCGAGTAGTACATAAATAATATTCGCTCGGCGTTGAAGTCGAATTAAATTCCGGCGGCTGTTCTTCTCGATTCTGGTAGTCAACGTGATCTGTGCTCGAGTGAAAAACTAATATCCGTGAAACCGAATTGCGCGATATTTTATCCTAAATACGGCTCGTTATTTTCCTCGATTATTTAAGCACGAGAAACAGAGAAGGCAAAGCTTCTTATGTATTTTCCCCCGCAGTATAGGCTACCTACCTGTACATGTTTGTTTGCCCGGCGTCAGCAGCTGTAAGCTCATTGCCTTAGACGTAAACATCGCCAGAGAAAAAGAAAAATGTCGAAAAGATTCGTCTCTCGCAAATTATCCGCCTTTCATCGAACGAGAGTTTATCTATCGCTGAAATGTCAATATCGGCGAGCTTGGAAAAGCTTGAGAAGGCAACGTGCATGGAGTGACTTTTTTTTTCGTCGGCTTATTCGACGACGACATTGACGCGCGAAAATCAAAACTGACATCGAGCTCATCAGTCAAATACACGCGCTTTCGTACATCCTTTGAACTCGCTCGCAGAACAAACTTGATTCTGAAAAGGCTTCACGTGCTTGTACACTGAAAATGGCGCGATGTTCACGATATCGCACTGTTGAGAGAAATAAGCAGGAAGTCTGAATTGTGAGGAATGTATCATGCTCGAGGTCCTCCCTGCACGAATGATGATGATAAAAGGTTTCAGTCTTATGATCTGTTTGATGCAACTCTCCATGTCTCCCTATCTTGTGTGAGTTCTTTCTTTTCCAAATAACTCGTACATTTGACATCCTCAATTATCTGCTGAACATACTAGAATCCCTCAAGAATATCAACTAGATACTAATAATGACAGCGCCGCATTCGCTACTCCTCAATGAGCCTTACAGCTTTTTGTGTGATGTGAGATTTGGGTGAAATTACAAAAATTTGGCGTTTGAAAATAACGAATTCTACCGACATACCATTTTTATTATTGGAGTTGGTGGTCAGGAAAACACACATTTGCAGTTTGTGAGCCTACTGCATTTCGAATCGGCCTTGTCTGAACTATTTATACCAAAAATTACAAACAAAAAAATTTTATATAGTGGCAGTTTTCTATAAAAAGGGGTAACTTTGTCGATCCAGCGAATTTTGAGTTACGGACAGTACAAACATAATAGAGGAATGAATGTCCATTCCAATGAGCTATTTGCGAGATTTGTAGCGTTTTTTGATCCGGAGATACAAGCGGTCAAAGATGAGTGTAACAAGAACGCGCAACGCGCGAAAACACTTTTTTTGGGGGAAAACGCGTTTGAAGTTAGACACACCTTTTTCTCCCACTCCGTCAAGCGGCCCTAACTCGCCGCGGAATCACGTTACCAGCCTCGACGAGGGCTTGTTGGAAAAGTAATTTTTCGCTCTTCTGCGTGGTAACAATTCAGAACATCGGATTTATTCGTGAGCTCCGAAAAACCACAAAGAAGTGAACGCAGACATTCGCATTCTTTTTTCGTTCTCTTTCATAATTCTCTTTTTCTCTCTCCCTCTTCTCTCTCATGCGCGTAAATTTTGTCTCTTCGTTATTGCGATGTTTTTTCTATAGAAATCAACCAAAATTTCAAAATTGATTTTTCGACCAAAAAATTTTGTTTTTCTTTTTTTTTGCGCTTTCTGAGACTTTGATTGATCGACAAAGTTACCCCTTTTCATAAAAACTGCCACAATATTCAGTTTATTAGAACTGCCTTAAGGACATGCACCAATATTTATAATATGGTACGAACAATGTTTTTTTTAAAAAAAAATACAGTTGTACAACTTCATATACATTTTTGTGGAAGTGTTAACCAGTGCCACACTCCTTACTTCTCAGTATATTAACACGGAAGATCAGTAGGTTTGGTACGTTTCAACCTCCTGACGTCGTTCCACGTATCCAGGCGTACGATATGCTGCTTCTTTGATTACTTCGTCGAGAGTCGGTATTCGAAAATCATGATGCAAGGTTTTGTTACTGACGAACCATGGAGAATTTGACATTGATCGTAGGACTTCATTTTGAAACCTCTGAATGATTTCTCTATTCGATTTTTTCGCACAGCCCCAGAGCTGTAATCCATACTGCCATACGGGTCTTAGCAGCATTTTATAAAGTAGGCACTTATTACTTAGGCTCAATTTTGATTTCCTGCCCATGAGCCAGTACATGTTGCGGAATTTCAGATCCAGTTGTTTTTTTTTCATACGTACGTGATGCTTCCAATTAAATCGCGAGTCCAGGTACATTCCTAGATATTTCGATACCTCAGACTGGATACAATAGAGTTGTTGAGAACAATGGGTGCATAGTTATACCTTTTCAGACTGAATGTGGTATGACTAGATTTCATTTAGTTTAACTTAATTTTCCATCTCGCCGCCCATGTGCTCACTTTGGAGACGGTATCTTGAAGTTTGTCGGTGGCAATGCGATGATCTTTATCAATAGAGATAAGAGCGGTGTCATGACTCCATCACTGCACGGCAGATCGGCTGTAAACAAAACGTAAAGAAGCGGCCCTAGAACGCTTCCTTGAGGGACGCCCGCCTGTATTTGGTATTCATATGAGACAGCATCGTCATAATGAACGGCGAATTTTCGATCTTTTAGGTCCGTCTTCAACATTTTACAAATGCTGCATGGCAGAATCTGACCGAGCTCGTGTAGCAGGTCATCATGCCACACGTACTTCTTTTCCTCGAAAGTCTCTTCTATACGCTGTATTACCCGGTGGACCTGGTCTACCGCTGCATGTTTGGAGCGAAAACCAAACTGGTAGTCCGGAATGATTTCGTTATCTTTGAGGCACTCCTCGATCCTTACTTTCAGAACTCTCTCTAACATCTTTGAGAGTATTCCTAGTAAGGATATTGGACGATAAGAGGATGCAGATTCTTCTAGTTTGCCAGGTTTGGGAATCATTATAATCTTGGCTTTTTTCCTTTCTAGCGGAAAGTACTTTAGGCGTAATACTGCATTAAATAGATAAGTAAGTAAAACAATCTCCTTTTTAGGTAGTTGTTTTATAAGTATATCGCAGTCATTTTGTCGCTACCAGGAGCATTCCTGTGATTTAGTTTTTCATCTATCATTGCTGCAACTTCCATAGGGGTTACTGACTTGATTTTACCTTCATCTCTGAAGTTGACGTTTGGAGTTACATTTGTGACGACTTGATGCGGGGTGAAAGTTTCAGCTAAGTGCTTCGCGAAGACCTCAGCAATCTCTTCGTTATTTCTGGCCCATCTGCCCAATTTGTCTTTGATCGGAGGGAAGCGCTTTTGTGGTCTCTTCAGCTTTTTGGTAGCTTTCCAGAGCGTATAGTCAGCTGTTTTTGAAGGCGATAGTCTTGATACGTAGTCCTCAAAGGTTTCATTTTGAATTTCTTGTAGCAGTTGTTTAGTAAGCTTGTTGAGGTTATTATATAAGTAACCTCTTATCCTCTTCACATCGTGTTCGCTGCCATCTTTTCCTGACCTGTCTTCGTTTTTTAATAATTTCTAGGACCTTTTCAGGGTACCGTGTTTCTCGATTTTGGACTATGTCACGTTGCGGGGTGGCCGCCTTAGCTGCTGTAATGATATTTTCGGTGAATCTTCTCACCGCATGGTCAAGCTCGGTGGTAGATTTAACGCTGATTTTTAGATCAATCCGGTCCGATGCTGCTGTTCGGTATTTGACCCAGTCAGTCTTTTTGGTGGTCATAGGAGGAGGGGCAAGCTTTCTTAGTATCGTACTGCTAACCATTAATATAACTGGAGAATGATCTGAGGAAAAGTAGTATGTAATATACCTGATCCTGGATCACATTTTTTTTTTACGCATTAATCAACCGAAACTTTATCAATTTTTACGCTTATAGTTTTCTCAATATGATTTTCAGCAGTATTCTACCAAATTACAAGTCTCCTAAAACTTTTATAAACTAATAATAAAATCCAGCATCCTGCTAGAAAAGCTTATCAAGCTCGCAGAACTGCTCGTTGCGCGCATAAGACTATAATGAGTGCGAGAGAATGATGTGAAATAAAATACGATTTTTTCTGTTATCAAATAATAAATTTCCTGGATCACATTTTTCTTCCGTAAGCTCATCAAATTTCATCGCTCATTTTTTCATGATTTTACTATGCTTTTTTTATTGCTTTACAATTTTAAAAAATATTTTATTTTCTCTGCTTCCTCTTCTGAATCAATATCTGAATCAAGATCATCTTCTCTTCTTAATGGTGATTTATCATAATTAATAATGTTTATATGTGTATCTGTTTTCTTTCTATCTCTTTCTCTCATTCTTTCTCTTTCTCTGTCCTTACATTTTTGAAAATGTGCTTCACATAAATTTTCTTCATCATATTCTTCATAATTAGAACCAGAATCTCCATATGCTTCATAATCAGGTCCATAATTATCATTATCAGGCTCTCCATAATAAAATCCATTATCATAAATTTCATTATTATTATTATTATTATTATTATTATTATTATTATTATTATTATTATTGTCATCAATCTCAGGATTATATTCTTTAGGATTATTATTATCAGCCATTTCAAAATCTTCAATATGATTTTCCATTGTGTATTTATATATAAAAAATTTTATCAACTTTTTTAAATTTAAAAATCTGATCTGAATTATTAAAAAAATTTTTTTATTAAATTTTTTTTTTAATAAATGGGTTTAAAAACTAAAATAGAAAAACTTGAAAAAATTAAAAAGAAAACATTATATGAATATTGTAAGATAAATAATATTCGTGGTTGTTCACGATTTAATAAAGATAAATTAATAGAAACAATTATTGAATTTAATATTAATAAAAATAAAAATAGAAATAAATTTAATATTTTCAACTTTGCTAATGATATATTTTCTAATGAAAAAATTGAAAATAGATTTAATCAATTTAAATTTGATAATTCATATTTTAATCAACCAAGAGAAAGAATGATAAATGATGTTGTTGTAAGAAATAATAATGGTAGCTGGAATAATATGGTTAATGATTTTAGTGTTTTTTGTGAATCTTATGAAAATGACTTAATTCAATATTTAAATAAAATTAATATTATAATAGAAAAAATAGCTATTCGGGAATTAAGAAAGAAACAATCAATCAGTATTCAACTTGTTAGTGTTATTGAATATGCTGAATATAATTTATCTGGAGAAGTAATCAATCATCATAGAAAGCATTTTAGATCAACGAGAAATGTTATTGTTCATAAATCAGCAATTAGCAGTGCATTAATTTCGATGGAAAATGAAATAATAAGAAATTATGACAACTATAATGCTAATAATACAAAATATAGATTTAATAAAGTTATTAGAGTAGATATTCTATCAGATAGAAATAATCCACTACGTGGTGGTACTTATGTTCAATTACCTGGTTTTATTATTTCAAAAAAATGTTGCATTAATGTAAAAAATATAAAAACTAATAAGTCAAAATGTTTAAAACAAGAAAATTTACGATGCTTTGAATATGCATTAGAAAGTTTATTAAATCCACCAAAAATTAATGTTGATTGTGCTTCTAATTATGATATATCTAAATACGAAGTATTGAAAATGAATTATCCATTAAATTTGATTTCAGAAAATATTGAAAAATATGAACAATTTATTAATAAATCTATTAATATTTATGAATATGATGATTCAATAATCACTTTAAGATATAATAGCAGAAATTATAAAAAAGATAGTCATATTAATCTATTATTATATAAAGAACATATTGTTGGAATTAAAAATTTATCAGCTCTATTAAAAGGTCAAATACATAAATATACTAATCATGTTCATATCTGCATGAAATGTCATAAAAAATTTGAAATTGAATCAGATTATAATAAACATATGGAAAAATGTATTTATGAAATACAAAATATCCAAATGCCAACAACTAAAAATAATATCAGAAAATACTATTCTTTTGGAGCAGAACAATATCATCCATATACTCTAACTCTGGATTTTGAATGTACATTAAAAAAATTACAAAAACAAGTTACTTCAACAACTAAATATATACATGAACATATCCCAAATAGTTTCTGTTTTTATTCTGATCAAAATGGTGCAGAATTAGTCAGATATAGTAATCAAGAAAAATTAATGATTAGTTTTAATAAATTACTTCAGGAACATGGGAAAAATTATTATGAATTAAGAAATAAAAATCAAAAAATGATATGGGGAAAAGAAGAAGCAAAATTATTTGAATCAGCTACTCAATGTCATATCTGTAGTAATAAATTTAATAATGAAAATGAAAAAATAAAAGATCATGATCACATGACTGGTAAATTTAGAGGAGCTGCTTGCAATAAATGTAATTTAAATTTGGTACTGCCAAAATTCATTCCAATTCCAATTCATAATTTAAAATATGATTCAAAAATATTTATGAAATGGTTATTAAAAATTTGTGATGAATATGAACAAAAACATGATTTAAATATTATTCCCAAAAATAATGAAAATTATTCCACATTTTCACGAAAAGTTAAAATTGGTGAATATAAACAAGATTATGATGTATCAAAATGTTTAAAATGTAAAAAAAAATATTATGATCAAATATTAGATAAATGTCCTCAATGTAATAATAATAAATTAAATATCAGACGAAAAGATGAAATGTATCCAAAATATATGGAATTTAGATTTATTGATACTCTAGCTTTTATTGGAACCAGTTTAGATAAGGCAGTTAAAAACCTAGCAGAAATTAATAATTGTTATTGTTCAAAATGTAATTGTGTTCAAGAAATTTATAAAGGAAAATTCTTACCAATTAATGAAAATAATATTTTGAAATATGAAGCAAGTTGTAAAAAATGTGATAAAATAATTCAAAAACCAATTGACTATTCTAAATTCAAAAGCATATTAAAAGAATTCAAAAAAGAAGATTTACACTTAGTTTTACAAAAAGGAATTTATCCCTATGAATGGGTTGATGATTATAGAAAATTTAAAAATCAATTACCTCAAGATAAAAATGAATGGTATTCGATACTTAATAATAGTTCAATTTCAGATAATGATTTAGCTTTTGCTAAAAATGTTTATAATCATTTCCAATGTAGAAATTTTGGAGATTATCATAATTTATATTTAAAATTAGATACTATATTAACAAAAGATGTTTTTGATAATTTTAGAGAAACATGTTATAAAAATTATAAATTAGATCCTGTTTATTATATATCAGCTCCTCAATTATCGGATGCTGCATCTTTAAAATATACTAATCAAGAATTAGAATTATTAACAGATCGAGAAACATATGAAATTTATGAAAAAGGTATTCGTGGGGGAATATCAAATATTCCTCATAGACATGCAGTTGCAAATAATTGTTATTGGTATGATGAAAAAATTGATAAAACAATTAAATTATCTAAAGAAAAAGCTATTGAAAAAGGTATCTGGAATAGTAAAAAACATACAAGTTATATATTATATTTAGATGCAAATAATCTTTATGGGTGGGCCTTATCTCAGAAATTACCTGTTTCAGAATTTCTTAATTACCATTTATTAAAAGAGAAATATATTAATCATTATAAAGAATTAGATGATAAATATAATACATTGAAATTATCGAGAAATAAAATAGAAATTCAAAAAATTCAAAAAGAAATTGAAGAGCTAAATAATAAAAATGATGAAATAGATAAATTTAAATTACTAAATATTAAACCATCAGATTTTGATGAAAATAAAATATTAAGTTTAAATGATGATGCTGAATATGGGTATACATTTATTGTTGATTTAGAAATTCCTAAAGAATTACATAATAAATTTAAGGATTACCCAATGCTTCCAGAACATTATATTCCTGATGAAAATGAATTATCTGGATATCAAAAAGAATTGATAAAAAAAGAAATTGGTACAAAACCAAAAGATGGAAAATTAATAACAACATTACATCCTAAATATAATTATATTGTAGATTATAGAAATTTAAAAGAATGTATAAAACAAGGAGTCATTTTAAAAAGTGTGAATAATTACATAAGATTCAAACAAAAAGCTTGGCTAAAACCATATATTGATTTAAATACTAAATTAAGACAAGAAGCTAAAAATGATTTTGAAAAAGATTTTTATAAGCTAATGAATAACTCAGCTTTTGGAAAACAAATGGAAAATGTTAGGAATAGAACTGATGTAAAAATTTTATCATCTCCAGATTCATTTTTAAAACAATCAGATTATGAAACAAGAACTATATTAGATGAAGAAACTGTTTTATTAGCTAGAAAAAAACAAACTATAAAATTAAATAAACCTATTTATGGTGGCTTTGTTGTTTTAGATATATCCAAATTATTAATGTATCAATTTTATTATAATAATCTTAAAAAAAAATATGGTGATAAAATAAGATTATTAGGAACTGATACAGATTCTCTAATTATTTATGTAGAAACTGATGATGTTTATAGTGATATAAAAAATGACATTAATTATTATGATACATCAGATTATAAAATTGATTGGATGCCTCAGAAGAATAAAAAAGTTCCAGGATTATTCAAAGATGAGTATTTAGGAATGCCAATACGCGAATGGGTTGGATTAAGATCAAAAATGTATGCATTTAAAAATGATATAAAAGAGAAAAAAGTGTGTAAGGGAATTAAAAAATCTAATATAGAAAAAATGAAATTTGAAATGTATAAAAACTGTTTAGTTAAAAATGAACAAACAAGAGAAAAAGTATATTCAATAGTTTCTAAGCAACATAAATTATATACAGTAGAATTAGATAAAATTGCATTATCACCCTATGATGATAAAAGATATTTAGTAGATAATATTAATACACTTCCTTATGGTTATCAACTTCAAGTTTAAATCCTTCTTCAAAATTCTTTTTATAAATTTCATTTTTATTATTACATTCTTTATCAATAACTAAAAATCCATATTTATCATTCCAACATATATTACACATTTCTTTAAATTTTTTAAAAGTCAAGTCAGTTACATGATTCTCAAATATGTGTTTTAAATTTTTTAGATCTTGTTTGAAAATAATTAGATAATTGAAATTGTCTCTTATACATTGTTTAGGGACTTTTGAGTAGGTTTGAGCTAAATAAAAACAAGAAATATTATAGTGTCGACTTCTTAAAAAATAAGTTGAAATATTTTCCTGGGGATCAGTTAATATGTCATCAAAAATTATAACTGAATATTGTTCTATTTCTTCTGGTTCTTTTAAATCCTTTGGTAATAATGTATATAACCCAATTTTGTACCTAGATTTCTCATTAAAGACATTAATTATGGATTTTAATCTATTATATTTTTCTTGATGAGGTGTTTTTGTACATAGATAGATATTTGAGTAAGTATTTATTTCCATAAGAATTTGAATTAATACATTTGTCTTTCCACATCCCGAGGGACCAAAAATACCAGCACGAATTATATTTGGAAAGATTTCATCATATCGAGGATGAGGTTTATTGTAATCATAATTTTCAACCTTAATTGGTGCTTTCAACTTAGTTGTTTTTGTAGTCATTTATACTAAATATTTTTTTATATAAATGGATAAAGATATTATTAATTATATAAATTCAGAAGAGAGGTTGAAACAAAAATATGATACTATTAGAACAGGTAAAATCCACAAACAAGATGAATTAAAAGAACTATACAAACCTATTACAATTCCTCTAGAGAAACTAGCAAATGAAATACAACAAAAAACCATCCCAAAATATGCTCAAATTTTGCCAAAAACCTTACCAGAATATGTCGAAAATAGACCAAAAACCTTACCAGAATACGTTGAAAATAAACAAAGAGTTATGGGAAAAATAGCTCAAAAATATTTATCAAATTATGCTTCAAAAGATGTAAAGACAGATAGAACATTTGGAATCAGGGTTGAAAATGGTAATGATCTATATATAGGTAATCAACCTGTCCAGATTAAGGATAATAATAATATTCTATTCAATGATGGAACAGAATTTATAGGAACAAATGGTTTATGGGAGTTGATAACATTAGAACAACCAAAAAATTATGTGGATAGTGATGAAGAAAATTATGCTAAAATATTACTAAAAACAAATAGTTATAGACATAATAATGACCCCATTGCTAAACAGATCAAAGCAAGCACAGGATATAAATATAATACTATTATAAGACCCATATTAGTAAAAAGTGGAATATTAAAAGCGAAGGAGTCAACAGAAGGAAGTGGACTTCCTATAGATTTTTTAAATAAACTAGTAAGTGTCTACATGAATATTCAAAATGGAAATTTAGATCCTAAAAATATAATAAAAATTTTGAGTGAACTAAAAAATATAAATTTAAGTGCAAATCTTAGTGGGGATAAATATATTTACTGGGATAATTTAGATGAATTGTTTCAAAGACTTGTTATCTTATATGGTGAAATTAAAAGTGGAAATACAAATCCCGCATTAAAAAATGAAGTGGTTAGGATTTTACAAGAATTAAAAGAATTATAAAATTTTTTAATATATAAATACATACATCAAGATGAGACGAATTGGGAGACAGTTTGTAACAATAAAAGAATTTAATGTGCTTGAACAAAGAGTAAAACAAATAGAGGATAAGCTGGGTATTCAACAAACTCAAACTAGTGATATTACAGATGATTATCCTATTTCTGAAGAAGCGACTAGAGATAAAAGAATAATCAATTTTTATGTTGAACCAGAATTAATTACAAATCATGTTACTAATTTTAATATGAATTGGATTCCAAAAAATCCAGACTTATCATATGCAGGTAGGAAGGTATTTGTATACGTTCGTATTCATATTCATAATCAAATAATAACTACACCTAAAAAATTAAATACTTATGCTTTCAGCCAGTTTGAAGAATATGTAAATACCACTGAGCTTGTTCTTCCATATTTTTCAATTTTTTTATATACAATTGGAAGTAAAAATTTTAGCTTAAAGGAAATAAATCTCAAGAAATATGTGATATATAATATTAAAAACCCCTCTGAAGCAATATGTTTTGATTATAGAAATGAGGTTGGTCAGGTTAATGAACTAGATTGTGACATAACTTTTATTATTAATCATAAATTGATAAATGGATATGATACTGAAAAATTTGTTAATCTAATTAATACAGCTGATGAAAATATAGGTATTTATGCTAAAAAGAATTACAAAGACTTTTGTTTTCACTTATTATCTTCAAAGGCTTTAAATCTACCATTACTAAATTTGGGTAATGAAGAGTACAAACCTAAACTAAATATTATTATGGAAGATAAAGTTTTCACACAATCAACACCATTTCCAAATAATATTGAGAAAAAATTAGATTATGATACAATATTCTTGAGAATTTATACAACTACAAACTCTGATATAACATTCAAGAAAGATGGTATTAAATTGTTGACACATAATTTAGAAAATAATCAAACCATTATTATCTTATCAAAAATTGATTTTGTTATTGAAAAAGTGGATAAAATAGGATACAAATTAATTAGGAATTCACATTGTAAGAGTAGAGAAATTAGTTTTTACTTTATCAATGAAAATACTTCAAAGGATTTATTTAATTCACATAAAATTGATATTTTCTTATTCCAGTGTCAGTTAAAACCCATTAGAAATACTATGCAAATTGCATTCCAGACAGCTTATAAACAAATTCCAAAGAATGATTTTGATATCTATATATCTAATAAATCTGAAAATCGTACTTCGGTTACATTTACATAAATTTTTCTATAATAAATGGATTCAAATTCTGAAGATTCTTCTAAAGAGGAGAAAGAAAAAAAATGTATTCTTACTATTATTATTTTCTTAAAATGTATTTGGCAATTTCGCAAAGTTTTTAAACGTAATAAATAATGGAAGAAGCTAAAGAATTACATGCTCCAGTTAGAAAAAAATTTTGTCGTAGAAAAATAATAACTAAGGGTATTGATGATTTATGGGCTGCTGATTTATTGATTATGGATAAATATTCTAAACAAAATAAAGGTTTTAAGTATCTATTAAATGTTATTGACACATTTTCTAAATATGTTTGGATTGAACCTTTGAAAAACAAAACTGGTAAAAGTGTTGCTGAAGCATTTGAAAATATAATTGAAAAATCTAAGAGGAAACCTAATTTACTTCATGTTGATATGGGTGGAGAATTTATAAATTCAACTTTCAAATCAATGTTAAAAAAAATATAATATTAATATGTACCATACTTACAATGAAGAAAAATCTGCAATAATTGAGCGTTTCAATAGAACATTAAATCAGAAATTGAAAATTTATTTTGAAGCTCGTGATAATTTTAAATGGTATGATATTTTACCAAAAGTCTTGGAAGAGTACAATACTAAAGATGTTCATAGAACAATTGGAATGAGACCCAGTGAAGTTGACAAAAATAATGAAGAAGAAATTTTAATAAAATTGAATAAATCCAAATGTGAAAGCAGAGATCCTAAATTTAAAGTAGGTGATAGAGTTAGAATTTTTGCTTATAAAAAAGTTTTTGGTAATAAATATAAAAATAATTGGACAAGAGAAATTTTTGTAATTGATAAGGTATTCTATACAAATCCTATAACTTATTCTATCAAAGCTGAGGACGGTGAAGAAATTCACGGTAAATTTTATAATCAAGAACTTTTAAAAACTAAATTGTAGTAAATTTTTTTTATAATAAATGGATAACGACTATAGAAAGAATTTGTGTAATAAGCAACTGGGTTCTATCCCAATACCAAAAACAGGGGGTGGATTCGTCAATTCTATTATTGATAATTTACCATTTGAACTTCATTTACCTGGTCATGAATATCTTGGACCTGGTACAAATTTGGATTTAAAATTATTACAGGGCGTAAAGCCAACTAGTAAATTAGATGAAGCTGCTATGAATCATGATATAGCTTATGCCAGATCAAATGATCTTGATAAACGTCATGAAGCTGATTATAAATTACAAGAAGATGCTTGGAAGCGTGTGATTGCTGATGATTCGGGTTTGGGTGAAAAAGCTGCCGCATATCTGACAACAAATGCTATGAAGGTTAAAAGATGGTTGGGGGCAGGAATAAAATATCCACTTAACTTGGATGAAAATGATCAAAAATTGATTTATGAGGGAATAAAATTGCAGAAACCCATTACCCTTAATTTAGATCATGAGCAATTGATTCAAACAAAAAATAGTGTAATGAATGAAACATATTTACCTTTATCAAAGTATCAAATAAAACAAATTAAAAAAGGAATCAAACAAAAGAAACCAGTTAAATTACAACTGAAAATTCCTCAATTAGAATACATAAATGAGAATAATAAAACTGGTGGATTTTTACCTGCTTTAATAGGTGCTCTGCCAATTATAACGGCGGTTTCAAAAATTGCTACAAATCTTTTAGATGCTTACAATAATAAAAAAGCAAATAATAAATTAGTTGAAGAAAGAATAAAAAATGGTAATACAAATAAAGAAAATTTGGGGTATGGATTAGATATGGATACAAAAGTATCTGAGTTCATTAATCATTATAAAAATGTTCAAGCAGCAGAAAAAAAGCTTGGAAAAGGGTATTATGTCAACCCAGTTAGAGGAAGAAATAGAGAAATAGAGGGGGGAGGTTACTATATAAATAATAAAAAAAAAAATTGAAAATTCCTATCAAACCTTTATCAGATATGGAGTTGAAGAATTATGCAAAAAAATTATGTATACCATACTTTAGAGGAGTATTTATGAAAGATCAACTTCCAAGTAAAATGAGAAAAAATGAAAGTATGATTATTAATTTAGATGATTCTGATGGACAAGGAACTCATTGGGTTTGTTTTTTCAAAAAAGATAAAGTAATTAATTATTTTGATTCATTTGGTGTCAAACCTCCTAGTGAATTAATGAGATATTTTTCTATGGAAAATCAAGTATATTATAATGTTGATAAAAATCAAAATTTTAATGAAGTTATATGTGGTCATCTTTGTTTGAAATTTTTAAACAAATTTTTTTATTAATAAATGGGTTTTAGTATTGAATTGTCAGATAAATCTTCTACCTTATTTTATCGTTTTGATGAACCCATAAAATTGGATAAAAATAAAGATTGGCAAATATGTTTAACTAGTTTTGTTGCATATAATTCAATAAACAATGTAACAAAAAGCAATAATTGGTTTGATCTTATAGATGATTTAGGTATTCATCACAAAGTTAGTATACCTCCTGGTACATATGAAGTAGCTGAAATTTTAAAACAAATTAGAATTAATGAAAAAGCTCAAGAAGCTGGGTTGATTGGAGTTGAACAATCTAATACTTATAA
Organism: Acanthococcus lagerstroemiae; assembly: GCA_031841125.1. Classification (NCBI taxonomy): domain Eukaryota; kingdom Metazoa; phylum Arthropoda; class Insecta; order Hemiptera; family Eriococcidae; genus Acanthococcus; species Acanthococcus lagerstroemiae. Next base: position 30,880,100 of record CM063110.1, on the reverse strand, counting down.
AATTAAAATGATGTGTCAAAAAATGAAAATAGATTTTACAGCACCAAACTCTTTAGGACGTATTCTTGGATTTAGTAAACAAATTATAGAAAAAGATACAACTGCTTATTCAGATATAATGGTTGATATCTTTCCAGTAAATGCGGTCCGTATTAAATGTAATCTTGTTGATTCGAATTATGAAAATGGAAAATCAAGAGGAAATGTTGTTTATTCATTTCCCTTAAATACTCCTACTGGAGAAAAAATTGTACAAATGCCGACACAGCAACGATATTACACATTAAATACATATGAGATTAGAGAAATTTTTGTTGAAATTGTTGATCAAGATAATCGATTAATAAATTTTGAAGGCGAAACTATCACCCTAGAACTATATATTAAATCTTTTTAATTTTTTTTTATATAAATAGAAATGGAACAAAATATTATTGTCAGTGAAGATTACATAGATTATAGACCCCCAATCTCTGTTGATATAAATCAGCTGGGTGGTACAATTCCAATTACTTTGTATAATGAGGACATTAAGACTTGCCCCCATAGAAGTCATTTAATTATTAATGGGAGAGTGACATTGAGAAAAATTGCTGATGGTACACTTTCGAGTACTATAGATACAAGAAAAGTAAATTTCATTAACAATGGAATATTGCATATGTTTAGTAGAATTAGTTATTATATTGGTGGAAATGAAATTGATTCTATAGATAATCCTGGTATTGCAGTAGCGATGAAAGGAATAGTCTCCTTCAATGATGATTTGGCTTATCATGATGCATCTTGGAAAATAAAATCAAATTCTAATATAATTAATAAGGATGGTTATTTTTCTATTTCAATACCACTGAAAATAATTTTAGGATTTTGTGAGGATTACAAAAGTTATATATATCGTATTCATCAGGAATTGAAATTGATTAGAACAAATATTGGTTATAATAATGCACTGTTGGTTGATGAGGGCACAGCCAACAGCTATACAGCTAGTATAAATTTGTTGGACATCATTTGGCGAATGCCTCAGTATAAATTTTCTCTCGCTTATGAAGCAAAAATTAATAATGAAATATCAAACTCTGCTGATTATGAAATGTATTATAGACATTGGATGTATATTGAAAAATCATCTGTTATTGGTAAAACATTTACTTGGGATATACCCACTTCGTATTATAAACCAAGATATGTTCTTATTGGTTTTCAGAAAGGTAGAAATGATAAAATCACTGCTGATAATGGTCAATTTGATCTTTGTAATCTTGAAAATGTACAAGTTCATCTAAATAACAATATTTATTACCCCAATAATAGACTAAATATTTCACTTGCTGAAAATAAATGTACTCAACTTTATCAAATGTTTAAAAATTTCAAATATTCATACTATGGTAAAGAGGGTGTGCCATTGATTGATTATAATGATTTTATAAATAAATATCCCATTATTGTTATCGATTGTTCTAAACAATCAGAAGTAATAAAGGGCTCAACAATAAATATTAAAATTAATTTTCAATGGTGGGACTCATTTACTAATGAATCGGTGATTAATTGTTTAGTAATTACCTCAGATCAGGCAGTATATAATCCATTGAAAAATACAATAGTTCATTAAATTTTTTTCTAATAAATGATGTGGCTAATACTCATCCTGTTTTTATGTATTCATAATTCTAAACAAGAAAATGAAATTTTTATAGAAAAGTGGAAGAATATCAATAGTGATAATATTAATTTGTTTTGTAATTTTACATTTGCTAATAAAGAATTTGCTAGATCAATAGAATGGTACAAGGAGGGGCAAATACTATCAGTTGATAATTTAGAATATTTACATTCGGAGTCAAAGAAAAGAATTGAAATTTCTTCATTTGTAAATATTAGTGGATTTAATCCGAGTAATATCGGTACTTATAAATGTGTCATACACACAACTGAGAATTATTATACTAATGAATTTATCTTAAAAGAGGATGATTTTAAGAATTTACCAAAAATGGCCATACCAAAATATGAGTCAAAATATTGGATAAAGCTTATAATGGAAACTGTTGAGAATGATGTATACATACCGTGTATTTTTAATGAATATAAGTTTCAATTTAATAGGAATTGGTATAATTTTAAAAATGAATTAATTGATTATCCTCTTGGAAAAATAAGTTATCAGAGAAATATTCTCATTATTAATAATTTAACTTATAGTGATCAAAATCTATATAGATGTGTTAGTCCTAAAAACGAATTTTATACTGTTGTTAGGGTTACTAAAAATTGGATGAAAACATTAAAAAAGACTAAAATAAAAGATTGTGAATTTTACTAGGTACCTACCTTACAAATTATAAAATGTGATCCAGGAAATTAATTATTTGATAACAGAAAAAATTGTATTTTATTTCACATCATTCTCTCGCACTCATTATAGTCTTATGCGCGCAACAAGCAGTTCTGCGAGCTTGATAAGCTTTTCTAGCAGGATGCTGGATTTTATTATTAGTTTATAAAAGTTTTAGGAGACTCGTAATTTGGTAGAATACTGCTGAAAATCATATTGAGAAAACTATAAGCGTAAAAATTGATAAAGTTTCGGTTGATTAATGCGTAAAAAAAAAATGTGATCCAGGATCAGGTATATTACATACTACTAGGAAAGGCCACTCTTGTTTATGGCTTCAGCGTAGTTTGTAGAGATTCCTTTTACTACAAAGAAATCCTGCAGGTCTGGATTCTTCCTAGAGTCGGCAGGCGAGTAAGTTGGTTCACCTCCAGTGATGGCTCTGCTGTTGAAACTGTCCATAGCCTTGAGTAGCTCTCTACCACGTCTGGACGTTGTTCTAGATCCCCATTGAACGTTTTTGGAATTGAAGTCCCCTCCGCAAATCCAACTGGTAGCTAAGTTCTGAAATAAGCTTGAGAAAGTAGACTCGTCGGCGCTGGGTCTGGCATTGGGAGGACAGTAAACAGCAGTAATGTTGACATGGTCACAGCTTGCAGATTTGGTTGCTGGAATTTGTAGGATTCGTGATGCAGGATCATATTTCGAACGAATATTGCCACTCCATCTTGCGCCTTGCCGCTGGGGTGATTACAGGAGTACAGGGCTTATTTTAGTGTGCAGCTGGACACATTCTGTGTAGTTGGCAAAACTGGATGTGCAGTTGGCGGAAAAAGTGTGCAGTTGCTAATATGTCTGGCCTGTAAAATGTAAGAAATCAAAAAGTAAAAAGTATCTATAATTAAAATAAAAAATCAAAATTTTAAAAATTATGTAATCTAAAATGTAAGAAATAATTAAAATGAAATCTCAAAATTTTAAAAATTATATAATCTGAAATGTGGTGACCTAGTCGGCTAGTCCTAGATATTACAAATATTGAGTAAGACGCGCATAGTGCGTCTTTTACAAGTGAGGTTGCCGTTTTGTGCAGTTGGCGAACTTCCTTAAAATAAGCCCTGCAGGAGTACACGGCGTAGTTTTGTAGTCTCTTGATGTAGTACCGGTCCGTGAAGCGCATTTCTGATACCACCGCGATATCAACTTTTTGTCTTTCAAGGAATAGTTCGAATTCATGCTTCCTGGATAGTAGGCCGTTCGCGTTCCAGGTCAAGATTTTTGTTAACGACATCATTTTTTCTTCTTGTAAGGAGGCTCCTTAGTGTATTTTAACGAGGTCATATTGTTCTCTAAGCTGGATACCCTGGCCTCGATGCTTTTTACAGATGTCCTCAATTCTTGCAATGTCTGTAATATTTCAATCATTGTCGGGTTGCGTTTTTCCTACATTTTTGTCTTCCACCTCTTTCCGGAGAATTGTGGCATAAGATTTGCCTACATTTCTGTCTGCAGGCGATTTATCAATCATAGTTTTATCGCGCTACCTTTCTTTCGCCGTAACGTATAGAGCAGGGTCTGTGATAGATTTTATCTTATTTTTATAGACTGGGCATCCTTGATAATTTGCCGTGTGGTTTCCTTGGCAGTTAGCACACTTTATCTTCATTTTCTTAGTCTTTTGACAATCATTCGTTAGGTGGTCGTTACCACATATAACACATTTCGGGGGTCTTCTACAATATCTCTGACTGTGACCTATATCTTGGCACCTCTTACATTGCGGGATTTTATCCGCTTTAGACCTAGGTGCCTTAGGCTTTTCAATTTTAACTCTAGTATGTAGAAGATTGGTAATACTTTCGATTTCCGAGTTGCTGTCGTCAGGTTCCAGCTCTACTCGGAACAGTGGTAGTTTTATTGTACTTTTTTGCCATCGTTTTTCTTTTTTTGATCTGGACATTCACTACGCTACGGACTTTGTGGCCTTGCAAATTTAGCTCTTGGATGATGTCGTTCACCTCAGTAGTGGGGTGCAAGTAACGCAAATAGCAGATATAAGCTCTGTCTTCCTTGACCTGGTAGGTGTGGAAAACTACTGGTCCCATGAACATACAGGTCCTGGTGGCCACTTCGTTGTTTAGGACTCTTATAAGCCCTCTGTATTCGTCGACTGTTTCACACTCTGGATTTTGATCTTACCGGAAGCAAGGGCTTTTCGAACACAGTTATCGTGTCCTTTCACTTTTAAGAAGGTATCGAATAATTCTTTCATGCTAATAACCAACTCGACAAAGATAGGTGGAGGTTTACTCACAGTCTTTTTACTGCTGCCTGCATTATTCGCGTTTTCACCGGCTACATCTGCAGTCTCATCTGGGCTGGCTGGAGAGATTGGCGAGGAGGGCACCGTATTTCTTTTGGCAGCTCTTTGATTTGGAGTGAACGTTAAAGACTTTCAAATTTGGTTTTGAGTTCGTTGACTTGCGTTTCTAAAGTCTTAAATTGGGACCTCAGGAACGCTTTTTCGGCTAAGAGAGAGTTCGCGTCGGGCGTTTAGCCGAGCTCAGTGCCCATACCGGATCATTTCGAGTACGATTCGTAACTATTACATGTTTGTGCACGCTACGTAAGAGAACTAGACGAGAACGAGAACTATTATAAGAGTTTTTGATTATACGCGCACGATTTATAACAGGTTCATGCACACGTCATCTCGTATCAGCATATAGATAACGACTCCCCCCCCCCAAAAAAAAAAATGAAATAAATGAAACAGTCTTTATTCGTTATGTACAAACATGACTGAGTAAATAAATTGATACGTGCATTAACGCTGAGTTGCTGAGTTAGGTCCCATACCAAACCCCCATGTAGAGGGTATAGGGCCAAACCTGTCGATTTGGAGCCGCCCTACACCATGGTATACACATTCTTTTGATGATTTTGCCCCTCCAGTTGGTGGCCAGTCTGCTTCTCCCCTTTTTGTGCTCATATGGGACCCAGAACGTGATCCTGTTGCACCATCGCGCTTCCTCCATTCTGGCTATAAGAGTCCCGCATATTTCATTTTTCGTTTTTTAATTGTATAAACACTATATCCTTACATTTGGTTACGTTTCTAATGGCTTTAGCCCTGATTTTGTCTATCTTTTTGAGACCCATGATACTTCTCTCTGTACTTCTTTGCGTGGACACCAGCCTTCTGGTGAGCGGTGCGTACTAATTCAGTCCCAAAAACCAAAATACATACTAATTCAGTCTCATGGTTTCCGCGCACGTGTACTAATTCAGTCCCATGTTTACTACTCACACATACCGATTCAATCCCAAATAATATTCTAATTTACTCCGAAATAGAAAATGTATAACTTAACATTTTTCTTCCCATTTCAACAGACTTAGGACTGTCTGCTACAGAGCTTGCAGCTTGTGCACTGTTCACTCTGTGTGCAGGTATGGCTAAAAATGTTGAGTTATGACCCTAAAGGGGGCATTACGAGTAAAATGTTTCATAGAAATGCTCGAGTACTGTACTGTAAACGTTATCGTGAATATACTGTATATTCTCTAGCATGTAAAAACTTGCCTCCTGACTTCATCGAATGCGTCATATGCAGTATACGCGCGTGATTAAACTTGCGGACTGAATTAGTGTCTTCTTTCGATTTAACCCGGGACTCAAATAGTACCTCTTGGAAAAATTCCTGGGACTGAATTAGAATGCTTTTTCTACCGCCCCTTTTCCACGGGACTGAATTGGTATGCAGCCCTGGTGAGAGCTTCGGTTAATAACCACGTCTGGGCTCCGTATGTCAGGATTGGGATAATGCAAGATCCGAGCATCTTTACCTTCGAGGATGTTTTTGGGTTCCCCTTAACAACCGACCTTATAGCCCAATACCCCTTCCAGGTTTGACTTATCCGTTTTTCCACTTCCTTCCTCATTTTTTCTGTGAAGGACATAACTTGACTGAGGTAAGTAAATTCCTCCACGTTTTCCAAAATAACCTCTCCCGCCAAAATTTGATCGCCTGGCCTATTGCTCAACACCTTGTTTTTTTTTCTACGTTGATTTTGAGTCCTGCTTTTGCACTTCCCTGTAATAGTTTAACGAGCATCTGTTGGGCTTCCCTCCTGTCTCCACTCACCAGAAGTATATCATTCGCGAATCTTAAGTGGTTTAGGTTTTTGCCATCAATTTTGATCCCCTTTTTTCCCCAATTGAGTTGCCGGAATATCTGCTCCAAAAGTGAATTGAAAAGATTTGTAGAGATGGTCGCCCTGTTTCACGCCCTGTGGAGCTTAAACGTGGGTCCCGGTCTATCTAGCTTCACGTAGGCTTGTGAGTCCTGGTAGAATTTAGCCAATAGTCTTACAATTTTTCCGTTTATTCCTTAAGCTTTTAGCGCAGTCCATAAAAAATCGTGGTTCACAGTGTTAAATGCTTTGCAGAAGTCTACAAATATCATATGAACTACTAGCTGGTATGCATTTGCTTTCTCGACCAGCTGGTTCAACGTATGGATTCTACCAATATATCATTTTCGTTATTGGAGTTGGTGGTCAGGAAGAACGCACGTTTGTAGTACTGCACTTCGAATCGGTCTTTTCTGAACTATTTATACCAAAAAAATACATGAATAATAATTTCGTCAGATCTTCTGGCCAAGCACATTCTGTAGAAAGGTTTTAAACCCAGTGTAAACATCTTCATCAGCTAATTTCTAAAATTGAGCTAATACTAAGCAAACAAGACGGAAGCCTCTTCAACCATGTCTAAGAAAGACTCAATCCGTCCTCACTTCCAGTTCAATCACCAACACCTTTTTAGCAACAACTGTTTCAACATCACTCAACTCATATTCAGTTCTATTCTAGTCAGCCTCTCGGTAACTTCAACTCTAGTATAGTCAGCCCTCTCACACTTTAGGTGCCAGATGCCCAACTTTTATTGACTACTGTCTCTGCAGCTTCAATAAAAACTCTTGGCTATGTCTTCGGACCCCTTCCGACTGCAGCATAAGTAATGACACGAGAACCTGCTGTCTGCCTAGCCTAAAGCGTCCTCGGCAAAACGCGTCCGTCCACCCCTGCATCAGGGACTAGCTTGATGCTGGCACTAGCGTATAATGAGTACACATATTCTGTTGGTAATGCTCCAGATTAACCTAACGAGTCGGACCAGTCCACACGGATACTTAACGCCATTGTTCAGCTGTAGCTTCGAAATCCATTAGAGTAGAGGCATGGAGCATATCTCCCACCAAGTAAGTCGGAGGACCGCCACTCCCAGTATGAAGTAACGAGCACTTCTGTATACCATGCCAGCTATCACATACAATGGGTAACCTGGAAATCCAACTCCATACCCTGTCACGATTTCAACACTATACATATAATGAAGATATGAAGAATTTTCTAAAGATGTTTGAATAGGTCAGGAAGGGAAGAGAAGACTCTTAAGTCATAGGAAATTTTAAGTGAGTTTTAAAATTTAGAAATGTCTTGAAGAGTTTCCAGCCATGTTTTATTTTGTACGATAGGAAAAAAGAAAAAAAGAAAGAGAAGTTAATAGAAAAGAATGAAGAAAAAACTTATTTTTGGAGGTTAAGTTGTTTTTCAATTAATTTCTCCGGGGATATTATTTCTCCTAGCGAGTAATTGTACAGCGTAGCCACCCCATCCTTATAAGAAGCTAAGCTCGTAAGGAAAGGTAGCTTGAGCGAGTTCTTAGAAGCTTTTGAGAATCTGTGAACTGCCATAGGCAGCATAAGAGTTACCTTTTAATAATATTTTAAAATTAGAATCTCACATCTACTTTCTCTGAGAATGATATGTGGTATTTTGAAATCCAGATCGCCTGTTTGAAATGGTTTTTCGGGGTATCAGCCGGAGTAATAAAAAATAAGTTTGTAGAAGCAGATTACTGGAATGTATAGCATATTGCCTATCAAAGCTGGTTTCACCTCGAGGGAACACTAACGAGGCCGCAGAATTCGCCTTTTTTTCTCACGTCTCCTTTTCCTCAGCCACGCCTGTATGTGATTAACAGCGTTTCTCTGACGCGAGTAATTTGCGCGGGCTCCGTGCCTACGTAGTTTTAAAAGTGGGGTTGTTATGTCGTTTCAAAGTTTTCGGGATTTGCCCAGCATTTCACGAAAGGAGAACGTGGAAAATGAGAGAATTTGTCGAATATGGGTTTTATTCTAAATTTCAATCGGATTGAATATATTCGAGTTTTAGAAAAAGCACGGATAAAGGTAGTTGAGGAAATATTCGTTCGTCGATTAAGGCCAACTCATTGTAATACACTGCAGTCTGGTCCAGAAATAGAAAACTTTCAAAACCTACCTCGATAAGGAAAGTATTTCTCCAAATATTTTATTTCGTAACACACATTATTACATCGATAAAATGAGTTTACGAGCCCTCTTTTCAGGTGAATTAACGGGTTATCAATTTCTTATACAGGCTATAAAACACCCTTAAAGTTGGGTGTGTTTGGAGAAATGATGTATTGATTACGTGGATGTTTGTTCTGTTGTCAGAGCTGGGAAGCTTGTTATTAGTGTGATGAGGCAGCGCATTCTCTGAGAGGTGTTTACTTATTGTCAGTGCGTGACGTGATTGGCTATACTTACACTGCCCATAAGGTTTACATCTTGGTGCGACGCCAATGTACGAATAAAAAACAGATTTACAGCTTTCAATCATACGTCTTAGTCTATATAATCGATAACGGTGCTCAGGAACGTATATGCTTGCTCGTAGAGCCTTTTGGTTTATTCTTATTTGAAAGGGATGGTAGCGTGATTTTGAAGAGAAATGCAGCAATTCTGCACTTAGGAAACAGAAAATGTCTCAACTAACAGCGCCTTCGAATAGTTGATTATGCAACTGAATTAACGGACTACAGCATTTTTTTGTCGTCACATAATTATTGCGGACAACGATAGCACAATAGAATAAAAAGGGGGAATGGATAAATTTTTCATTAAAGATTTTTCTACGTAAAATTGTTGGAAACGTTGCCTTGCAAAATGTATTAAAGTCCCACTAATTTCTGGTGAAGAGCGTCTCCTGGGGGCGGGATGTCTCTCAAAAATTAGTTTTTCTTCAGAATCCCGAAAAATGTCAACTTGAGGTTGGAACTCTTCAGGCAAAAATGTCTGCTTGTTAAATTATACTCAGAAAAGTTTCTGACAAATTGTCTCGTGACAATCCTCGAAATGTCGAAAATCGGGAGTTCAAAATCACCCTTTGTATTGCTATGCATTAACTCAGGCCTTACAGAAAAAATGCTGATTACCCTCTCCGCTTTCCCTCTTACCTTCAGATACATACCAAAATTCGAAATTTGTGATTTTTAGGTTTCATCAGTGCCAGTAATGGACTGTATTACTACTTTTAAAATTTTATCATCTAAAGTGTTTTTTAATTGAGGTAATGGTTGGGTGCTTTTCATGGCAACAAAATTGCAATTTGATGATAGTTTCGCTAAAAATTTAAAATTGTGATGCTTGAGATATTCATAAAATTCAATATGTATAGTTTTAGAGAGTCGCTGCTCTTATTTCTAGAATTTTTGTAAGCCCCATTAAAATCACTTTTTATTTCGAAACCTTATTGATTTTTTTTTCCCAAGTTGTTGAAGTTGGCCGGGTTGTTAGGTCGTGTACCGTAACCATGATCAGGTTTCTGATGTTTTATCTGGTACAATACTGCCCTCCTAAACCAAAAAGACGTATCTCAAGATTCTTGCGAAAATGAGTCATTAGGTCTATGTGCATGTTCGTCGTTGTTTGCATGATGTTGTCAAGCGAAAACGACGTAACTCGGTGAAATAGTGTTGCAAAAGTAGAAAACAAAAAAGACGTACTCGTATCTTAGTATCATCAAGAAAAATTAAGTGAATTGGATGTATGTCAGTATTGCTAAGGGGAAAAGACGTACCTCCCATTTAGCAATGAGACTCCAAGGAAAAATTAGAAAATTCTGCAAATAATATTTATTCACTCCAGTGATTGCATCAGCCTACAAAAAAGAAAAAAGAATTGTAACAAGTAGGTGCGCAAGCGCGATTTATGAAAAACTGCTCTGCTGAAAAATTATTCGGACTTGAGATACGTCTTTTTGGCTTAGGAGGGCAGAATAGCCCATTCATTAATTCGATTTAAAGTACTTTTTTTAGATTTCTTATCAATACCCGGCGAACCGCTTTCGATAGGTCCATCAGAAACTTCTGACATGCAAGTTTAAAAATAGCTTTACTTTCTTTCAAAATATATATAAACTCCTAAAGCCATTTTTGTGTACCGCCATTCTCGTATTTGAACTCAACCTCCTCTAAAGGTATCCTCTAATTTCAGTCAGGAGGCTGAAGGAGCAGTACACTCGAAAGTGAATTTCAGCTCAAAATTGGTGTCATCATTTTGCACTCTTTTTGTTCCATTTTCAACTGCCTGTTTAGAAATTCGTACTCTACACTCTCCCAAAAATGCAGAAATTTATGTTAGAAGGCAGAAGTCGTTTGTAACTTCAATTGCGAATTCCTGCTTCAAATTAGCCCTATACATTGAATCTTCTTGAAAAAGTGACTAATATTCTACTCCCCCCCTCCCTATAGTGGTACCTCTGGGAATCAGATGTAATCATTTTATTAACCTTTTTATCACGGAAGTACATTTGGACATTTGATATATAATGTTGTCTGAAGTGTACTATTTTTCTCCAGTTTTGATCGGTTTGGCTTCGTTTTATGTTTCTGCGTTATCTTTATTCTTTAGTTTCGATCAGTGTTATTGTGTTTTTCTTATATTTTTTGTTTTTTGTAAAAATTTTGTTTTTGTTTTTTTCCATTAGTTTGCTCCATGCTTTTTGTTTTACTTTTTATAGTCCTTTTTTCGAGTATTGCTTTGTTTTGTTTCTCCTTTCTATTATTAGTTGTTCAATATTCTTATGTTTTATCTCTTGTCTCTGCTTTGGTTTATTTTTTTTCCTGCTGTTTTGTCTTATTTTTTTTTCTTTTCGCCCTTTTAAGTTTTGCTTTGTTCTGTTTCGTTTATCGTTTTTCAACTTTTGTTATCTCAGTGCTCTTATGCTTTAGCCCATATTTTGTTTTATTTTGCTATATTTTCCGTTGTTTTGTTTTACTTTTTCTTTTTATCATCCTTTTTTTCTGTATAGTAGACTTTTTCTTTATGTTATACTAAGGTAATAATAATCCCCCTCCCACGCTCGCATAGTTTGTGCATAGTGGGAGGGTTACCTAGAAAAGATGTTCAGTTAATATTTTTAAATAAATAAATTTCAAATTTCAAATTTACGCTGAAAGCACTCCTGTCCCTCTAAGGGCAAAGGTGCACCTCACCCTTTCTCATTCCCCTCTTTCTTGTGCCTCCATATGAAAAATTACTATGTGGGAATTTTGCCAAGTCCCACCTTTTCCTTCTTTGACTTCCTCTTTTTTTTTTTTTTTTTTTTTTTTTTTTTTTTTTTTTTTTTTTGACCAGAGGGTTGAGCTATTGAGCTATAGGTCCATCTATCTGGCGGTAGACGGGCAACGTGTCGTTCAGCTCTAATCTTGTCTGACTTTCTGTCTCCCAAGATCGACCTTAACATTGAGTTTTCCATGGCCGTTATTTTTGCTGTTAGTTTGTTTGTGGGTATTCTTGTTGGGCCGCCGTATGTCAGTGTCTGTAAAACACTTCTTCTTCTTCAAGCACCATTTCTGACGCACGACTCTACTGGGTGGGTTAGTAGGGGTAGTTTGCCGTTGCTTTCCCCACAATTTTGTTGCGTTAGAGTTTTTTTTCCTCTGTGTTGAAGAGTATGCAGCCGCAGTTTGCTTACTAGCCACGTGTTTCACGACGTTCAGTGAGCTGTCAGCTGCACACGCACTGTACCAGTCTTTCTGATCTGGTGATAACATTCCCTGCGATTGTGATGCCTTGTTCGTGTGCCCTGGCTGGGGTTACAGAACGCGCTCTGTTTTCCACCTCGATTGATACATGTTATAAATTTCACCTTCTTTTAGTTTGAATTTATCTTTAAATAGTGCTTTAGTGATTTGAATTCGTCTCGAAAATTTGAGTACTAAGCACCAGCACTGATGCCAAAGCGCTCCAAAAATTTTTGCTCTCCAAAAAAGTCATGTTATAGCATGGAGAAATTTTCAAAATTCGGAGAAAAAACTAAATTTTGAATTAAAGACTGTTGTTCGCTCAATATGTCAAGCGGGATTCGAATTTGAGACGACCAAATCGACAAACACGACAAAGGCGACAGAGAAGACAAAGATTACAAAGACGGCAAAGATAACAAAGAAGAAAGGTTGACAAAGACAACACAGACGGCTAAGACGACAAGGTTGATAAATATGACAAGGACGATAAAGACAACAAAAGCGGCACAGTCGACAAAGACGGCAAAGATGACAAAAACATCAAAGGCGATAAAGGTGACTAGGACAACAAAAACGGCAAGGACAACTAAGGCGACAAAGTTGGCTGCTTTGAATCAAATTTTTCACTAATTGGTCGTTTTTTTCTCTTTTTATTGCGGCCTTCAGGTCGAAACCTAAATCTAAATTATTGTAGCTCAATTTTGACAATGGTTTCGAATTCGTCTCGAAAAATTGAGTATTGAGCACCAGTGCGGAAGCCGAACCTCTCAAAAATTTTGCGCCACAAAAACGTAATGACATTGCATGGAGAGATTTTCAAAATTCGAAGAAAAAAAACTTGAATTGAAGAGTGTTCTTTACTCAATATTTCAAGCGGAATTTGAATTCGAGACCAAATCAACGAAGACGATAAATACGACAAAGGCGGCAAAGTCGACAAAGATGACAAACACAACAAAGACGGCAAACACGGCAAAGATGGCTAGGCGACAAAACCGACAAAGATGACTAAAGCGACAAAGACGACAAAGGCGACAAATGTGAGAAGGACGACAAATACAGCAAAGACAACAATGTTGGCTGCTTTAAATGAATCAAATTTCTTACTAAATGGTCGTTTTTTTCTTTTTATGACAACCTTCAGATTGTAACCAAAATCTAAATGATTGTAGCTCAATTTTCGTCTCGAAAAATTGAGTATTAAGCACCAGCATGGAAGCCGAAGCTCTCCAAAAATTCTGCGCCCCAAAAAAGTAATGATATATAGATATAGCATGGAGAGATTTTCAAAATTCGAAAAAAAAATTTAATTTTGAATTAAATACTGTATTTTACTCAATATTTCAAGCGAAATTCGAATTTGAGACGACCAAATCGACGAAGATGACATAGATGGCAAAGGTGGCAAAGGCAACAAAGATGACAAAGACAGCAATGACAACAAAGACAGCGAAAACGACAAAGACAACAAAGACGGCAATCACGGCAAAGATGGCTTTGATGACAAAGACGGCAAAGGCGACGAAGTTGGCTGTTTTAAATGAATCAAATTTCTCTTTAAATTGACGTGTTTTTTTTTTGTTTTTTTTTATTGTGGCCTTCAGATCGAAACCTAAATCCAAATAATTCTATAGCTCAATTGTGACAATGGATTCGAATTTGTCTCGAAAATTTGAGTATAAGCACCAGCGCCGACGCCGAAGCTCTCCAAAAATTTCAGTGCCTCAAAATTCAATATTGAAGTATGGACCTTCAATATCGGTTATAATACGAGCAACCAAATTCTTATACAGTTCGATTGAAGTTTGGCCGAAGTGAGGGGGTTCCTTAATTTATGAATGCCACTTGCATGAACTGGTGTACCAGAGAGTCGAAAGTCTTCAGTTAAGAAATTAATTATATTTTGTCAATGTAATTTTGATATTTTTTTACTTTCAAAGAAAATATTAATCAAAGTTATCCGAAATTAAAGTATTTTTGTTGAAACAAACCATTTTTCTTTCAGAGGTTACATTTTACTTTCATTTTTATGAAAAGACTTACTTTATCGTATCGCCTTTTTTTTTTTTCATGAAATTGTTCTAGCGTTTCTAGCGTTGATAGAAACCTTTTTCTGTACCACTTTACATCGAAAATAACCTAAATTTTTCATCTGCAGAGCAAAAATGTACGAAAAATACCAAAACTTGAAACGCATTTTTCTCACAACTTCAATTTTCTGTACTCAGTTTTCAAATCTCTGCAGGAAGCTGAGTTTTGCACTAACAGACCTTTGGTTGAGCTCATTTTGACCGGAATTTAATGTACTATTACCTACTGATCGTAACTCCATATCGACAGAATGGGCCCTTTCGATATAAAAGTACACCATTTTCCATTTAGGTTAAAAAGAATCCTACTTTTTAGGTGACCCTCTGTGGTGATCTCCTTTGAGTGAAAGGCGTCATGTTTGACATTCTGTAGGGGATTTTGGAGAGAGTATTTTCTATCCCTTTAACTACTCCAACGTCTCTCGAAGTTTTTGAGTTATTTGGGGCACATTTGTCATCGTGGTGGAAAACGTGAATGAATAGTTTTCATGTTGGTCATTCAACGGGTCAGTCCGAATAATCCGCAGAAAAAGCTTCGATCGCAGTTTTTTCCCGCTCGAATGCTACTTTGACTGGATTATAAAGGCCATCGTAATCTGCGCACACAAATCGTTGCTTTGATGAGTTTTATCGTATCCCGGATTTCATTAAAATAAATTGATTGAATTCGCACGGTAATGAGAAATAAATACCATTTATTGACGATCAACACAGCTTAAAACAGTACAGGCGACGAGCTTTCGCAATTAGATCGCAGCCGCTTCGCGGCTGTCGATGAATTTCACACAGTCGACGTCCGCCCACATTTTCGTTTCCGAACAAGTTCCACGTTCACATTTTTAATCCATTGGACGTCGCAAACTCGACGACAAGCAGACAAGAACCTTTTCTAAATCTAACTTTACGTCTAACCCCCTCCCCCCGCATCCCTCAAACTTGTGGCGGAGTTCTCCGTTCTCATCACCGCACACAGCTTAACGTCGAGCCCCCGTAAGCCGCCACCGACAGTCAATTAAGGACATTTGAGAGAAAACTACATCACCGTGTCGGGAATCCGTCCCGTCCGGCCCCCGCGCTCGCATTTTCACACTTCGCCAGGGTTTGGCGAACGTAATCGACGTCCTAAAACCGAACATGACGTCACAATTTGCGCGAAACCCCAACAGCAAAACTGATAATCCATTTCGGACGACGCGAACGATC
Organism: Acanthococcus lagerstroemiae; assembly: GCA_031841125.1. Taxonomy (NCBI): domain Eukaryota; kingdom Metazoa; phylum Arthropoda; class Insecta; order Hemiptera; family Eriococcidae; genus Acanthococcus; species Acanthococcus lagerstroemiae. The sequence continues at coordinate 30,864,559 of CM063110.1, read as the reverse complement.
GACTTAAAAATTACGTTACGGTGCGGCGAGGTCAACCCCTTTATACATTTACTCGTCTACAAATTCGGGCGAAATATTTAAAATGAAATTGCCGTGCAGTTTCCCTCTCTTTCTCGCCAACTTCTCTCGCGCTCGACTTGATTCGTTTCCTCGGAATGAGGAACCATTCTGAGAAGTATTTTATCATCGTTTGCCGAATATACTCGATCATTACTTTTTCCCAGGAGCGAAGTTCGAGGGGGGCTTGAGGTCTTTAAAACTTTCTGTAGCCTTCCGGAGAATTCGATATTCGCTCCCAATTTCCGTTTCCTTTTCTATAAAAATGAATTAATTCCATACGTAAGATGCAAGAATTCTGAATTTCAAACCTCATCCCCTCGAAATGCCATTCCATCTTTGTTTCTGTATAGGGCGGCATTCGGGCATCATTAATACCAAACTGAGGGTTTCACGAGTCGTTCAGTTTATTTTTAGGTAATTTTACGTGTAATCTCTATATACCAAGAAGGCTCCGCAGAGGGTTACAACCGGAAATATGCTCAGGCGAATATGTATGGGTTTAGATTGTAGCTCCATGCGGAGCCTTCTGAATTAGATTTACAACTGAAATGATCTCGAAAATGAATTCAGCGACTCAAGGAACGCTATGCCATGTTTGATATAACTGATATTACACAACAGTCAATAATTAAAGTTGCAGACCTCTGTGGAGCCTTTTGGGTTGAGGTTACTGCTAAAATGACTTCAGAAATAGAATCAACAACTCAAAGCTTAATTGATACCTATATTTTGGAATCTGTTAATTTTTTTGTATGTTTATGCCCTGCAGAGTCTTTCAAGATCGGGACACTTCCTTAACAAAAAAAATAATAATGATAATAAATAAAATAAATAAATAAATAAATAAAACAGGTTCAGCAAATCCGACTGAAAATCAGGTGCATTTCCTCGGCACCCCCACCCATGCCGATGGACTTGAAATGTATGTCAGTCGTTTGTGTTACATTTGTGCTGGTTTGTGCTGAAAACCCCGTCGTTTGTGCTGCCTCCCTTCCAGAGGTATTTGGGGAAACTTTTGGCAGTGCTGTAGAAACAAGAGCACCCCAACTTTCATCTAGGGGATCGAAAAGGGTGTCAATCGCTTGTGCTACGTTTGTGCTGAAACCCCTGTCGTTATGCTGCCTCCCTTCCAGAGATATTTGAGAAAACTTTTGGGGGTATTGTAGAAACGGGAGCAGCCCAGGAGCAAAAAAGGAAGGGTAACTAGCTTTCGCATGGTGCAGGGAAGGAAAACTGTTCATTACGAAGACAAACGATGGTCCTGCTATACACGTGAATAATCTCCAGACCATAGAAGAAATCAAAAAACAAGCGCTAAGTGCAATAAGAACAAGAAGTCAGAGCAAACAACGAACCTTAGACCAATTCCGTAATAATAATGCAAATGTGCAAATTTCAAATTCGTCTAATAATAAAAATAGAAATAATTATCAAATATGTAAGTATGTAATCAACGATACACCAAACTCGAGTACAGCCTCCCCAAAACGGATTAAAGCAGTCTCCGAGGAGACAGTAGACTGCAACAAATCCTTACATAATAAATAAACGAAAAACTGTAAGAAAAATAAAATAAAAACTGGGCAAGATATAAAAATCTTATATTATAACAGTCAAGGCCTAGCCAGTGAAGAGAGATTATATGAATTTGAAAACTCCTTATCAAAAATTAAATGGGACGTTATAGGATTGAGTGAAATAAGAATGGTGGGGGAAGAACTCTTAAAAAGAAGGAATGGGAATTGGTTATATTATTTTGGAGAATCAAAAGGCTATAGGAGTGTGGGATTTTACATAAACCAAAGATGGACTCAAAAAATCAAAGAAATAAAGGGGATCTCTGAAGGAATTGCCATACTGAAAATAAAACTGACGGACAAATTGAATATCACTTTAATACAAGTATATGCACCAACTAGCTTAGCATCGGAGCAAGAAATAAAGGAATTTTACGCACAAATTGAAAAAGTTTATAACGAAGAGAAGGAATATTACACAATTATGACAGGGGATTGGAATGCTAAAGTAGGAAAAGATATGATAAATAATCGTAATGTGGGGAAATTTCCAATAGGTAAAACGAACGAGTCTGGGTACGAACTTCTGGAACTAATTACAAAAACCAATCTCAAAATTGCGGAGACATTTTTCCGAAAGAAAGAAAAAAGAAAATGGACTTGGGGATCAACTGATGGAGTAACTAAAAACGAAATTCATGCGGATAGTAAAAAATGTAGAAACGCTAGCAATGTTCCAATTTCCTTCAGACCCTAGAATATCAAGAGCAACAGTCAGAATAAATAAGAGAGCCAAATATATAAATTATTCTGCTGCAAAAAGAAAAGACGAACACCTTTTTGTTCCCATGCATAAAAAGGAAGAGGCTAACCACGTTTTAAAGCAATTGTTAAAAAAATAAGAAAAGTGGGAGAATGAAAATATACAAGAACAATACGACAAAATTGAAAGCGCGATCGAAGAAATGGCACAGAAAGTGGGTGTCAAAAGACAATCAGTATTAACAGATGACAAGCTCAGTCAAGAAACGAGGAAAGGGGGAAAAAGGTAAAAGCAAAAAAAGATACAATAGAACTTACAGAGTTGAACAAAATCATTAAAAAGAAAATCAGAGCGGATATAAAAGAGTTTGAGAATAATATAGCAGCAGAAATTATAGAAAAACATTGGTCATCGAAGAAAGTCAGAAAAGCATTAAATAAAGGGAAAAAGTTGTGGATTAGAATCAAGAAGGACAATAACGAGACGACGAATGACAGAGTAGAAAAAAATAGTAAAGGCAGCTACTAAATTCTATAAAAAATTGTATGAAGATGAAATAGGAATAGAAGAAAGGAATAAAAAAGATTTAAGATATTCGGTACCAAAGGAGATGACAATGCCTAAAATATTGAAAGGGGAAACACAAAAAGCATTGAAGTCTTTGAAGAAAGACAAGGTAGCAGGATGGGATGAAATTGAAAATGAAGCTCTAAAAATATGCATGGAATCTCTAATAATATGTACCTCTGAAAAAATTATTTAATTTAATAATTGAACAAGGGAAAGTACCCCGACAGTGGAAGCTCTCAGAAATTATGCTCCTGTATAAAAAAGGGGATAAAAGTGAGATAAATAATTATCGCCCAAGTAGCCTCACTCCAAATATAGGAAAATTATTCATGAAAATCTTAAAAGAAAGAATGTACCCAATCCTGGATGAAAATCAACCCTTAGAACAAGCTGGCTTCCGAAGGAATGCCTCCGCAATTGATCATATACATTCGTTAAACCAAATAATAGAAAAGGTTAACGAATATAAATTGGATATGAACATATTATTTATAGACTTTTGTAAAGCGTTTGATTCAAAATATATCACAACAAGTTGTGGGAAGCTCTCGATAACCAGGGTACGCCAGTAGAAAAATAATACAAGTTTTACAACGTATATATGAGGGAGCAGAGGGCTGTATCAATTTAGATCAAGTAGGAGACAAGTTCGAAATAAAAAAGGTGTAAGACAGGGCGACCCCTTATCACCCAACCTATATAACGCAGTATTAGAAGAAATATTTCAAAAAATTAATTGGGAAGGGAAGGGAGTTAGGGTGGATGGTAAATACTTGAACAATCTTCGATTCGCAGATGACGTTGTACTTATTTGCGAAAATATGAGGGAATTAAAACAGATGGCTAATGAGCTAAAAGAGAAAGGGGAAACTGCTGCGTTAAACATTAACCTAAATATCAACCGATGGAGAAGGTACATTAAAAATTAGGGATACCGAAATTGAAAAGGTAACAGAATATGAATATTTAGGACAAATAATAACTCTAGACAACAAGATGAACAAAGAATTAAATAAGCGAATTCAAAAAGCATGGAAATGTTTTTGGTCGTTAAAAACAATTTTAAAAGGTAAAATGTCCCTAAAAACAAAAATTCAAGTTTTGGAAAAATGTGTCTTCCCAAATTTGGCATATGATTCTCAAACATGGACACTAAATAAGAAACAAATAAACAAAATCCAAGTAACACAAAACAGTATGCTCCGAAGTATTTTGAAAGTAAAATTAAAAGATAAAACAAACCTCCAGAAAATTTATAAAATCACTAATGCTAAAAGTTTGATTGGACAAATTAAAAAATCAAAATTCAAATATGCGGGTTGTACATTCGTACGCGCATATAAAACCAGACTAATCCTTTTGAACGATCTTTAATGCAAGAGAGACAACATCGAACTGAGTACAACATCAAACTATGTACAACATCAAACTATGTACAAACAAATATATATAGGCATAGATGGCGCTACACGGGTCATTTGGCAAGAGAAGTAAAAGATAAATGGTGTAAAAGGACAACAGACTGGACGCCCTATAACGTCACAAGGAAGAAAGGAAGACCTCCTGGCAGATGGAGAGACGCGAAATGATAGGATACGCGGGAATAGCATGGGGAAGAACGGTCCAGGACCGGCAGAGATGGTCCAGAGTAGGGGAGGCTTATGCACGTAGATGGGTGTGTTGTTGATTACATACAACACAAAGCTGTAAGTAAGTAAGTAAGTAGAAACGGGAGCAGCCCCACTTTCACCTAGAGGATCGAATATTGTGTCAATCGTTTGTGCTGAATGGTGCTGAAAACCTCATCGTTTGTGCTGCTCTCCTTCCTCAGATATTTGGGAAAACCTTTAGGGGTGGCGTAGAAACGGGAGCACCCCAACTTCATCTAAAGGATCGAAAATGGTTTCAATCGTTTATATTACGGTTGTGCTAGTTTGTGCTGAAAACCTCGTCGTTTGTGCTGCCCCCTTCCCAAGATGTTGAGGTTTATTTATGGGATGCCGAAGAAATATCTTTTGAAAAGGGGTTAGACCAAGGATTGAAAAGAGAAAAGTGGACGCAATCGTTGATGCTCCGTTTGTGCTGGTTTGTCCTGATGCCACCCATAATCTCCTAGCTCATCTCCCCGTCGTGAGAGGGGTCTTCGTCTTATAGCAGGATATGTATAAAATTCGCCTGAAAATGAAGGAGTAGGCAAAACATATGTAAACAATAGGGGAATGCGATAGAAAAGTTGTTTCTTTGCGTGTTAATAGTTCAATTATTTTTCCGAAGTTTGTTTCGTACGTATCCAGACCTACCTATTGTAATTCATTTTTGGACACGAATTTATTAAGTAATGTGGTTTTCGCGCAATTGCTATCTTCGCAGAAAATGTTTCTTCGGATGAACGTGGAAATTAAAAATGTGTTGACTTTGACCAAAATCAATTCGCTTGCTCAGTTATGTCAAAACTGAGCATAATTTCTTTTTGGTCGTTAAAGAGAAATGTTGATAAAATTTTGCTGAAAATTCATAATGGTACAAAGTGTAGCGAATCTAATCAATTTGTTGTCTGGTCAGAATCCTACCACATTTTCCCATATTAAATTGCTGTAAGGGGTCGTTCATCAATCACGTAAGGGCCCTGTGTGTGTGTGTGTGTGGGGGGGGGGGGTAAAAGCTATTCTTATGTAATATTTTATTACGTAAGTTTTAATGTAGCCACCACTCAGGCGACACATTTTTTGCATGCACCTGCTAAAGATGAGTGAATAGACGTACTGTGAAACCTGTCTATAGTGGAAACTCAACGGACCACTTCAAAAATTTCCGTAGTGACCGGTTTTCCACATTAACCAGGTACCCCCTTCCCCCCCCCCCCACACATACAAAGTCTATACAGTATTATTACGATTAGAAATCGATTCTCTCTTCGCTAATGTTTATTTTCGTATACAATATCGCTAAATTGTCCTGTCTGACTATTTCCTGTATGACATGATGCATATGCTTTTGTCTCCTGCATTTCTATACCTACATCCGGTGCGTGACTTTTTCAATACCACATTCTTATCCTTACTCATTTCCATTCGTTGTCTTTTTTCCTTTCTTTGACGGCTAGGCTGGACCATTAGCTTTTCAATTCGCAAGAGTTAGGAAAATTCAGAACTTCCAGTCTATGTGATACGCAATGATTTTAATCATTTGACGAAGTAGTTTTCAAGTTGGAAAGAAATAAAAAAAGATGAAGAAAAGCCGTGATTTAAACTTTATTACCTTAAAACATTAGCACTGATTATGACAACAGAGGATTATGATGAGGTACAAAAAATGATCGAGTATTTTTTCACTGTTGTTTTGAACTCAACAGAAGACGTAGGTAGAGCTACTGGAATGAAAACCCCCCCCCCGGTGAGGTCACCAAAAATTATTGAGAACGACAAGTTGGATATGATAACGATGATATGCAGGATGATTTCATAAATGATTTTGATGTAGTTGGCGACCTAATGGAAATCGAGGATTTAATCGTCAGGAAAATGAAAATTCGAAAGACATTCATTTTCATATGAAAATAGGTAGTGTGTATAAACGTTGTTCAGATACTTCAAATACCATCCGAGGCGATCATAATTATTTTCACCACGCCCTTGACTTGGTAAAAAAATGTTATGACTTATGTAAATATTTACCATATTGGGGGCCATTGATTAATAAAGTTTCTGGGTTCAGTTCGGTGACAGAAAGCAGTTACTGCCTCTGAAAGTCTGTTCAACGAGGTGAAGGTCCAAATTTTTCATTTCATTGATTTACAATCTCGATTAGACGATTTTATTTCCACTCGTATCAATTTCCTAATGGGACGTATTAAGTTACTTTATGATTCCTACCCTAATCGTCATACCAGTAACATTCTTCTAGTAAAATTAGCCCTGGTGTCAACAGGGACGTACCGAAGGGTTATGCCGGGGGGGGGGGCGTTTTAAAATTGTGAAAGTTGAAAGTCCCAACTGACTCAACTCAGAATTCCCAAGTATCAAAGCAAAAAAAAAAAACCTTTCGACCTATTGGATTTTTTTAACTCACTCAACTCAAAATTCCCAAGAAAAGCCTTTTGACTTGTTCGGTTTTCCCAACTTCTCAGCTCAATTTCCAAGTATCAAAGCAAAAAAAAAAAAACCTTCTAACTTGTTGGATTTTTTCAACTCGCCTGACTGAAATGGTAAATTTTCCCGAAGGCTGAGTGAGAAATTCCTACCGGGGGGATGGGGGGTAAGCCCCCCCTATCGGTATGTCCCTGAGTGTCAATCATCTATCGCTTCAAGCCAACATGAAGTTGAATAGGTAAAAGAAAATTGGAAAGGCCTTTTGGAGAAACGAAAACAACCAAACGATCGTACTACTTAAAAGAGGACCCAACTTCGAATGCCGTAGGTACACATTTCAAGTCCATCGGCATGAGGGTGCCGAGGAAATGCACCTCTGAAAACCGTAGAAATAAATTATTTACGTGATATTCCATTAGCGTTTAGTGAATTTAAAGCCTCCGTGCACCCACTATATGAAGTGTTTTTTTTGTTTTGTTTTTTTCAAAAAAACTTCCTTTTGAATCTTTTTATGAAAAATAAATTGTTTGTGTCGGAACACTTTTTTCCCGAAATAATTCTACTTTTGTAAGATACTTGAGAGGAAATTGCAGTTTTTCTTATAGGAATCTAATCATTACTCGCGCACCTGAATTTTTTTTTTTTCAAAAATAATTTTGGCTACCGGGTTTTTACACTAAATACACACTTTTTTGTTGGAGGGAAAGTCGGTTAAAGAAACTGAAGTAGGTGCATAGGCTTACTGTTAGACAAAAAATAGGGCAATGGGAGCTAATCGACACTGTTGCGAGCCGAGTGAGCAAAAAATGTGTAACTCACCTTTTTTTTTTTTGATAGATTTTCAGGTATAACCGTGGATTGGAGGGTCAGAATGGAAATAATTTCCAAGGGTGATCATGTATTTTTATGATTGTAAATACTCGGAGGATCAGACAAATTTTGGAAAAAGAAAAATTATTAGAGAACCCAGGCCCCCTTAGCTCCCTGACGCTACGCATATGAGTAAAGTGCCAAGTGCCACCCCCACCGTAGTATATAAGGTGTTTCATAAAACTTTTTTTTTTGGGGGGGGGGGCTAACGAAGAGTAGCCTTATGCAATAGTCGCTATTTTCATTATTTGTTTGATTAATCCGCCGGGCTATGTCCAAAGATACTAAGAGATGTAATTAAGTTTGAAAGCTGAAAATTTGATATGGTATTTACTCATAGACTCAATGGCTTGTAAGATTTTTGAGTTCAATTTTTCGAGCTAAGTTAATTATGCCAATTTGAATATCGAAAATGGTTCTGTTTTTAAGACCAGTGTCTGTGCTCCAATCGAATAAAATTTTCAAAATCAATCACCCAAACCCCCTATTTCAATACTTCGCTCAATTTTTAAATCCCAGTTTCTTTCCTTCAAAGAACAGGATGTCGAATTCGGGGCCCAAATCAGACTATATCAAAAATCTGATAACATAAACAAAATCAGCGACCCAAGATAGAACCATTTTGATAGGTATTGTATTTATGTTTTCGTTTCAAGTCAATTTTGTTCATGTGAAATGTTAGAATTTGCTTACGTAGACATTTTGCCTGTCTGGTAAAACTACATAGATAAGGCTAGACTTTCGGTTCGGACACTTCTAATTTATGTTTTACGTTTGGTAAGATTCTGTCGAACATACCTATACTGTAAAAGAGTTTTTCGTAATTTTTTGAAAAATTGCTCCAACTATTCATTAAGATAGTCATCATCATTATTATACTTCCCGAACGTTCTACTATGTCGATCTAAGTCTTCTATAATATTATTCAAACAGCCCCAATATAGAAACATAAAATCATTATTCTGTACACATGTAGCTAGTAACGTATCCAGAAATTTTCAAGGGGCCAGGGATTAACCCCGGAAATTATTTTAAAATTTGACGAAAAAATATTGGAAAAAACAGTTTTTAATGTCAGAGGGGGTTTAGTTCGACCTCTCCTCATCCGTACATTTATACAGAAAATAATAATTCAAATTTAAAATCGATTTTTTGGAAAGAAGTCCTTGACAAGTTCAATTTTTAGTAGCATTAGAGGAAGGGGGGAGGTTCAGTGTATTAGTTAGGACACTATCATAGACAATTTTCAACGAATTCCCGCCTGTTACCTCAATTTCCATCTAAATTTCTTCATTTGCCTGAACTGTACGAAATCGGAGTGGAAATCAATCCGACGTCTGTTAAAAGGTCACGAATACCTCGGAGAGATAGAGGTAAAGAGACATTTTCTAAAACGTGTCGGGTTTTAGAATGTTGACTTTCTCTCAATTTTGCAAAAGCAAATGCAATCGGAGCCCGAAGCTGCTTACCAATTTGTTTCGTGCTCGCAGACGAATATCGAATTTGCATTGTGGTGGCTCATCTGCTCGTCTCATCGCATCGCATAATATATTTTATGTACACGAGCGTCTCGTGCCAGGTGTTCGTATAGACGAAATAAGGCTCACATGAAAGTTTCACGCGTCGATTTAACTGAAATTTTATCCTCTGTTGGAGCGAAAAAGGCTTCGTATTTCGAGGTTCACCATATAATACTTGAATTATTTGAGTTAATAACGGTTCCTCATTACATTTGAAACACGAGTAACGTTGGAAAAGAAGTCGTACTGGAAATCCAGGCAAAGGAACTTCCAATCTCATAAAGAATGTGTGATACCAGAAGCTAACGTGTGAAACTGTGGCCAGGTTACATGAGTTCACAGATACTTAATTTTATCAGTGAAGTATCACGAACCGCAAATTTTCATTCTGGTCTCTTGTAAACTTGTTTAAAACTGTAAGACTTTTTTTTAGATTGATTTAAGACTCACTAAGATGCCTGAAAACTTGCTTAAGATTGTTGAAGGCTCTTGTATACCAGTTTAAGACACTTCAAGAAACTCCAAGACTTGCTTTAACCCTACCGATCCCAAGAACAGGGAAATTGTTTGAAACCAAATCTGTAGTGAAATTTGTTGAGTAGGCCCCCAAGAACACGAAACTTATTAGAATATATTTTTCGACCTTCCCCCCCCCCTTGTTGTTTAGCAGCTCAGATACTCTCAGTGAGACAGCTTAAACGGATTTGAATACTGTTACTGATCCCAATAAAACTTTTTGAAAATTTTTGGGACATACGGTCCCGCTGAGAGCGAAAAGGTTAAACCTTTCAAAACGTATTGAAGAGTCTTGAAAACACTTTCAGACTCGTTCAAGCCTCCGGGAGACTTGTTTCAAGTTCGCCTACAAGATTAATTATAAGGCTTTTGCTCACTTATTTAGAACTCTTCAGGACTAGTGCCTGATTCGGGTGAAATATATGTCCAAAGATAAATTATTAGAAAGGGAAATGCCGCAAAATATTCTTTTTTCATTCTGTTCTAGTTTCTCTTTCCTTCCGAAATGTCATGCAACAGACGAGATTATGATGTAACATTCGTAATTCATTCAAGATGAGTATTTCATTTCCAGAGTTCCTAGGTTTCTGAATTCGAATCCGTGAGTATAATTTTGGGATCCGACTCATCACGTGCCACCAGTGGGAATCAACCCCAAATTATAATCAGCGTATAAAAACTATTTTTGAAATCGAATTAAGTAACCTCGAAAACCTATCGATAAATCGAATACAATCTTGAAAAAGTATCAGGTCTCGACTCCTTTCGAGGGCACCCCAGGAGGTCGGATTGAGAAACTACCCTCAGAATTGAATTATGTAACGTAAAAACCTGTAAATTGACTCTCATCTTGAATTTTATTTTTCAGCCCTCCTATCCCCTCCTCCCCTCCTCCTTAAAGCTCTCTCCACGGACTATCGATCCAGATTATGAAGTCAAACAATTTTATTTAAAATCCAATAAATATAGAAACAGGAAGTGAAGGAATTTAAGTACATACTTAGATAGTCTGATAACGCAAGATGGTAGAAATAAAACAGAAATAAAGAGTGAAATAAAATAAACTAAGAGAGTTTATTATTATTATTTTTTTCTTAAAGAGGAGACATGTTCACACAGTATGTCTGACAAGTTCCCAAACTGTTAATGTAATTGTCGAACATGTACTTCACTGCCCTTCACTTAACTCTCACCACCAAAAACATCAACTATTACCAACAACGAAAAGCATGCTCCAAAACAACCCAATGACAATAGATAAACTCATCTCCTTCCTCCACGACATAGACCTCTTTCCATTAATTTAACCATCCCCACTAGCCAAGCCGTATAGCTCTTGGTGTAGCTAGTGGCTCGTTAATAAACAAATTTTTAAAAAATACAGATTTCGAGATAACGGAATGGAAGTAAGCGAGAATTTTGCTATTTACGGAGTAATGTAACAAAAGATGGAAGACAAGCCAAATTAGCATTTTATCGAAAAAGTAATCTTTTCAAATCAAAAATAAATCTGGAAATCAAAAAAATGTTCTCGAAAATTTATGTTTGGAGTGTAGCCTCGTATGGATGTGGAACGTGGACCATAGGAAAACCAGAAAAGAGAGAAGGATCGAAGCTTTTGAGATGTGGTGCTATAGGCGGATACTTAGCCATCAAATGGACGGATAAGGTAAGGAATGAGTAAGTATTTAACAGAGTTGGAGGTGAAATGGATACTTGGAATTGTCTGGAGAGAAGGAGAGATAAACTAATAGGGCGTAACTTGAGGCACCCAGGATGAATATCACTACTGCTAGAAGGAAGAGTGAAGGGAAAGAAGTGCGTAAGTCGGCAAAGATTCCAGGTTTCCTGAAAATTCAACGCAGAAAGTTGATAGCACGAAAATTGTTCGCAGAGAAAAATTAATCGCATACGAAAATTGATCGCACGAAAGCTGAAAGCAGAGAGAATTGATCACTAGATTGTTCACACCAGAAACTTTTATTTCCAATATTCACAAAAAAAAAAAAAAAAAAAAAAAAAAAACAAGTTTAGACTAATATTTTTAGCAACCCCTCTCAAGTACTTTAAGATACTGTTCCCCTTCCTTCCCTCACTATCACCGTCGCTGTCGTCACTCTCGTCCCTGTCAGTGGTGCCAGGACAGCGTTCCACGAGCCGTTGCAGTCTGGCTACACTGCCCTTATACTTATTTTTTTCTTAAGGAGAGGGTTACCCGCTACTATGTGCTCTACGTAAGCCTCTACCAAAGATTGCTCACGGTGGATTCCTTCTATAAATTTGAAGGTGTTAGTGGTGCACGGCATCGAGCGTGGCCTCGGAACCGATGTGCCAACATTTTCAGGAATAGAAAACTAAGAAAGTCAGGTAGTGACTGCTGTGAAAATTGGAATGCAGTCTGTTCCTACATATTTTTTCTTGTGCCACTCTTCCACTGAGTTAGTGGTTTTAGGCATGGACTTTAAAGTAGCGTGGTAACAATTCCACATTTCCGACAGAAACTGAGGTGCTCGTTGTCTAACAGCGTACACACCGTAATTCACCCTCCACAAGTCACTCACGTGGCCATTTCTCGTGCGAACCATTTTCGTATACGATCAAATTTCGCATGCGATCAATTTTCTGTGATCTGTTTTCATGCGAACAATTTTCCGGCCACCAAAGATTCCAGTATGTTTAACAGATAATTAAGGATGTCAAATATGAGTGTTATTACGAAATGAAAGAACTCGCACGAGATAGGGAGAAATGGAGAGTTGCATCAAACCAGTCATCGTAAGATTGATAACCTTATCATCATCATTAATATTTTAAGACTGTTGTATTTCCGTTACGTGCAAAATTACAAGAAAGTGTGCACGAACATCTTTTGTAGATAATTCTGTGACGAATATTTCTTCCCAGATAATATTTTCCAATTAAAAGTGTCCGTTGTGAGAAAAAAAGGCCAAAATTAAACTGTGGGTAAATTCACGAACTTTAAAATCGTTCACGTTCACGTGAAAGTTTGCTCGTTCACGTTCAGTTCACGTTCACCTACAAATATAGTAGTTCACGTTCACGTTCTTTTGCTGTTTGTGAACGAGTGAACGGCGTTCACATCCTTTCTAATTTTCGTGGTATTCTTCATTTTAGTCTTAATTTCTCAACGCGCCCATCCCTGCTAACACGAAAAGTTATTCCTAGACCCAAGTTCCAGCCAGCTGTAAAAAGCTAGTCTATTTTGCAGTTATAAAGACAAAAGTTATCAGAAAATAGCATTTCTGATGTCTTATGTTATGCTCTTGCCGCAGTTAATCTAAAATATTAAAAATTTTGTAATTCTTCTTTATTCAGTCACTTCAGTATTTTGAGGTGAATCACATACACGGAACTAGATAATTATTTCTGGAGGGGGAGGCTAATTTTGCATGTGGGGGCTCAGCCCCTTGAATCCTTCTTCTCTAGTTCCATCAAGAGAGAATCATCATTTTTTGGCTTTTATTCATGTTCGCCCATAATATTTACCTTACATGTTCGCATGTCGCCGCTCTGCCGATTGCCTGTGTCTGACCTTGACGTTTTTATGGTACTACACCCTACCAGTAAAGAATAAACGTCAACTCGGTACGTTGTATCCCAAAGGATAGAGACGAAACTTGACTTTCAGTTTGGGGGGGGGGGAGAAGGAAAATTTGCCGACAAATATTTTTTGAAAACTAAAACTTCGCCGACAAAACATTTTAAAGATTTGAACATTTGCCAATTTTTCAAGCTAAGTATTTCTGAATTGGGGGAAAAAAAACAGACACAAAATGTGGGCTCGGGGACAAGAACGCCCTTGTACCCTCAAGAAAAGTCTGCCTTTTCTCTACTCTTTATTTTTCTTCCCTCCTTCGTTTCTCTCTTTACCTCATTCTTGAAGCGTCTTTTTTATAGTGAGCCGCTTGAGACATTCTCCTTCCTCGGCCCTTGTGCAAACATACACCATCCGAGAGGTTTCTTGGATTCATTTAATACTATGATAATAAAGACTTTTGACTCATCAAGACGTCCTCCTCCAACTTATGTAAAACTTTTAGGACTCTTTCATGCTGCTCTGAAATTTCAAGGATCTTCCGAATTGGTTTAAGACTTTTTCAGGTTTCATTAAAACATTATACCTTGGAAAAAATGAAAAATTCAAATGAAGAGTTTCAAAATTTGCCGACTGTCAAATTATTTATTGGGGTTTTTTCACCCCCCCCCCATAGTTTCGTCCCTGCACATGCAGATTGGAACCATATCCCCCAAGCACTCACATTTGCGCGCATGAGCATACCCTAGTCTAAGAGGATAAGCTGGAAGAATATTAGGAAGACTTGAGAGGAACACACAACTTCCTTTACACATTACGGTGGTTGTTATTTACTCTTGGTGATCTTTTTTTTTTCTGAATTTCCTCTGATTCGTCTCCCAAATTGGTTCCAATGAAAAAAAAAAACAAAAAAAACTACAAAGGTTTAGGTCGATTGGATTTAAGGGAGTCCGTGCCATGAGCTCCCTTTCGTTCTTATGGGGAAAACACATGGAGTTTTGACTTTCGTTCCAAACCAAATTTCCCTCCTATATCCACCAGGATCAAAGCTCGTAAATTAAATAATAGAACATTTGCTGTCGGATTCAGCTTGTGACATTGGAAAATAGTCTTCTGCTTTCAACTTTTAGACAGCCTCGTATAGCCATGGAGAGGTAAGCTGGGGCTGAGCCCCCTCTAAAAGTATCTTGAACCCTCCTAAGCAGAGATACCACCATTTAAAAAAGTCATCATCATGCCAGGCTCCTAGCCAGAGTGGCGCTAGCGGGTACTGAGCACCCCCTAACGCTTGCCGGAGCCTCCCCTGGTAAAATGTCGTGAATAAAAATAACGAATTCCTTCCATTTTTCTCGTTAGTTTTGTTCAAAACTTTTCGTTCCACTACATTTTAATGTTTATAACTTGTCAACACTGATTTTGCCTTGAAATATAGAAGAATCGTATGTTTGTCGTTCTTTATATGTGACGTGTCACAAGAAAAGGACCCGAGTCCCGAGTGTCCATCCAGCAGTTTCAGACACACAGGCCTTTTTCTTGTGTCACATTACAATATTCACAAACCCAGTGGTAGGCTCGCGATCCAGTTCATATTGAATATCGATGACTAAATGCCTGAATGGCTGTTTGAGAACTGATAAGTTGATAAGTCCACAGAAACAGAGTTTTTTTACTTCCGAAAGTTCGAAGAAAATTTGATCGTTCTAAGTGTTAATTTCTTTTCACGCGATCTATTCAATTTTTTTTTCAATGGGTTGTCGGTAAGTTGAATCACCAGTTTTAACTATGAATTTTAAGACCAAATTCAATCAGTGGCGTAGCCAAGGGGGGGCGAAAAGTAAGATTTTCAAGGGAAACAAAGTCGAAAACTGAAGTATTTTATAAAAATCGCCGATATCAGAGGACTATTGTATGAAAATGAAGGTAAAATTACTACTCGAGCGAAAGTTTTTCAAAAAAACGTGTTTTAAAGCGAAAAATTGCTTATTTCTGCATATTTTACATTCAATTTCAGGTGCCTTAGGAGCATCCGCCTCCCTGTCTCCCTGGCTATACCACTGCCTCGTAGAACTTTTCACATTATATACTGTGTATCGCCAAGCCCCCACCCTTGGTAAACAGTCAGCACCTCCTACCGCAGATAGCTCGCTACGGGCCTGCTTTTAGATTTTAATAAAATGTTCAACTTTCGTACATTTTAGGTTCTAGGTCAATTACAGAATCTAGTAAGAACAGAATAGTCATTGAAATTCGAAATTCAACGTTTGCTACTGACTTTCAGATTTTCGAAATGTTTTCCACATCTCAGCTTTGTTTCAAACGTTCAGATAACGTCCGATACTCAGCTTGAAACGTTTGACTTTTGACTGACTAGCTTCTGACAGGAGTCCCGGGTACTCCATTTTCAGAAACGAAATTTGACTTTCAATTTGGGGAGGTGAAGAAGAAAAATTTGCCTACAACTATTTTTTGAAAACTAAAAATTCGCCGACAAAATCTTTTAAAAATTAAAAATTTGCCGATTTTCTAATCGAAATATTTTTTAATTGAAAAAAAATAAAAATAATAATAATAATAAACATTCATTAAAAATGAAAAATTCAAATGAACTGTTTCAAAATTTGCCGACTGCCAAATTATTGGGGGGTGTTTCAACCCCCACACCCCCTATAGTTTCGCCCCTGGCGTCAGTAGCCAAGTAGAAAGGAAAGAAATCTCGTTCATTTCCGTTCACTCGTTCACGCTCACGTTCACGTTCGTCAAAAATGTGAACGAGTTCACGAACTGAACGACGTTCACAAGTGAACTTACCCACCTCTACTCGGGATACACAGGATTGGGGGAGTTGGCCTTTTCCCTGTATTCAGGGTGCCATAATGTCCAGTAATAAAATTTTATGTAACCATTTTTTCCTTTTCAGAACCCTTATTTGCCTATATAAGGAAAATATCATCATCAGGAAAATTTTCAATATTTTTCGCTCAAATTTTGCAAGTATTTCCTTTAGGTCAGAAGGCAACAAAATTGCCTTACTCGTCGAAAAAAAGAAAGGAAACATATTTTTTCGCTGCATCCTACTGACTGCTCTTCAACAGATAAAATAGATACAGGTGTTGGTTCTCCAACAAAAATAACGTTTTTTAATTATAATATTGTCCAACGGGGCGTCTAAAAGTATAAGGGCCTCTCGGGAAATTCCCGAATTTTCCGACCACCACTCCGCCTGTTGATAACGCTCGACACGAACGACAACCACTCGCGACAGCAGCGCCCCAGACTTGTTCAGCATTCGCGTTCCACCCGAGAATTCCGCGACGACTCGGCTCGCGCGACCGAATTGGGCCACGGCGCGGCACACAGGCTCGAGACTTCCAGAATTTCTCGCTTCGAACTCGTATACGGTACGTGTACGAGTATACGGCACGTATACTAGAAAACAACCCCAATCGAGACGTCGGCAAGAAAAAATGTACAGAAAAACAGGGGGAAGAAAAAAATTGGCGTACACCCGAGCGCAACAACCCTAGAAAATTTATTATTTTTGCCTTTATGCACGTACGCGGTTATTTCTAACCGGATAGCTTTTTAAAATGTTTTCCCTTTTGTTCGATTGGTTCCCCGTAACCGGGGTTGCATCGATTTTTGGGGGCGGCCAGCACCTCCCAATTTGTATTTTCTGTTTACGCAATGCTGTTACACACGGAGCCACGGTACGGTGTCGGATCGTTACACTCGTACTTCGCCGCGTTCGTTTCTCCGCTCGACGTGCATTTGTTTTTCTCGCGCGCGTTTCCCTCTTTCCGCTTCGTATTTCATTTTCCCGGACGCCGTCGCCTCGTCATAGCGAAACTTGAATAATTGATGGATGCTCGATATCGTGGGGCAGCGACGTCCACCGTCGTCGCGCTTTCTGCTCGATATATCCCGCGAACTGACCGCCGCCGCGATCGACCTTAAACCGGTTATGCGGCATTGATCGTGCGTATTGTCCGCTCGATCGGGCTCCGAATGTGCGTATTTCGCGTGGTTTCGATCGCCTAGTATTTCGTTGGCCATTTTCACGCTCACTCGTTATGTCTGATTCGGCAGATGACGTCGAGAAGAACGCGGACTCGCCGGAGAAGAGGTCGCCCAACGGAGGCCCGGATACGGTCATCGCCCGGCCAGCCAAGTCGAAGAGGTAAGTGTCGCGTACTTTTCATTATCGTCGTCTCGGGGACACTCGGGTATCGAGCTCGGCTTCTCGAAGCTCACCTCACCAGCCGAAATGTGCGGCGTCGAGAATCGAAATGGTTTAGTGGTCGGATGGTGGCGTTCGTACCCACTAACCTGTGGCTTGCGGTCAAAAGTGGTTTCCGCTGACCAGTGTAGCCTGCAGCGTGAATGGTCGCTGCACGCTGGTGCTGTACTCAGCATTTGAGAGCTCCCATTCAATTTGCTCGCTATTAGTCACGAGTCAAGAATGCATTCTTCAGCTCCCGTTTAATAGGAACGAAAGATTTTCTATTTCTTGAAATCGAGTGAACGGATCATTCGCTTTCATTTGATCTTGGGGTGTTACAACATGCGGTCCTTCTTAATAAGCTGTAATACTTCAAATCGGATGGTATTACATTTAGTTTTCTGTACAGTAATTTCACTGTATAGGTGCGCCATCCCCTAACTCAAGTCGCTGTCGGGCCTGAGCCTCCCCAGCTACCGCCAGGACGTACAGATAGGGGGACGGGAGCTTCGCCCTTCCTGCAGGAAATTTTTTACTTGGTAGTTAGGAAAATTTACCGTGTCAGTCAGGCGGAGTTGTAGAATTTCAGTAGAGTTAGAAAAATCCTACAAGTCAAAAAATGAAAAAATGTTGTTTTTTTTTTTGCTTTGATGATTATTTGATAAAGGGACATAAGAATCTCGGTCATCAAAAGGAAATTAAGATTAGTAATAATTCAGTTTGGCAGATCAAAAGAATAAAATGGGGGTGGGTGGGACACATCTCCCGTCTCGGAGACGACCGATGGACCTATAGGGCCACTTTTTGGCAGCCGCTGGACGGCAAAAGGAGAAGAGGCAAACAAAAATTAAGATGGAAAGACGATATTAATAAATTTCTAAAAAGTAACAACTTCCAAAGAATAGCCAGGAATAGGAATGAATGGGAGTGTCTACAGGAGACCTTTGCCCGACGTGGACCGGGGGAGGAGTGAGCCCCACTTTGGGGTCGCTTATTCATTATGTGTATTATAAACTAATATTCTTTATTCATTGCCCAAAATGAAGGTTTTTTGAATTGAATTTGATACTTGAGAATTTTGAGTTGAGAAATTGGGAAAATTCAACAAGTCAAAAGGTTTTTTTTTTTGCTATTGGGAAGTTTGAGTTGAATCAGTTGGGACTTTCACACTCCCCCCCCCCCCCGCCTCCAGGAAAAACTTCGGTACGTCCCTGACTATCGTCCACGTTTCTCGGTTCTGGACACTTCTTGTCTAAATAAGCCTCCCATCGTCTTAACCAGTTCATCCTCCCATCTCGTGCCAGGCTGACCTTTTTCCCTTTTATAGTCACAGGGTACCCACTCGAACAGTTTTTTACTCCATTTTCCTGTATTTGATCGTATCACATGTCTTGCAAATTTGAATTTGCTTTTCCGTTTTCCTTGTCGAATAAATAATATCCTCGCTCTCCGTTTTCCTGCGAATTGTTTGGTTAGAAATTTTGTCCTTCGAGTTTTACATTCGGAATTTTCAGCTTTCCATCTTTCTCTGCGTACTTTATAATTTCTTGGATTGCTTTTGCATTAGCAACCCGCATGTTGCGCGGCGAAGGATAAAGAGGGAAGAGTGCATGTATCCAGAGTTGGATTTCTGCTCTGATAGATAATTTTTTTGATTCGTAAATATTAGTGTGGTATTCATTGACTCTTGGTGGAATAATTTTATTCGAAATTTCATAACGCTACCTCCCAGATCGGTTCCAAATAAAGGGGGGGGGCAGGAAGTTCCAATCCGATCGCAGAAGAACACGTGCTGCAAGTCCCCTCCCTTTCTTATGGAAAAATACATTGCATTTTCACTTTTTTAAACTAAATTGCATGAAAGCTATTCGGGGTTGTTTGTGTCACAATTTCTAAGTCATTAATTTTCAGAATAGTCTATTTAAGACTCAGACTCATTAAAATTCCATTCAAATCAGGAACGTACCCGGGGATGGACCTACCCGCAACTTTTTCTAGAGTTGTAGCTGGCATATATGGTATAATCGACTCTCAGTTGGCACTCGTTTTTTTGATTTTGATAATCGGTTTTGAAAAATATACACCAGTGGCCAAATTTGTACTCTCAGCCGGCAAAACCAATTTTTCTCCTACCTTCCTCCTTGAAAATACATTCCGATACGCTCCCGATTAGTCTTAGATTTGTTCATACTCGTTAAGACCTAGCTAAGTAAGGCCTGTCTCAGGCGTGTCTTCGTATGATTTAGGAAGACCCTGATAAGATTCATACTCCCTTAAGATTCCATTTTAAATTCTTTCTCGCTCTTTTTAAGCGTCTGTTCAAACTTATTAAGATCACGGATTGTCCGCCTCAAGGTGCTGAAAGGACTATATAATAATTTGAAACTTTAGTGAGGTGTTGTATGTTTCTGTTCAGTGGCGTAGCCAGCCTTGGTATGAAGGGAGGAGGGGGGGGGGTCCGTTTCACTTTTACAACATTACAGGTATAATACTTACTATTACCAGAATTAATTTTAATTTGTTCGCATTTTCGGCTTATGCCAGGGTGTGTCAACCCCCCCCCCTCGTAGCTACGCCCCTGTTTCTGTTAAAACTCATTGAAACTAGTTTACATTTACGTACGTTTGCTGAAGACTAGTTTTAAGACGAGCAGACTCTACTCAGAAGCTGAAAGTTCTTGATGCGTATTAATTGTGACGGGATCTGGGAGAAGGGAGCTAGATAGGTAGCTCACTCAAAATGAGAAAACCCTGATTCCTAACTTGGCCCCATCCCGATGGAATTACTGAAATCTCGCCCTTACTTATTACCATTCTGTTTATTAAAAGGTTAGTTTACTCTGCTCAGAGTCATTAAGATCTGTCAACATTCAGATAAAATTTATAAAGAGTTGTTGTGACTTTCTTTTTAAACTGTTCATAACACTGTCGAAATCGAAACTGTATTGAAACTGATAAAGTCTGACTTCACGCCTTTTTCTTTATATTTTTAACCCTTTAATACCACACATGTGACAATCGTCACAGTGGTATAAAACTCGCAGCAGCGACACGAGTCAGAAGAGAGACTCAACTGCATAACTCCTAGTGCCTGTGCGCACATGATTTACCTTCATTCTCGCGTGTGAGTTTTGGTTGCCTACTCGAACTGTCAAAGGAGCATGCATTTTTTAAAATTGATTTTCGGTTAAATACCGTCAATACCACTGGTGTGACAATTGTCACACCGATCTATTTTCACTCTTACAGAGCACTATGTACAATTTTGACGTTAATCGGTTGAATTGAATTCTGTTTTTAATCAATTTGGACCAAAATTTATCATGTTGGTGGTTTAATTTATGCATTCGAGTTGGTTGTTTGATGTTGCTCAGTGTGAGAAAATATTTCGTGGTGGACCCGAGGAATACGGTGTTGAGAGGAAGGCCCAGGTTGAGACATTTTGTGAAAGCCGCGAAATAAACTGTCATACGTGTGGTTTTTTCTTGTTCCTTAGCAAAATACTTTTTACTGTACTGCAACCAGTTATTTTTCTTTCTAACGAAAAATAAGAATCGGAGAATGTATAACTTATTGTCTCTCATTTCCAATTACAGAATTCTTGATCGAGTGAAAATAATTCCGAAAATGTGAAAGGGCAAAGTAAAAATTATACTAAAATAAACAAAATTGGGGGGAAATAGTAACAAGCAACTTGTACCAAGTTTCAAGAGTGTCCGTATTCAATGCATGCGTAGGACAAAAGTAGGTAATGTTATAAATTTAAAAAAAAAATCGGTTGTGAGCTATTAACATGAAGTGGTGGGGGAAATTTCAAATTTGTGCCTATTCTTTCATATTAAAATCAAATTTTAACCTCAAATTTGAATTTAGCATGAAAAAATAGATATTGGTAGGTTAACGATAAAACTGATGAATTTTTAAATACTGCGACAATTGTCACATGTGTGCGGTAATATCGGAAGAAAACCTACGTGTGGTATTTAAGGGTTAAAGAATGAACTGAGAAATCTGAAGATATGTGATATATGCGCTCTCAGCTCAGGTTCTTTGCATGAGACGAAGTGGATTATTTCTTGCAAAGTTGGCCTCCCCCTCGATGGCTTACCTCATTTCTTAATGGTGTTTCCATCCCTGCTCCTCCTTCCTCCGGATCCTGCCGCTCCACGTCACTCTTACATCTTTTTTGTGTTTTTTTTGTCCCCCCCTCCCCTCATTAATTACATTTTCTTTTCCTTTCCTTATTTCATTATACGCATAAAATATTCTTAAAGTATACTGGGGTCCTATTTAATAGCATTTCTGCTGTGGGCACCTCTTTATCCATAAATAAAGAATAAATTTAAGATGCTTCTCCGTCGTTCATCAGTGTTGTTTCATCTTTAACAGAATACTATAAGTCAGGAAAATTTCAGCTTTTGGATCCTGAATTGTAGCTCTCTGGCTTCTTTTTCTTTCAGGCTAGGAGAGAGATAGTGATTATCGGACTTGACAGTTGTTATAGAAAGTCAACAGTGTGAGAAAAGATACAGTAAGAAGGCAAGAAGTCGTCTGAGTTGACCCAGCCATGTACCGCATCAGGTCATGAGAAGATCACCCGTTACATAAAAAATTGAAAGAATTGTTAAATATCTGATTTTGGTGGTTCATTCTCTCGTCCTCGGTTACCCCAACTCGTCAATTGAATCCCACAAGCGCAGAGTGAGGGAAATGAGCATTGCAAGTTAACAAATACCATTTGCGCAGAAAATGCAGCTATTCCTCCAGTTTCTGTTGACATTACACCGTATTTTTGACGTGGCAGCCGGTGGCAATGTTTCGCGTGTCATAGGGTATCATCGCGAGGATGGTCTACCAATGTCAGAGGACTTGAACGTTCATCTCGAAATGTTGTTCTCGATCTGTCGCCGTCTTTCTTGTTCCGGATCACGACCGCATCTCTTTAGGTCAAACTAGTCTGAGTCTGCTCTATGTGGTCTCGCGTGCTCGCATCTATCGTTTCGACGAACCCTGCGAACAGACATGAACACAACTGCTTCGAACTGTCTCACCTCTGCTCCGCCTCACAACAGTACATTCAATCTTTGTGCATTCCTCGGCGAAAACTGGAGCACGCAAACTCTCGTTGTTGGTGAAACACCGTCGCCCACACCTTCCTCACCGCTGTCGATGGTGAACGCCAACATTCCGCACGAGCTCCGTATCCGCGTAACAAAGGTCGGCGTGTACACGAACGATGGATGATACGCTGGCACGCAGCCACAGCAAACGTGACACTCCACTCGCGGAAGGCTTAATCCGAAATTCCAATATTGTAAGTTCGTCCGTTTGTTTACGCACTTTCCGACACCTCCTTCCGCCTCGTTTCGTTTTTCCATCTGTATAATAATCCCGACGAATACACTCTGAGCTGCCTGCCTCCCTCAGTCTTCTCGAATTCAAGAGCCCATTCATTCTTCGACTGTACTCAATTTCGTGCCGGCGGATCTGGAGAAACTCTCACAAGCATCCTCGATGAATGGTGGTGCCGAAAGACGAGAAAACAAAATTACAGCCGGCCCTCTTCTTGTACTTAGACACTTTCACCGAATTAATCACTCCTGCGTACTTTCGATTTCACACATTTCTCGAGGGGCAGGAGGGGTTCCAAGTGCTCGACTTCGCTAGTGGTGGTTTGAACTCGCAGGCACAGCGGTCTGACTCCGAAGCATTCGCGAAGTTCGAATAGCTTATGCAGACAGAACTCCAATTCTCCGGATATTCGATCTGGTTCGTGGTTCCAGCGCGGGCAGAAGTCCCTCGAGTGCTCATGAAGTCTACAGGATTCAGTCAAACTGCCTGGAAATTAGTAGAGTCTTGATCGAGATCACCTTTTTGGCTCCAATATGACAGAACTTCACTCCGAACATTATCTTCAGTTCACGTCCAGTGTCTCATGAACTTTGTTGTCAGATGGCCAAACAAGAAACTGCTTTCAGTCCTTTCCATATACTCTCTTCTTGGTCGTTTACCCGATTCCGGACTTCCTGAGTGTGGCGATCATGTCGCAGAGCTAAGTAAATGGGGTAATCGGAACAGTTTATTGTCATTACTTACCCCCAGTTTGTTATGTTAGAGTGCTTCCTGTCAACCCAGGGACACCAGCAGTTGGGAAAATTTACCATTTCAGTCAGCCGAAGTTAGCAAAATTCAACAAGTCAAGTTTTTTTTTGCTTTGACACCCCCCCCCCCCCTAGGAAAAACTCTTCGGTACGTTCCTGGCCCAACCATATAAATATCATTAACGATTATCGGTTGAATACGGTTACGTAATAAATACAGTGAATATGTTTCTCAGTTAACGGTTATTTTATCGTTACAGTCATCATTCGGTTTACGAGATAAAATAATGCAAACCTGATAAAAATGAGGAGGGGAAGGGTATATGAAAGTTTTGTCCATAGTTACTGCTGTCTTAGAAGAAGAGAAAGGACCATACCATCACTTCTTGGCAAATCGTTTTCCCAGGATGTAAAACCTAGAAGTTTCAAACTTCGAATTTGGAATGCATTAGTACAAAAATATAAATTCGTAGAAGACCTTACCTACATTCTAGTAATTTGGAAGCTCTTATGTCTTTCCACTTGCTGTAAGTAAATGTACCTAATAATGTGATAAGAATATGGCAGAAGACCAAAAGTTTGTCTTCTGTTCACAGTATGAAGAGTCCGGGGAAAAACGAGGCTAACTGGGTGAATCTCTGAATAACCTGAAAATTCAGTTTCCAAATTTTAAAATTTGGAACATCATTGAACAAAATTTTTTTCCTGCGGATCATGTAGTATATCTGCAAGTAAGTACATGTATGGGGTAAGTCCCACAAGAAACGCCACATAGGGGGTAGAAGGCTTTTTGTATACTACGATGGAATTCCATTGTAGTATTCTCTATTTCTTTGATACTACAATGGAATTGCTTAATATTACGATGGAATTGCTTGATATCACAATGGAATTTGAGGAACATACAACCAGATGTATTCCAATAGCGAGGACGACAATTGAAGAAACGAGAAGAATATTCATCTGAATGGCAAGGAGTACAATTCAAGACATAAGAAAGAAGTACTTCAACATTGTCGGGATTGGATGCATCAGTGTCTGCCTCTGAATATTTTTTCTCGGCAAGGAAGTAATGAGCGCATTCTCCTTCGCATTCGAAGCAACTCAATTTGTTGAAACAGAGGATGCCACAATCTTGTGCGTTCCATGTGACCTGGTGTACGGACATCGTTCCTTCAAAGAGAAAAAAAAGGTTATCTAGGATGAGTATTGACAGGTCATGAAGATGTGAAACAACGGGCTGAAGAGAAATCATCACCATTCAGCTGTCTCTTCTGGATAATGTGGCAAAAGCAACGATAAATTCCATTGTAATAT
The DNA here is from genome assembly GCA_031841125.1 of Acanthococcus lagerstroemiae. NCBI lineage: Eukaryota > Metazoa > Arthropoda > Insecta > Hemiptera > Eriococcidae > Acanthococcus > Acanthococcus lagerstroemiae. The sequence continues at coordinate 30,839,463 of CM063110.1, read as the reverse complement.
CTTCTTTTCCATCGTAGTATTCTTCAAAATTATATACTTCGATACTACGATGGAAAGAAAAAATGTATACCACGATAGAAAATTTGAACATCTTTCTTCATTCAACAGAGCAACTCTGGCCAGCATGCAGTAATGAAGCACAAAATTATAATAGGCAGTGTTCCCTTTTATGAAAAAGTCAAAACCGTTTTTCTCAGACTAGAACTTCATGGCGTATAATCGTATACTACGATGGAATAGAAAAAAAATAGAACGGGATTTTTGGACAGAAATTTGGCAAAAAGTCTGCAATAAGTTCAAAAATAGACAATTTTCATGATTGGATCGCTATACTTCTGTGCTAAATAAGAAGATTCAGTACTTTTTCCCATCAGTAAATCTTAACTAGTCCCATATTAAGATGATTCAAATTTTGTATACTACGATGGAAAAAAACTAATTTCATGACCTCTTCGTCCCTTGTAGATGTACGTCTCAGTTCAAAAATTTTTTTCTCCGCTCTTAACTTATATTCTATTACCTCTTTTCTCGTGAACCTTATAAATTTTGATTGTTTCTTGATAATAATGGACCTACGGTCAACTACAGTCGAAAATCGAAGTTGGTTACAGTATACTACGATGGAACTTTTACTCTATTTGAGTACCTTCCTCAGTTCTAGTGCGATGGGAATGACTGAGAGATTGTTGTCGGTAATAAGGGGGTTCTTCGCTATTGATTAAAAAAAAACAAGTTACTTCATGTTCTTAGTTGTAGAGAAAATTCCTGGTTACTACAATTTTCTGGTTATTCAGAGATTCACCCAACTGCATCATTTTTTCCAGTATTCAGTTAAAGTAACACAGGCATGTACATGCGACATAATTGCTGCGACAGAAACATGGTTTCATTAAGGAATAAGTAACGGAGGATTATTCGATGATAACTACGTCTATTCAGAAAAGACAGAGATGAGGTGTTGGATATTGGTAGGCGCGGAGGTGGTTTTATGCTGGCCGTGAAAAAGCATATAAGGGCTGAGAAAGTTGCGAACTTGGAAGCTGAGGAAAATCAAACTGTGAGTAAATTCGGATTAAGCTTCTCATCCTTGCCTATCAGTGGCTGTATGTGGGCTTGTTGTATATCCCCCGTCCCCCAGGAACTAGTAGACACGATTATTCCTGTATGTATGACAATATCACTGAATATGCCCTAGTGGTGTGGTAGGACGTATGGCGATGCACGCATGCCAATGTTGCCAAGAGGGACAGTCTTCGCAGCCGCGGGTACCATCAGCTTTTTCTAGCATAACTGCACAATATTCTACAATGTGCTTCGTGATCTCATCTGATGTACGAGTATTATACCTCGATGCCTGGATTACGAATTCGTGTCTCGGAATTCGCGTTGTCTATGAGACCAGATTTACACCAGACCGTACTTACATATTACTGTGTTCGGGTTCCCGTTGTTTGGAGAACTCCCACTCATACCCATTGCCAGTTAAACGTTAAATTACTCGATAGGTTATAACCGTAATCGTACCTTGAAAAGAAGATATTGTGACAGTTTATACAACATAAACACGCGAACAAATGAATCATTTCGGCGGTGCCGACTCCTCGCCTGTCACTGCCACTTTCCGTCTGTGTATGACCGGCTGACTGGCTAACTAACTGCGCTTGGCTGTCTGTCTTCGATTCTGCAGGTTCTCACGATATGCCAACGGCGGAAGGAGAATGAGGGATGTTTCAATATAAAAAGAGGTTATCGATGTGTCGTGTGTAGTTTTCCCGATGCTGATCACGGCAGAAATAAAATTAAGAGCATACCTATTAGAGTGGCGATGGGCAAGACCGGTTAGTAAGTGCAGTTATTGTAGAAACAACGAACACTTTCCTTTTGTGTACTGAAATCCTGGCTCCTGCCTTCCTCCCCCAGCTGAAGAAACATCAGTGAGTTGTCTACTTCAAATCCAATAAATGGCATGGGCAGACCTATTACTTGAAAATCAAACCATTTAGAGAGATAGTCAGACAGGCCGTAAGATACCCAGTAGATTGAGAGGCGAACAGATACACCAGAGAGCCAAGTATAGGCTGGAACCAGCTAGTCGGTCAGATAAATAGAAGGAAAATCCCAAGGTTTTCTATATATTGAGCATTTTATTTCATTACTAACTCGTGAAAACTTCGATGGATTATCCTGAAAGTATTCGAAAAGTATAGTAAGAAGCCGCCCAGCGCCAAGGAACTTATACAAAACAAACATATGGGTCATTATCTTCATTTTGGAGTGAAACATTTCAGTAATTACCCCGCAATCTCAGGCAACAATGCGCACTGAGGAAGTTTTTTCATTTTACTCGAAAGTTTTCTGTTTTGCCATTATTATCGAGCCACGGAACTACATACATTCCCGGGCTATGGACTCGAAGGTTGTTTATAAGTCGCAGAGATATCCAGCAGCGGAAAGGTAGGTGAGGGCATTGTTCATGTGCTTGTGGGAGTTGGAGAGGGCCAAAATTCGACTATGGGGGACGTGATGAGAATTACGAAGGCAGGTGAAGGTGGGGCATAAGAAGAGGTGGTCCTGAAAAAATGAAGTAGACATTTGATTCTAGAGGAGGGTGGGGCAAGAGTCCGCACTTAGTATTCTGCAGGATGTATCTGCCTAAAGAAAACTATTTCGTGAATATTTTTTTTTTTTAAATGTTAAAATGGATCTTAAACTACAAAATAAAAGCGCCATCTATTCATTAAAACGGTTTTATTTTCAGACACCTTGAGTAGGACTTATGCCCTATGGTATGGAGAAAAAGTCCTACGCTGCAAAATTCACATTCTTATAAGGCTTTTCAATAACTCAGGCACATCTAGTGGCGTAGCCAAGGGGGAGGAGGGTCAAGAGGCCATATCCCCCATAAGTTTTTTTTTATTACAGAACAGAAGAGTGTGCGGTAATTTATTAACTGCACTTATCAATTCACAAAATAATAATTGGCCATTTACATCGTTGAAATCAGCTAATGTAAGTGGATTTAACGAGTATCATTAAATTGAAAAATATTTGCAGCTTAAATAACATTTAAAAATCACTAAAGCCGACTATTCATTTCTCATATTTTGTATTTCATGCAGCGTTTCCAGGCGTTTCACGAAAAAGAAAATGAAATGTGAAACATTCCGCTACACTTAGCCATTTTCATGAAATTTTAATTTTCTACAATGTCACTAAATCATGGCTTAAAAATCCGGGACTGCGAAAAATATTTAGTCGCGTCCAGTGTAGTTAGTGCTCGTTTTGAGGCTGAATGAAGTTGTCGTGTTGAGTGGTATTGTGTATTGTTATTTTTTACGTTTGAGAATGAGTGATGACGAGGACACGATTATTGCTGCTGCAATCATAATTACATCCTCACAAGAAAGGAGACAAGTGGAACCCAAGGAGAAAAGATGGTGGAGCACTTCACGATTTCTCCTCTCACGCACCAAATCCGTCAATTTTTCCTCAATTACTTGGCCTCAATCTTCTTATCAGGAATTATATTTATGGAGACAACGCTGGACCACAAGTGCCACAACACCCAACCCGAGTACAGCCATTGCAGCAATTTTGCACTGCAACAATCTAAGCAAAAACATCAAAACATTATTGCAGATGCTCGCACTTTTACCGGCCTCAACAATAAGGGCAGAAAGGTCGTTTTCAGGTCTACGAAGACTAAAAACGTACTTATGCTCAACAATGAACGAGACTCGCCTGAATCATCTAGCGTTGTTACATATTCACAAAAATTTTGGATTCATGAATTCAGTAATTCGTTATTTCGCTAGGCCCACAATGAAGCCAAGAAGGATGGAACTGGAGATTGGAATTAGTGGTAAAAATTTCAAGTTTCGTTTTTACTAAATTTTGAGCAATAATTTTCGGAATACTTACCCACTTAGCTTTTTTTATTTTTATGAAAGTTTTATTTTTCCGAACAGACGTTTTCGAAGAATCGTATTCGGGAAAATACCATTTTTACGTTTATCAATCCAATTTTTTTTTTGGAATTTTTCTTTTGCTATTTAAAAAGCATCTTACCCTTTTACATTCCGGCACCTCTCCCACCCCCTCCCCCCTTGAAAAAATCCTAACTACGCTATTTTTAATTTTTTTTTGCTACAGTAAATTTAGGGCAATTCGATTTAAGAAAAAAAAGGCAAATTCAACAAATTTTGCCTGCCCCTCCCCCTTGCGAAAATCCTGGCTACGCTACTGGGGACATCTACAAAGCTCACAGACATAGAAACTGACTCCGGTATAATCCGTGCAATTTTTGTGGGCCCATTTTTCACATGGATTACATTGGATCCATACTTCAGCACCTTTTGAATTTCAGAACTGATCATTGCAAATCAAACAAAAATCTTCTTCACTGGGGTCCGAAGTTGGAGGTGGTTGACGCTGAAATAATGGGCACTGCACGGGTACAGGTTTTGAATTTTTTGACAGTCTTTGTTCTGATGCAGATTGCTTAACCTTAATTTTCCGTTTTGTGGTTGGCTGTTGAAATAAACGGCGTCTTGAAGATGTAGGGATGTAGCAGGCTCAGAATTTTTTCGAGATCTTTTTTCAGGTGTAGATTGCTTAGCTTGAATTTCTTCAGTGCGAATTTTTAGAAGATCCTTGTTTGGCATGCGGGTTAAAATAGTAGATTTGCCACTCTTTCTCCTAAAACATAAGGGAACATTTTTTCTTTAAATCTGATGTAGACATGTAAAATTGAATTAAAATTTGCTCGATCAATATTTACATTTATTTTTGACAGCGGTAAAATATCTTGAACACTTTTTTCAATATTTCCAGGTTCCTTTTTGTTCAATAATTCTTCCAACGTTCCTATCTGTATAATTTTTGTTGACATTTCTCGGTTCTAAATTCTTCAACTTTTCGTTCGATTCTTCCAACTCTATTTTGGTCAAGATTTCTCTGTTTTTGAAAATTTTCGATTGATTTCCTCAACACTGCTACTTGGTCAGCGTTTATCGATTCAACCAGCTCTTCGACTCCTTCAACAGGAACAGTTTCATCAAGTTCTTCATCTTTATCGTTTTGATCAGTCACAGAAGATGGTAAAAAGTCAACGTCGATAAAATGGTCCGGTCTAAAGGATTCAATACAACATGACCTAAACCTTCCACCGCATTTCCTATTCGCATATAATCGCAGCGTAATACTTGCCTGTGCACACATCTGTTTCTTGAGATTCTGCCCTCTTCACTCGAAATTATTTCCATTTCACTCGCTCGCGATTTGCATCCATGTGTACACAGTAATTCACTCATTCTCATCAATTCGCTAGAATTCGCTGGCTAGCCATAAGTTTGTATCCAGGAGTCAGGAATTCAAAAAAATAATATGATAATAAGCTTAGTTTTCAAACGTTTACCTAACGCAGATTCCTCCAATCCATAACTACTGGCAAAATACTACGGATACTTTCACCCAGTGCTTTCCTAGATTTAGAAACTTCCAGAATTTGTCAAGTTTTCTGTCAGATACCTTTTATATGTTTATATAATTCCTAGAATGAAAAGAAATAATCAAAAATCGAAGAGGACTTTTGCCCCGATAGCCAGTGCGGACTTTTGCCCCGTGTGGCACATTACTGATGAAATGATTTCTGATATAAAAAGTATGAATGTAATAATGAAACCAATTATCAAAATTAATTACTTACTTAACCATGATTCAATTTTAAACTCTTGACTCATATGCAACTCTGTGGATAATTTCAAATCACATTTCCAAAATGAGAAAATATTTTGTCGAAAGTTGGGGAAAACAAAATGTTTTTGGCATTGTGGTTTGTACTAGACATGGAGCATTGAAATTGTATCTTTGAGTATAAATCTCCTGAAGGGATAGAAACCATGTTTCCTATGCTGGACCTGTAGAGCGCGCATTTCTGTCACGCAGATGCCCCCGGTGCTAATGAAAGATTATGGCAATCAGTTTGTTTACAACGGGGCATTCGCATGACAGAAACGCACGCATCACACGGTATAGCGCGCTCTACAGTTCCACGCTCGTATAATGTAAATAATCCGATTTCTATCTCTCCAGGAGATTTATGATCAAAGAATTGTATACACACGTGAGCAGTGTTGCCAACTTACTAAAATCAATAAAACATGGCATTTGTATACAGTTTAATTAAAAATAAAACCGATAGGACTTTTACCCCATAGCGGACTTTTGCCCCACCCTCCTCTATATGCCTCATATACTCCAATTTTTGAACCATATTCCGGCTATGGAACGTTGCCGCCAAATTTGGTCGACGAAGTTGGAATCAGCATGAAAAATTGAGTGGAAATCAGAATTGGGCAGAATAATATTCGAATAATGAATAACGTAACCGTTATTTGTTATTCATGAATAACGAATAACGAATAATTTATTTGTTACTTGTAAGTATGAATAACGAGTAGTCATTCATTATTCAGTAATCAGTATTCAATCACATCAATCACGCGAATAATGAAATCAGACCCGTAGTCAAAAAGTGGGGCCGGGGGACGTTGCCCTCCCCTGGTGCAGTCATTTGCCCCCCCCCTCCGAGAAAATCGGAAAACTTTATTTACTTTCTAATTACCCCAGTAAGATTAGGGAGAAAAATACCCCCCACCAAAAATATTTTTACCTCCTCCTAACAAAAATATTTTGACCCCCCCCCCAAAAAAAAAATTCCCAAAATATATTTTTTACACCCTACCTCCTCCCAACAAAAAATATTCTTACTACCACCCCCAAAAAATATTTTACCCCCCCCCCCAGAAAAGGAGAATATTTTCGATCAAGGAAAATACTCTCTCCCCACCCCAAAAATATTTTCAATCTCCCCCCCCACACACACATAAAATCCCCCTCCCAATATTTTTACATAGTCCCCTAATATTGGCGATTTTTAAAAAATACTTCAATTTTCGACTTTTTCTCCCTTGAAAATCTTATTTTGCCCTCCGGCCCTCTTTGGAAAAATCCTGACTACGCCACTGATCGTCGTTAAATGTTTTGTTTTGTTACTGCGTCCGCAATGAATAACGAATAACGATGATGATTGACGAATATTATTCACATCTTCATTTTACTGAATAATGATTGATGAATAATTTTACGGGTTGACGAATAATGAATAACGGATAATAATGAATAACGAATAATGATTGATCTGTCATCCATGATTATTATTCGAATAACCCCCAACTCTGGTGGAAATGAATCGTCAATTCCATCTTTTTTTTTTTTTTTTTTGAGAACTTCGCAAATTTCTCTATTTTATATGTACATTACATCATTTCTTTTTTTGGGGGCGAAAAAGACTTTTTCGGTAGCTACGGCGTCGAAACCTGATCAAAATTTTTCCGTTCCCCGAGACCAATTTAAATCTGTCGTCAAAATTGAGATAGAGTACTATTTTAATGAATTTTACCAACAAATATCCCAATTTTAGAGCCTATCTTGGCAACGGAACATCGCCGCTAAATTTGGTCAACAAATTTGAAATCAGCGTGAAAAATTGAATGAAAATAAGTAATCAAATCAATAAATAAATCTTTTTGGATTATCGGAATTTTTATCGTATCTTTTTGTGGGCGAAAAGTTCGAAATGTGTGAAAAGCACCCTGCGTTCAATAGAAATTGGATAAGTGTGAAAAGTATGGTCCGCATGTATGTATAATATAGCCGATCACCGATACCGACACGATATCGGCCCGACATCCAACATTCGTGTGAAAAGGCTCCGTTTTAAACCAGCCTGGATTCAGTGATTCATACATTCACAGTTGATTGATGCAACCACATACTTAGTTGCAATACCAGTGACTCATGTGTTCACGCATCAACCTGCCTTCTCTCACAAATGTTAACGTGTCGAATGTTGTATGGCGTTGAATTTGGATTTTGTGGATTATTTTGTACTGCGATTTTCTGAAGTTGTTTCGGCTGTACATATGGTTTTCGTAGACTATATGTTGTCTTTGTATTAAGATTTATTGTGTCGTGAATTTCGGTTTTTTGATTTTGATGTTCGATTTTGAATCTGTGTCGGCAATCACTGAAAGATTTAGTGTCGTAAATTTCGGTTTTTCGATTTCGACGTTTTGTTACGGCGTTCAAAGTTCGTGATTCGAAAGCGAGTAGTGATTTATGTAGCTGCTGAAGCGAGGGTGAAGCACTTCGAGGCCGTGCGGAACTTTTGGAGAAAGTGAAGAGGAAGGTCTGTATTTCAGTTTTTTTGTCAAATTATGAAGAATTCATGAGAAATATTGAAAAATATAATAATGCTTTGGCAATGACTTCAATTGGGCGTTATGAAATACGAGAATCATGCATGCCCCCACCTTGAAAATTCGATGGCATATGAATCGTACCTATATTTCAGAAACCATGTAAGTCTAAAAAGCTCAACTTTTCAAGAACAAAATAAAACAGTTTATAGCCTTCTAACGCGGTCACTGCGGAAAAAATTACATGGCATTCGATGCATTAGTAATGAATAGACATCGTCACGTAAATTTCCGCACATTCAGGGGCAAAACTATAGGAGTTATGGAGAGTTAAAACACCCCCCCCCCCCAATAATTTGGCAGTCGCAAATTTTGAAACTGTTCATTTGAATTTTTCCTTTTTATGAATGTTTGTTTGTTTATTTTTTCCCCAATTAAAAAATATTTTGAATAAAAAATCGGAAAATTTTTACTTAAAAAGAATATTTGTCGGCAAATCGTTCTCCTCCACCTTCCCAAACTGAAAGTCAAATTTCGTTTCTGAAAATTTTGTTTTCTACGAGGAGGAATTCAGAAAGACGGGAAGGGTCTACGACCCTTTCGTCAGTTGTACACTTCTCCATCAGTAGGGTGAAAAATGGAAAATTTGAAGCATCAGTCGAATGTATCTGAAAAGCAAAAACTTGATTTGTTCGCGAATTTGAAAAAATTTTTGAATTTCCAATAGCTGCTGGGAAACCCGGATCCAGAATTGGCGCGATTTGAAGAGTGAAAACTCTAGGTCAAGGCAGACATTTTGTTGGAATAGGATACCTTTCCCAACAAAGTATTTTCGGTGCATCTCTGTAAGGAGTTTTTCAGTGGCTTGATCAAGTTCGGAAGAGAATTTTGTCGAGAAAAGAATGTTAAACCAAGCCTTGATAAATCACACTGTCATAATCAGAGTTGGGTGCGTTTCAAAATGACTCTGGGAGGGCCTTGGTATACAATAGCCTGAGTTTACAGAGCAAGTTAATGATATATCAAATCTTGATTAGTGATCTCTTCCCCCGCCCTCGCAACCCTTCGAGACTACTCCAGGACATGTCCATAACGTTTCCATACCAATTATAGTCAATCAGCTATTCCATCAGACAAACAGACTAGCAGGCAGTTGGACTTTCATCATTTCTTTCATTTACATCATTTAGGTCGTTTTGGTCATTTTTGTATTTTCTACCTTGCTGTATTATGTTCTCTATCATAACCATATTTCTATAATTTTCAATGTTTTCTTTGGTGAAGGGAGAGGGAGAGGATTAAAACTACTTAATTCTTATTCTCACATTCCAAATCGTCTTTCCTGGAGTGGCTCTTTGATCCGTCACGAATTTGATAAGTTTGAACGCAGCTAAGAAAGTCTCAGCAAAATCTGAATGAACCCTAAATTAACAGGGTGGCCACTTTCCTGGAAAAATTAGAAATCAGGGAAAAGTCCGGGAATTTTCAAAAAATAAATTCTTAATAAAATTGCGTGGTTTAGAAATATCATAGCTCTATTTTCTTTGCAACTTGAATCAAGTACAAATAGTTATCTATAAAAAACTGAATAAAAAGATCTTTTTCTTGATGGTTGGCACCTATGTTCAACTCTAAATAAGATTTTTGTTAACTGCCTATTGGTAGAAAATTACAGCACTAGAAGGAAATTAAAAAAAAAAAGTTATGTGTCAACACTCATTAAACTTCCAACCAGTAGGCTTAATCGTTGAGAAAAAATTGAGAAGTATAGATCTGGAAAAATCAGGGAAAAGTCAGGGAAATTCATAATTGAAGAAAACTGGCCATATTGTAAAAGAGTTCTATACAGGGACGAAACTATAGGAAGTGTGGGGGTTGAAACACCCTCTCCTCCCCAATAATTTGGCAGTTGGCAAATTTTGAAACTATTCATTTTAATTTTTCATTTTTATGATTGCTTGTTTGTATAATACCTATATGATTATATTATATTTTTTTCAATTAAAAAATATTTCAATTAAAAATTCGGCAAAATTTTAATTTTTGTAAAATTTGGTCGGCGAATTATTAGTTTTTAAAATATATTTGTCAGCAAATTTTTCTTCTTCTCCCCAAACTGAAAGTCAAATTTCTTTCCTGAAAATGGAGTACCCTGGACTCCTGTCAGAGGCTAGTCAGTCAAAAGTCGAGGGTTTCAAGCTAAGTATTGAACGTTATCTGGAAGGATGAAACAAAGCTGAAATATGGAAGACATTTTGAAAATCTGAAAGTCGGTAGCAAACGTTGAATTTCGAATTTCAATGACTATTCTGTTTTTACTAGATTCTCTGTTTGACCTAGAGCCTGAAATTTGAGAAAGTTGAACATTTTATTAAGATCTGAAAGTTGAAAGCAAAAGACTTATTTTCCAATGTCACAAGCTGAATCCGATAGCGAATGTTCTAAATATTGTTTAATTTACCGGGCTTTAGTCCTGGTGAATATAGGAGGGAAATTTCGTCTGGAACAAAAGTCAGAACTCCATGGGGTTTTCCCATAAGAACGAAAGGGAGCTTGTGGTACGGATTCCACTAATCCAATCGACCTAAAACTTTGTAGGTTTTCTGTTTTTTTGTTATTTTATTTTATTTTATTGGAACTAGTTTAGGAGACGAATCAGAGGAAATTCAGAAAAAAAGATCAAGAGTAAATAACAACCACCTTAATGTGTAAAAGAAGTTGTGTGCTCCTTTTGAGTATTCCTAACATCCTTCCACCTTACCCTCCCAGACTAGGGTATGCTCATGTGCGTAAATGTGAGTGCTTGGGGGATAAGGTTCCAATCTGCATTTGCAGGGACGAAATCACCCCCCCCCCACCCAATAATTTGGCAGTTAGCAAATTTTGAAACTGTTCATTTGAATTTTTTATTTTCTAAGAACATTTATCTTTTTTTTTTTTTTCAATTGAAACATTTTTTGATTAAAAAGTCGGCCAATTTTCAAATTTAAAAAAAAATTTGTCGGCAAATTTTCCTTTTCCACCCCCGGCCCCCGCCCCGCCCCGAACTGAAAATCAAGTTTCGTCTCTGCGCACATTTACTCCATATTTGTCGTTGTGGGCGGAGTTTCCGTATGCTGGACCTATGTGGTTTCTGCACTACATGATTATTTCGCACAGTAACGGATACTGTTCATGGCCTAGACTTGCGTTGATTTGTTGGTATCTTGCTTAAATACGCGTTTTATTTCGTAATAAGACTCATAAGACTCAGAATTCAGTGCAGGGACGTACCGAAGAGTTTTTCCTGGGGGGGGGGGGATTGTAAAAGTCCCAACCAACTCAACTCAAACAAAATTCCCGAGTGTCAAATTGGATTTTTCCAACTGATGCTGACTCAACTCAGAATTCCCAAATATCAAAGCCAAGGAAAAATCTTTTGACTTGCTGGATTTTTCCAGCTTCTCAATTCAATTCTCAAATGTCAAAGTAAGCAGGAAAAAAAAGGGAAAAAAACACCACACTAACTTATTGGACTTTTTTAACTGATGCTGACTCAACTCAAAATTCCCAAATATTAAAGCAAGAAGAAACCTTCTGACCTGATGGATTTTCCTAACTTCTAAAATAAATTCTCAAGTGTCAAAACAAGCAAAAAATAAATAAAATGCAGCTGCACTCTCTTCAGCACAGAGTAGAAATTATGTGCCATCAACCCCGTTGAGAGAAATTAGGGCTATCTCAGTCCTCTTCTCATCTTGCCGAAAAATATAGAGACATGTAGTGTAACATTTTGTATGTTTTATTTTATTTTATTTTTTTTAAATTTATTATTACGAGACATTTAATGCCTATTGGCTATAATCCCGACAGTGAGTAGAATTTATAAAATTTCATCTAATTTAGAATGTTCGATAAAATGAGCTAGGTCTACAATATCGTATCCTAATAAAAATAATTCCCATGGAAATTTCTATTAACAACACGGCTGCAGACTGTAGTCGCGCAGGGGGCAGAGGTGTCAACTACTGAATTTGTGTCGGGGGGAGCGTTCCGGTTTTCGCTTAAGTATACCCATGGCTGGAAGAAAATGGAAATGTCAACCACTGAACTGAAGTGTCACCATGAAGAGCTAAAGAACTGTGAGCTGAACTGAGCTGGAAATGAGAAGAGAACCCTGACGTCTCTGAGGTAATGCTTGAAAGGGCGCTGGCTTTGTTTCGGGGGGGGAGCGTGTTGAGGGAAGCGTTACGGTTTTCGCTCAAGTATACCCCTAGCTGGTGGGGATCTGGTTGGCCGAGTGGATAGCGCGCTGGTCTCGGAATCCGGAAGTCCCGGGTTTGTGCCCACATAGCAACTCGCTACATTTTGACCTAGGCCGGTTTTTCGGCAAGATGAGAAGAGGGCTAAGACAGCCCTAACAGCCTCTCCGACGTCTCTGAGGTAATGTTCGAAAGGGCGGATTCCAGGGCTCGGGTTGAGAGTAAAAAAATTAGAAAAGAGATACCCCTGGCTGGAAAAAATTAATTTCCGTGGAAATGTATAAACACGATTTTCGCTCAAGTATACTCACTAGTATGATGTCATAGTAACATTAGCGTTACGGGGAGCGTTACGGTTTTCGCTCAAGTATACCCCTGGCTGGAAGAAATAAATTTCCATGGAAATGTATAAACACGATTCCGCTCAAATATACTCAGTAGTATGACGTCATAGTAACAGTAACTTTACGGGAGGCCGTTGCGGGGAAGCGTTACGGTTTTCTCTCAAGTATACCCAGTAGTATGACGTCATAGTAACAGGAGCGTTACAGGGGGAGCGTTACGGTTTTCGCTCAAGTAAACCCAGTAGGAAAAGCATATAAATATAAAATGCTAAAAGAGAAATCCACGGCAGACACACGAACCGACATGTAGCCTACTCTCTCGCCAGAGATGGAACGAAATCGTCAGCCAAGATCGAGAACCAGGAAGCCAAGATCTCTCTTAAGCGTTCATCTGTTTATTTGACTCTCTGTGTCCATCTATCGTTCTCAGTTCCATAATTTCTCTTATGACAGTATTTCCTGTATTAAGACAATAATATTGTAATAGGTAGTTAAATATGCCGCGAAATCTTATTAGCTGAAGTGTATGACATCATTTCTGAAGGTAAAAAAAAAGTATCAGACATAATAAGACATAAACCTGACAGACATAACTAAGACATGATAGTTAATTATTACATCATTATGTTACATAATTTGGAGTTTTTCCAGAGGAGCGAGGGCGTGGAGGAGAAGTTAGGTTCGCATTTAATTATGTCCTTATGTCCTTATGTCTTATGGCATAAAAAGACATGATAAAGACCTATAATTAGTCAGATATAAATAAAACATAATAGTTACAATTATGACATTTTTTGTTTTAAAGTATGAAAAGGCATAATACTGATTATAGACATTCAAGTACTACCCAAGTACTTGAATGTCTATAATCAGTATTATGCCTTTTCATACTTTAAAACAAAAAATGTCATAATCGTAACTATTATGTTTTATTTATATCTGACTAATTATAGGTCTTTATCATGTCTTTTTATGCCATAAGACATAATGACATAATTAAATGCGAACCTAACTCCTCCACGCCCTCGCTCCCCTGGAAAAACTCCAGATTATGTAACATCATGACGTAATAATTAACTATTATGTCTTAGTTATGTTTGTCAGGTTTATGTCTTATTATGTCTGATACTTTTTTTTGTACCTTCAGAAACGATGTCATACACTTCAGCTAATAAGATATGATAAAGACCTATTATTAGTCAGATATAAATGAAACATAATAGTTACGATGTTGACATTTTTTGTTTTAAAGTATGAAAAGGCATAATACTGATTATAGACATAATAAAGACCTAATCGGAAAATAAGACACACTGATTATGTCACTGTTTCAATAGCTGAAAAGTTATTTTTTCGAAGCGGGAGAGGGAAGATCAGACTTTTAATGTACAGAGAGATGGTTTGAAACCAATAAACGTAAGCAACAAAACTGCTTATTCTTCTGTGTTCTTGAAGATGGAAAGGGAATTGAATGTGGCTCATTTATTTTACATAACCCCAAGAACTCGTCCCTTTGTCAACGAGATAATTCTCTGAAACGAACAGACTTCTTGCTCCCCTCCTTCAGCCCAGTACCACTTATCACATTACTTCAGATTTGGGCTTGAGACAGGGGCCTACCAAAGAGTTTTTCCGGGGGGGGGGGGGGTCAAAAATAGTGAAAGTCCCAACTGACTCAACTCCAAATTTCGAAGTATCAAAGCAAAAAAGAAAAAAAATTTAATTGACTTATTGGATTTTTTAATAGATGGCTCAACTCAAAATTCCCAAATATCAAAGCAAAAAAAAAGCCTTGCGACTTGTTGGATTTTCCCAACGTCTCATTCAATTTCCAAGTGAAAAAAAAGCAAAAAAAAAACAACTTCTGACTGACTTTATTGGATTTTTCCAAAACTGATGACTCAACTCAAAATTCCTAGATATCAAAGCAAAAAACAAAACCTTTCGACTTGTTGGATTCTCCCAACTTCTCAATTCAATTCCTGAGTGTCAAAGCCAGCAAGCAACCAAAAAAAAAAACTTTTGATTGACTTATTGGATTTTCAACTGATGCTGACTCAACTCAAAATTCCCAATAATCAAAGCAAAAAAAAACCTTTTGAGTTGTTGGATTTTCCCAACTTCTCAATTCAATTCCTGAATGTCAAAGCAAGTAAAATAAATAAATAAAATTACTTTTGACTTGTTGGATTTTCCTAACTCCGCCTGGCTGAAATGGTAAATTTTCCCAACTGCTGTGTGAAAAATTCTTGGGGATGGGGGTATGTTGCCCCTTATCCTCTATCGGTACGTCCCTAGCTTGAGACTTTTAAAGTAAAACTTTCTTAGGGTGGGAAGGAGAAATATTCGTTTTTTCAACTTGGAATGTCCATTTTTCCACCTACCAAAAAAAGCAAAGCTCTGAGATTCGTACAACTGAAAATCTAATTTTTGCCAGTTGAAAACTGATTCTGCCAGTTGACGATATTTTCTGGTAAAGGAGGAAGGGGTCCCCTTTTTTGTTGAGAACGTGTCCTTGGATTGAAGAAGCGTTATTTGTTTCCCTCTTGTTCTCAGAATTTCCCTCATTTTTCTAAATAATATGACCCGCCTCCTTACAATATTTGTGCAACCCTAAAATATTCTTCTAGGGGATTATGACTCGGGTCTAAGGTCCAGTTAGGGGAAGTATGTTATGACTAGCATTCGTCTTCCCTCCTCTAAGTGTTGATAGAAAGGAGCTATGTATTTTTTTTTTTTTTCAAGCTTACCTTGGGCACTATTATAGTTCATGAGTTATTCGTTGGCATTTGCGCCAGCAGCAGTTAAGTTCTGGCACATTCTCTCAATCTACAGGTTGAGAGACTAGAGGGCGTCCATTAATTACATGAGGGGGGAGGGGGTGTCGAGCTGAATCTCCTCCAATCTCACGCGATGGTGAGGGGTGCCTCGACAAACATCACGTAACTTTTTCCCTGTAAAAAAACAGCGTAAACTTGCGAGAAAATTGGGTAAAATTAAAGTAAAACATGTTTTTTGACTAACATATGGCAAAATCTGACACGATAATATGTATCGTTGTTATCCGAACGCCGCAAAGCAGCACAGTAGCCTTTCGATTGTTTAGGCACCACCAGCCAGCTAGCTCTACACGCGCGATCTTAAATACTAGTCTTCACTAGTCTTAAATAAAAATAATAGCGCAAATCGTTTTGTTTAAATAACTCCAATACATTTACACTGAAATTACAAATTTTGAAAAATCTCACGTGAGATATGGGGGAGGGGGTCGAGCCAAATCTCACATCTCATCAGGGAGGGGGGGGGGGTCAGAAAATCGTCAAAAACGCCTCACGTAATTAATGGATGCTCCCCTAGCAGTCAAAAAGATAGATTGATCGGCGGGCAAATTGACTCAGGCAGATAGACTGACTGTCACTGTAGTGCAGAAGACCGGTACAAGTGCACGGATACGATTTGTCTTAACTTCACTTTTGGACTCCAATATCGTGCTTTGGTACATTAAAAAATTCTACCTCCCTTTCCCAACCCCCGCCCCGCATATCACTTGAAAGAAGTTGCTTCTCAATACGGCCCTAACTATTCAAGCATAATATGAGTGGTTACCGGATTAAATAATAATATTGTAAACTACTTTAAGAAAATAGTGCGGCTAAAAGTTTTCCACCACATCTTTGTGTATTAAAATATAATGAAGAATGAATTTCTTTAAGATCTATGAAAGTGCAGTTTTTTTATTCCAATGCAGTTGGAGTACCAAAAAGGTAGATCTACTCATTTGAAAGATTTTAGTGAGTTTTTGTAGATTTTGTATAAGAGCTGAGATACTCTAACAGGTACACTTTTAATTTAGTTGTCAGAAGAAAAAAGTACCTAACTTATTTTCAAAACAGGTAATCGATAGAGCTCTTGATTTTGGAACGGATGAAAAGAGGAAAGAAGATCGAAAAATCAAAAAGTGCGGTTCGTTTGTGATCCGCCTATGTGAATGCTCGGCTCGTGATTTCCTTTTGACTGAATCCTCGATGCGCTGCTGTCCCCAGTTCTTTTTAATTGCCCCGAAATTCGTCTATCTGGTCGGGAAATTCTTATATCCGGAACTTTCCAACGCAGGATCTCTTTCTTCCAGTTTTCTCATTATAAGTCGAGTTGGCGAATTAATTAAAACCTCCTTTTTTTTGGCGTCCCGAGCTCGGCTGGTTTCATTAGCAAAAGAACACCGACTTATCACTTCTTTTCCACCTTCATTTTCGTTTATTGTCTGAGATCCTATTAACACCTGAATGCTTCTTATTAATTTTTCAAAACTATAAATAAAGGTGGTGTGGTGGGACGTATGGCAATGCACGCATGCCAAAGTGGCCCCTGAGACACCGCACCCCCGGCCACAGGAACTACCCTTTCGAGTATCGCGTCAGTGACCGGAGGGACGCCTTGGGGCCGGGCCCGAGCCCCCATTTCTACGTGCAGGTGTCGAAAGAGTATAAGAAACATATTTAATTAGTCTTAAATTTAAGAACCTTATAGTCTTTTTTGTTAATTTTTCGGATTTTTTTTTTAATGAACTCGTGGAAACACGGAGCTTTAGAACAGAAAATCCTAATACATATATTTTTTTAATAACTGTTTCTGCCGTGCTCGAGTTGAATTGCTCTCAAACGAGCGGTAGAACTCTCATCTGCATTTTACTGTTCGAGCATTTCTATCAAGAAACTTAGTTATTTATAACCCGATTAACTCGCCTTTTAGTCGAAATCATTTTTCTTGTTATAAGAACCTCGCGGTAATAACAGATTACTTTTTTTTTTTTTTTAAAACTCGCTCGTACAATTTCACCGCAAACGTTCCTCTGATTTGAAATTAATGTTCGTTCGGAAAAGTCACCGATCAAAATGCTAGACTATTTACAACTCAAGTACGTTCCAAATTGAAAATGGATGATCGGAAACGAGCTGAAACTTTTATTAGGCGCGTGGAAATGTAAATTATTAATTCAGACTTTACCCCTGCATTGACTGTGTACTTCGCCATTTCGAGACCGATATGCCTACTCAAGAGAATTGTGTCAACAGCTTGTTCGAGGAATGTCGAAAGTAAAGTAAATCGATTTTATTTCCACGTAAGCCCTACTCCAGACTCGGTGTTCGAAGTATAACGCTTTTAGCCCATTCCAAATATTTCCATCTATTTGCTTTTGTAACTTTTCCCCACATTTTTCGTATCTTTGTATTTCCTCTCCGTCGGAGTGCGCGAAACATCAGACTGTTGTATAATAATTTCTACTTTTCTTCGTTTCAGTGAACTCCTTTAAAATTATCCTTAGTCAGATCTTTTTGAGATTGGTTTGAGTGACAGTCGTCTATTTCACAACAGCATCTTTTCAGTTTCATCAATTTCAAGATCTGATTGACTGATGGCTAATTTTGGTGAAATTTTTTGTCGTTTGACGTTTTCATTTCTGAGCTTGCGTCGTAAAACAATAATTCTTTTAAAATTGATACTGTGTTAGATTGTCATGCCATAAATTAACGTACAAAGTGGGTGGCGCTAGTGCCACCTAGTGGTGAAGCAGTGCCACGCAGTAAAGTACGATCGTGCCACATGCTACGTTCTATAATCTCCCTCCTTTTCCAGAGAATTTATCTACATCGATGCAATCCTAATACTTTTTTCTAGCCCCCCCCCCCTGTTGAAGTCTAGGTATGCCACTGATTGAAATTATTAGTGCCACCCAGTGAAAATCTTTTAAAATATGATCTGCAGATTGTCGTAAAATTAATGCGAAAATAGTTTACATCAGACGAACATCCCGTCGTAGTTTTTTTGTCTCTGTCTAATAGAAAAGGTATTTCTCAAATTTGTGGTGTTATTGGTAAGATCAGTTTGATGCAAGTTGTTGGTGTAAATAAAAAAAAAAGAGGATTGGTGGTCTTAGCCTTCTTCCGCATCCTTTAAAATCCCCCCTCCCAAAAATCTAAAGAGTTATATGAGTGAAAAAGTTTTGGCATTATTTTCATTGTCAACCCCCCCCCCCCGAGATCAATTCATCGCCATGTTGCGTATTTGCGCTTATGATGTAAGCTCTTTTCTAATTTTTGCTTGCAACTCGAGCTCTGAAATCCGCCCTTCCGAGCATTACCTCAGAGACGTCAAGGAGGCTGTTAGGGCTGTCTTAGCCCTCTTCTCTTCTTGCCGAAAAACCGACCGAGGTCGAAAGGTAACGAGTAGCTACGTGGGCTTGAACCCCAGGACCTCTGGATTTCGAGACCAGCGCGCTATCCACTCGACCAACCAGACCCCTTGATGATGCAACCTAAGTTCAAAAATAATTTGCCAGGTTTCCCTTGAAAAAAATTATTCTTTCTAAAATTCCAGCGTAGAAGACGAAAATTTGAAACTAAAAATAATATTATTGACAGTATGTAAATTATCCCTTAAATCAATATTAACATTATCGAAATTCAAACGATTATTAATTTTATATTAATTGTTCTCCAATTCGATTTTTTTATTTATTTAGTAAGAAGTCGCCTGAAGAGAAATTCTTTTAGTACTGACATTTAGCATACCCAAATGGTTGGCCAAGTGGGTAGCGCGCTGGACTCGGAATCTGGAGGTGCCGGGTTCGAGCCCACGTAGCAACTCGCTACATTTTGACCTAAGTCGATTTTTCGGCAGGATGAGAAGAAGGCTAAGACAGCCCTAACAGCCTCCCCGACGTCTCTAAAGTGATGCTCGAAAGGGCGGATCCCGGGGCTCGGGTTGAGAGTAAATTAGAAAAGCGACACCCAAATTGAGATAATCCTTTTGGGGAAGAAAATTATTAAAATTTTCTTTGAATAAACAGAGGCTCAACAGATATTATTGAGAAAGGACTACCTCTCGAATCAATTTTAAAAGGATCTGACTGGCGGATTATTTTTAGGAAAACTCTCCACTTTGCTATCCTCACTTCCTTCAAGTAGGTTAGGGTCCTAAAAAAATTCTGAATTCGATACCTAGCTCATCAGATTACCTCGAAATTAACACAGCAAGTGGTCCGCATCTTACCAATACCATTTTTGATATTTCAGCTCTTATACTTCAACTGTAAACGTGATATTTCCCTCTCTCCTTGTCCATAATTATAAACCAAAAACTTGATACTCCAGTCAGGAAAAGTCAGAATTTTTGAAAGTTGGTCACAAAGTCAGGAGAACGTCAGGAAATTTCGAGGAATTTACTGGAAGGTTAGACAAAAATTAGAAAATTACCATCCAGTAGGAGATTTTCTAGAAAGGCAGTGTGACGTGAGAATTATGACGATTACTCAATTAAATTCATTATCAAGTCCTTAAATTTATACACATGACTTTATAATTTAAGCTTAAAAATAATCGGAAGACTTTCATGTATGGATTCTTCAAATACAAAAAAGGAAGTCGGGAAAAAGTCACAAACATTATTTTGAAGAGTCTGTAGACACCCTGTACTCGAAATAAAAATATGTTTTACATTTTTGTGAATGGTAAAATTCAGAATTGTCCCTCCCCATGTCCCCAATTCTTATTATAAGTATTGGAAAAGTGACTAGTTATTTTAAAAAAAGGGTCCTAAAGTTGACATAAAAACGAGTAATCACTCTTCTTTATGTGTAAAACTCAATGATGCTTCCTTCATGGCCACAATTTTCAGAATATTTTAAAAATAATCTTAAATTTGAATTCTGAGGCCAAAAACGTTCCAGATTGCTTTTTCTAACTCAAAATTTTTATGCCTCCAATAATTACATCACTCAAGACGTACTTTGTGTAAATGTTACAAAAAGATTGAGCAGGACTGAAACAAGAAGACAGAACTTACGCTGAGACCATCATCCAGACCCTTCCAAACCCATATTTTAAGAATGTCATCAAGTCACATCTCTCGCATATTGAGGTATTAAACTTCATAATTTAGATTTACTATACAAAAAAAAAAGAAAAAAAAAAAAAAAAAAAAAAAAGATTGCTCTGTATATAGTATATACGTATATGTGTACGTCCAAGCATAAAGGGACCATGTTGTCGGTATGGAGTTAGGACCAGTTACAGAAACTACATTAAATTCCCAACAAAATGAGCCATAGTGGAGGTCTGTAACTGGAGAATTCACTTTTCCAGAGAACTTTGAAAATTAAATTCCGAAAAAGGTGCTTTTCAGAAAAAAACGTTTAAAGTTTAGAGCAAGAAAAAATGAAAAAAAAAAAAGTATGAAACAGTGAAAAAGGGAACTGGTCACTTTTTTCGTTTGAAAATGACTAAATAGAATCCCTCCAGTGTATTATTGAAAAAATCCACCCGCTTCAGCTAGAGAAATCCATAACCGACAAGATGGTCCCTTTTCAAAAATATTCAGTTTAGAATTGTTTTTCGGCCCTACTTTACACAAAACAAAAAATAATGAAAGGCACGTATGAAACAGATTTTATTAATCCGAAAAGGTAAAAAAAAATTAAACGTTGATTTTCTGTAAGTGGAACCAAAAAGAAGTATTATCAAAAAAAAAAAAAAAAAAATACAAAAAAAAAATACAAAACGATTCTTAGTACAACATTTTTTCCACAAATGATATTTCAAGAATTTTTTTGGTACAATGTTCGAACCGCCAAGTTTTTCGGAAGTGGAAAAAATTTTCAACAGACAACATGGTCCCTTTCTCATTTTTTATTCAAG
The DNA here is from genome assembly GCA_031841125.1 of Acanthococcus lagerstroemiae. NCBI lineage: Eukaryota > Metazoa > Arthropoda > Insecta > Hemiptera > Eriococcidae > Acanthococcus > Acanthococcus lagerstroemiae. The sequence goes on along the minus strand of CM063110.1, from coordinate 30,817,924 downwards.
TCGATATTACAGAGGAACGGTGATAGTTACAGTGGTGGGGTAAGCCGGGGGAGATATCGCAGGGTTGCCTCTATCAGAAACACTCAAAATCCCATGTTCGGTAATTTTGACCCCACGTTCGCAAAATGGCTATATCTTGAAAACTAAAATCGACAACTTGGTCCCTTTATGCTTGGACGTACACATATAAGTGAATGAGTAGTGGATTTTGTATCTTTGGAAGGAGGGGGTATCCCTTCTATTCTCCCAAAGTATGAGTTAAAAACATCCGAAAAACCAAGCGCAAAATAAGGCCACGTTGATATGGAATTACATAATTAATTATACTATATCTAATTTATATAGGGTGTCTTAAAATATATGATCCCTTTCAACCAAATAAGTGAGCTACTCATACTTACAATGTGTAGCTCTAGATATATTTGTCTGTTTTTACATTTGAAGGGACGAAGATACGGAAATTTGAAGAAATTATACACGGAACGAATGGAAATTTTTTCCATCAGCATTGTCATTAAATAAACTGTTGAAACTTTTTCTCTATTGAAAAAAATTACCCCAATCAAATCAACAGGGTGTTTACAAAAGTGATTTTAGTTAAAAATTACGTTCAAAAATTTTCATATTTTTCAAATTTTCTAAACAATTTTTCTCTAGACCCGGCCGTTTTTTGGAGGTTATAGATTGCCTCTTTCATACCACCTCACTTTTACTGGTCATGGTTTTCGAGTTTGAAAATTTAGATTAGTGTCAGGCTTTACATCGAATATTATGATTGTCACATTTTTATTGTTTCTAGCATTCATGTCAGAATTATCAAATCTGTAACCAAGAAGTGCTAGGGAGTGTGCTTTCTGGCCACCTCGTTTACTCCTAATGAAATGTCCTCGTAGTACTAAAAAAGTTGTGATGGAAAAAGGACCTTTACATCGTTTTCTTAGTACAATTTTTTGAATGTATAATCCAATTGCATTTATCAAAATTTTCAAACTTGAAATCTAAAATATGTAGGAGTGAGGCAAAGTAGTATTTTTGAAGGATGTGAAGGAGAGAATCGGTTAGCGTGAAAAAACCGCTGAGTCCAGAGGACTTTTCTTATGGAAAATTGAATACACACTGAAATAATTTTGCGTTCACCTGTCGATCCAGTTGCGTCCCCCCCCCCTCAGTAATTGCTCTGTAACGGTCTGCTATTATCAAAAAAGTTCCACCAGTCTATCTACTAGCAATTTTGAGGGGAAAAGATTTTCATTTACACTTTATATAATTTTATGGAATCTCCGTTTATCTGTGTCCCTTAAAATGTAGACGCAAGCTAACACATGTTCACAGTATCATGATAAGTGCCTACATATTCGGTTGAAGGAGGGATTCCGTACTCTGAGACACCCGTAACAATAGAAGGAACAATATCACGAAGGCAAAGATTAAACTAAAAGAAACTCACTTCACGTTTACAAAACGTTTAATTTACAGTCCCTAGGTAAAGTGAGAAAGAAAATTCCTCTTTACTTCCCATGAGGCCTTTGATTGAAGTTAAGTGGTATTGGTTCAATGCTTCATCAGACTTCAGGGAACGATTTACTTTAATTATACGAACGCTTCTTCAAACTCAGCGACTTTTGAACGTATTGTCTTATTGTCCTTTGCATGAGAATCCAAATTTCTGCACTACGTCTCATCCTTGATTGAAAATTGCAATTTTACAAGTAGTGAAATTAATCTGTTCTCGTACGGGTACACAGACAGCTTTGTTCGGGTCTCATTCGTTAGCACTTTCAACACAGCCGAATGAAAAGTTTCGCGAAAATCTCATCGCGAATTCTTCGAAAATACTTCTCTTCTTTCTCAACTTTTCCCCGGAGTTTTAAAAGGAAGAAACTGTAAAGAAGGGCTCCCTTCATTAATGAAAATGTATTAGCTGTCACTTGGTTTACAGTTCCCTCTCGCTTCGCTTAGCCTCATCTGTGAAATTAAAATTGGGTTCGGTTGTTCGATGAAATTGAAATGCGTCTGTCAAGGATTGATAGTAGGATGGTCGAGTGTGTATAAGACAAGAATTACTGTATAGTATACTGGGTGGAGAAGAGGAGAGTTGTGATTTATTAGGATCCCGCACAGTAAGCCCCGATCTTTGAGTCTTAGTGTCTTTAAAATATTTCAAATTAGTTACAAACATTTTGCGAAATGTAAGGAAAAATTCGCGTTGAAAAATGAAGATAAAGTTGGTCTGAAGATGAGGCGTGGGATACTAACCTGTGTGATTAAGCTCGACGTAAAATAAAAAGAAGGAAGATCCTATAAAAAGCGGAAACACCGAGAATTAAATTCCAAAAAAAAAAAAAAAAGAAGAAATTCTCGACTCTTGAATTTACGTCAAAAGTGTAATAATTTAAAGGTTTAAGGCCTGATGGAAAGGTAATTTGCAAGATGTAAGCCGAGCAGAAAAGTTATACTAGCGTCAGTAACGTCGTGTGTTTGGCGATTCAGTGTCTCTATAGTTAGGATATTTAATTTTATTGTGGCTCTTCATGAAATATTCTTGAAACTTTTCTACCTCCATGACGACCGTGCTGTTAAAGATCCTATTAAAAAGTTTTTCTCTTATTATTATTTAAGGCAAGATGAAAAGTGAAATGTGCAAACAGTAAGACTTCTCTGGATAGTGGCAGATCTAAAAATGGGCCACAGAAACCATGTCCCCTTCGTGTTCGAGTGCCAAATAAAGAAAAATTGAACGTGCGGTACAAAGTATGGAAAATGACTGAGTTCTGCCCGCTTTCTACCGATAATCAGTAAAAAGAAGCTAAAATATTCTCTTTAGCTTCGCTGTTGGCTTCTCATGCTTAAAATCGAAACCATTGAAGTTCCCTCTCCCCCTCGCTACTTTATAAATTCTCCACTGTTTCAAAAGAAAGATCAAGTTAAGGTGGTTCAAAAAGAAATTTTCTCGAAAAATTCTGCTTCCAAGCGCTGATAATTGTTCTTAATGTAAAAACCTCCCGGCCGAAACATGCTTTAAATGAAAGAATGATGAAAGGTCGCGCATCTGAGATGAAATTCGCCGTAGGATTCCCTGTAAGGGAACCTGATGAAATTTCACATTAAAAAATCATAAAGTGGAACTTTAATGTAAACATTCGTCTGACACAAGAAATTCTTCCTTTTACTTTAGTAGTGAAATATTATCACGAATTTTATTGAGAGAAAAAAATACCAGGGTCATCATACCCGGGTTCATATTCCGAAAATAGTCACCTTTCATCATTATGGCTCAGAGAAACGAAATACAAAAATGTATAAAAGCCAGTTTCCATATTTTTGTCAAGATTGAATGTATTTTAAAAGTTGATGTGATCTTAACCCTTCCCCCCTCCCGTGCTGAGAGTTTAACTGGAGGTAGAGCTCTATAACTTCGTGCGAGTACGATCGTCCGCCATTTTGTCTCCAACCACGCCCGTGGATGCCGAATCCGACTATGCGGAGCGTACCGCGTGATCAATTCGACATCCACGGGTACGGCTGACGTCAAAATGGCGGACGATTGTACTCACACGAAGTTATAGAGCTCTACCGGAGGTTTTAGAATTCATAAAAACTTCAAATGGGTAGCTCAAAAATATTGAAAATAGGGTTTCCTGAGTCACTGATTTCAAGGCTACTAGTCGTATCACCCATCCAACTTGGTCTACAGAGGCCACTTGGGATGGGCTAAATTCTCATACAAAATCCCTTTTGAAATAGAATTGAAAATTGAAATTATTTTTGAAGAAGGATTTAAAATTGAAAAATTTGGTCTTTGAGTCCAATTTTCGAAGAAAGTGATTTCCCCGCCTCTACCTCCCCTTTCCCCTTGATTCAATGCTGAGGGTTAATATATGAATATACGAAAATGCGAGGCACACTGTCAATTTTTGCATTTGCTTTAGTATTACTGTGAAAATGGAGAGTAGGTAGGCGTGGATTTACGAGGAAGGCAATGAGGGCAACCAGTGTTGTGCCTCTACGCGTAAAGAGCAGTTTCTTACTTTTGAGTATAAAAAAAACATGTACAAAAGGTAACTGACGTCAAATGTGTAAAATATGTAAAAAACGTAGAAAACTTTGTCAAAAACATCAAGTAGTAAGCTGACATCTGCTCGATTTTCGAGTGTATTACAGTTTTCTACATATTTTACAGACAATGTAAGAAACTTCAGTTTTTTACACATGTACTTTACCTGGTATTTTACGCGTAGAAAACATGTAAAATAAAAAACAAAATTTTACGGCACAACACTGAGGGCAACTGCCCCCCCCCCCGAATAAAAAATTGAAAACTATGCAAAAAAGGCAGAGTTTTACAGAGTTTCACACGTATGCTTTCTAGAATTTTAAAGAGTCTCAAGGAATCTCAAAACAAGTGTGAAAGCATCTTAAAAGGCGCAAACGAGACATGGCGAGTAGTGTTTAAGGTACAGTGTGTTCTTCCTTACTTGTGCAGAATTTGTTAGAATTTAACCAGTTTACTACGTACAGACAAACCTTTTAAAGGATACGTTATTGAAATTGTACGTAGAAATGCTTCCGTATATAGGTTCTAGTGGCGCCGGAAGGCTTTTTTGGGTGTGGGTTGGAGGGGGTACATAACGAAAATTGAAAAGCAATAACAAAAAAATGTTTTCTCATCTCTCCAATGTTAGGACAGAGTACTTACTTTCTGGAAGACAGAGAAAACGGGAAAAGTCAGGAAGTTTTGACAGTCTGGAAAAATCAAGGAAAAGTAATAAGGGAATTGCTATAATTTTGATCAAAATCAGGAAACTTTTGAGAATAATGAGAATTACAGAATATAAGTTCACAACTTTCATGGTACAGTTGACTCTTTACTATCCGACTTAATGGATGTTGAATGTGGGTCGGATGAGGAAAAAGTCAGATAATCCGAAAATGTCGCAAATTCTGTAGAAGTAGCATTCAAAACAAGTGCAGCACGGGTAGAGTCCCTTATTTTACAAGTTTTCGCCAATCGATTGTTCCAATGGACCGAGAAACTCGCTATAAAAAATTTGAGCTAAATCTGAGGTCATTAACCCATGGCGCTTTGACCTTGAAGTTATGTGTATTATTGAAATTTTACAAAAAACCGCGAATATCTCGGAACATATCTACTTCAGGACCAAAATGCATATAACATAAAATGTTTATTGTTGAATTCCCTGTAAAAAAGATCTCATGCAACTTTCCTCTAGAACGCATATTTATCGAGATAATCGCAAAAACGTTTTAAAGTTTAGAAGAACTGGCTTTTGTGATTTTTTTCTTTCATAACCGATTTTTACTAGCTAAATCGCAGTTACCTAAAAAAAAATATTCACTTTAGGACCAAAATGCAAATAACATAAAATGTTCCAGTTCGTCTGCGCTTTTGAGACGAACTTTGAGATTGATTTTTTCGTTTAAGATTGTACGGTACAGGTTCTAATCCGTAGTATTCGCCAAACGTTCCTTTGCTTCTTTCCGGATGAGGATGTTGCTGAGCGTAAGGATAAGCGGAGTATGATCCGAAGTTCAATCGTGAATATTGACGAGATCAGTATAGCTGGTGGAAATGCCTTTGGCAATGAAAAAGTCGATACAGTCGGGAAGTTGTTTTGGATCAGTTGGCCAGCCGAAATGCAGCTGGCCCCGTTTGTGGAAATGGAGCGAAACAGTTCCCTCTCTCTTCTGTTGGTTAGACGAGACCTTACGGGAAAAATGTATTCGAATCCGAAGAGTAAAATCTTTCTCAACCAAGGATTTAAAAAATCGAAATCTAAACTCATCCTGGAAAGAAGAGTTAAATCAAAATTTGGAGTCCAAATTTTAACGATTTGGATCCTGCTCTATTAGCCAAAAAGGATGATGTTTTTCTTGATTGCACAACTCCGGCGAATGACTGCATTGCCAAAAATGTTGGATAAGCATACAGTGTTGGACTGCCCCCCCCCCTCTCCATAGGCTACCGAGAGAAGGAGCTGGTACCTCTTGCACCGGTACCTAGTATTCGATCTATTGTCAATACTTGGGATGAACTGTTATAGCAACAAACAACCATACAGACTCGATGTTAACATGATATTAATCTCATGCTCGATACTTGTACGGTTTCTAAGAGAACGCCGTATCGATGAATGAAAGATCTGTACTTGTGGTAATCCGTATAGCTGTGAGTAATCCTCCAGAACACCTATTTGTTGGAAACGAGGTACAACTGAAGTATTTTCCGCTTTGATACAATCCGTGTTAAAGATCTCGAACACTTACAAAAAAAATAAATAAAAAATCGAACATTCGAGAAAAAAAAAATTTATCGTATCAAACAGACCTGCATGTAGGTGTATGTATATTTTTTTATTCAATAGAAATCCGAATCCAGTCTGTCGGATTGTATATAAACTGAATCAACCGAATACGAAAATATGCTTACCTTTCGACAGCAAAAAATGTCTTGCAAAAGGAAGAAAATGATCTGCTTCTGAAAAAAATTGGTTTTTCTGTCGAATAAGCGTTCGCGGAAAATGGTTGAATAGAAATATGGAATGGCGGTTGCATTGCCGCGCGCGGGGGCCGTGGCCGTTTAATTTACGTAGGATTTGAAAAACGAAACACGATCCGCGGCTTTGTCTCGATACGTTTCTCCTCAGAATTTTTCTTCATTGTATCACGTATCGATTCGGAATGAAAAAAAGAGAAAAATACAGAAAAAAATACCGATTCCATATTTTTAGGCACATACCGTTATTTTTATTTTTTTTTGGGCTTCCTTTTTCTCTAAATACCGTCAGTTGAGTTGTAAATGCATAGTTCAGCCTAGAGGAAAATCGTTCTCGGTTTTGTGACGAGTGAAATATAAAGAACAAACAAATTCCAGAGTGAAGCATCTTTAGGTCCGTAGAGATGGCATCTGCGAAGAGGGGGGAACAGACTTGAAAATGCCACAGATTCTTCAAATAGCTAACTACTGTGTTTTCAGTCTTTGAAGGGGAAGGGGGTGATGTTTTTTGAGGCTATATGAACAAGCATACATTTCGGAGAATATATCAATTTCTAAAATGTCTTAATTCATTTTTGTATATGGGCTGTATCGCCACATATTGAATGTTTGTCATATGTAGAATACTTGTAATCTTTGGTGGACCATTATGATAAATATCACCCCACCCCCCCCCCTACTCATCGAACTACAAATAGATAGCACAGAATTTCCTCGGCAGGGCAGCGGAACTACATCACAAAATCTGCCAAGGCATAATTTTTGCAAGGCAAATTTTTTAGAAATATACCATTTATTTGAACTCAAAGATTGGGGTGAGTTGTACAAACTTGAGAACAATAACCTAGCTGCGGATTATTTTCAAAATTCGCTGTCAGATATTCTAAATAGAACTGTGCCAAAAAAGGTCAAATGTCAAAGAAAATATCCTTCCTGGTTCACTTATGAAATAGTTGAAAAATTGAAAAGGAAAACTAGGTACTTTACATAAAAGACTCAAAAAGAAACCTGCGGTGATGAGCAACTAAGACAAAAATTGAGGGACATAAGGAAGGAAATAAAGGTTCTGCTTCATTTTCTAAATTATTCTTGTCCAGTGAAACTCTAAACATAACAACAAACATGAAATGACATAGTCTTGAAATAAATATAAAAATTATACGTACATTTAAAAAAAAGTTTATAGTACTATAGGTAATAATGATTATAGTAGCAATCTGATGACAAGGGTTTGGAATCAATATAAAGCTACCGGGGAGGAAAAAATAAAAGTTCAGCCTAAGGAATTTTGACGGAACATAGCTGATAGGCGAAGCAAAAGGTGTAATGTGGAACTGTATACCTTTTAGGGGACCAAATCTGCAGAGACTATCTGAATGTATCGCGGAGGCGTTTGCTAACTACTTTGCGAGTGTATACAGCAACAAAAATGCAATTTTGAATGCAGTTAATAATGCGCATGTGAGGGCAGCCACAAGGGGCGGGGGCGTAATCTCTGTACGTACTATCACTTCTGAGAATATGAAATGAGCTCTGAATGACCTTAGACCAAAATCTCCTGATGGCCCAGACTCTAATCCCCCCTATATCTATCGAGCCTGTTCTCAGTTTCTGGTCACTCCAGTGACTTATCTCTGCAAATTTCGTTCTTATGACAGGTATATATTCAACTGTTCGGAAAATCTCTAAAGTAATTCCCGTGGTTGAATCGGGAAAAATTAATGAAATGAGAAAGTATCGCCCTATCTCTCTCATTCCACTGTCTGCAAACATTTTTGAAACAATTATCTCGAATAATTACTGTACAATCAAACCAAAAATATGTTATATTTCAATCAGCACGGTTTTAGGAAGGCTATTCAGTACAAACAAATTTAATGAAATTCATAAATGATATCCATGCAACCTTCTCCAATGGAGGGCAGTTAGATGCAATTTACACAGATTTTTCAAAGGCTTTTGATACAGTTAAAAATAAAATTTTACTTGAGTAGTACATAATATTGGTTTTTCAGAGGACCTGATTAATTTATTTCACTCATATTTAGATAATAGGATGCAGTTTGTTGAGTATGGGGGGGGGGTTGTCTACATACTACAAGAGTATATCAGGCGTTCCCCAGGGATCCGTCTTGGGACTATTTCTATTTCTAATATTTGTCAATGACATAGCAGAAAAGATTCTGTACTCGAATGTCTTACTAGTATATGCAGATGATATGAAGTTGTATAAAATGATAGCTTCTGATGACGATTGTACCAAGCTACAGCATGACCTTGACTTGATAACTCAGTGGAGCGACAATAAGTTATTACCTGTCAATATTGGTAAATGTGAAAAAATAAGTTTTATGAGACGAAGAAGGCCTAGCTCATTTGACTATAAAATAAAGATGTGTCACTACGAAGCGTGAGTTTTGTGAAAGATTTGGGAGTTACTTTGGACTCAAAACAATATGCATATCGAGCACATAACCTTGAAATATAAAAGAATAGTTACTTTTATAAAAAGAAAGGGAAACATTATAAAAATTTTGAAACGGCGAAAATATTGTATACTACATTTGTTAGATCAAATTTGGAATTTTCTGCCATTATTTGGGACCCTACAACTCAAAAAAGTAGGTATTACTGAAATTGAAAAAATTCAAAATTAAAAAAAAAATATCTACACTATAAAGTTTTCATGTGCTGTCCTCCTGACATCACTTATAAAGAGCTTCTGGTTGGGTTTGAGATTTTGAGCCTAGAAAATAGAAGAAACTTGGCAAAACTAATATTTTTTCTAAGGGATATTCTCAACAATAGAATATTATGTCCCACGATTTTGGCAAGTATTCGGTTTAGGGTTCCTTCCTTTAATGGAAGAAATTCAGAACTATTTGATCCGGGGGGGGGGGGGTCATCATCAGTGATACCAGAAAAAACCCTTGCCCCATATAATAATGTTAGTCGTAGTGACCCTACGATTGACTTATTTCACATGTCTGGAAGCCAGTGCATTGGCTTTGTTAGCAGGGTACTGCAACGGATGTAGGATGGAGGTCCGTGTCCCTTTTGATGCTCCCATGCGCATGTAAGGTTATCTAGTATACTCGTACACCCCTTGGCTATTTAACCCCTCAGTTTCTGGGCCCCTCGGTGGTGACCTTGGACCCTCTCCGCAGCCGATCCCATGTGTCTGTTTCGGTGCCAATCTCTCCCCCTCTATAGTTTGGTTTTATTTTTATTTTTTTCTATTTTTATTTTTATTTTCCATTCTGTACTGTCCCTCACCATTATTGGGACCTTCGGGCACCTGTCGGGAGGGACACAAATAATAATAAATAAATATTCTGCAGAAAATGTAATCTGCACTCTCACCCCCGGAAATTATCCCAAATAATAGCAAATAAATGTCAAACCATTTGGAGTTCAATCGGGTAGTATTAACCCGCGTCTCTCGGTTGCCTAAGTTCAGCTTTTGAAATCAAGATTGGCTGTTCATAATAAAAAATACCGAAAAATCTAAAAATCTTTGGATTTCGATGAAACTTTGTCGGGGATTTTATAAAATCTGGTGAACCAACAAATTCGATTTCTCAAGGAGGATTTCTTTAATTTGAGGAGGGGATGGCGTGGGGTTTTGGTTACGGCACTGAACTGGATTTTCCAAGTCAAGTTTACAAAATGTGTCTTTAGCGTGGACGTTTGTCTTTCGCGTGGACAACAAAAATTTCAAAGTTTTTTATACAACCAAATAGTAACCACGTCAATGGGCCATGCACATATAAAGCGTCTAGGACACACTCTCAAAACATTCCAGTGAAAAAATTTTGAAAATTTAACAAAATTTTTTTTCAACTTTGCGGTGTTAAATCGTTCTCCAAATTTGAGAATCACCCCCTAAAGTATGTTTTCTCATGACGCGTCACATATATATACATGTTACAGTTTCACTCCCCTTTCTTCTTATCGAGTTGTTGTATCATTGTCCTTCTGACGTCCTCTACAATCATGAGCACGTTGAAAACCTAGAAGTTAATTTTGTAGAGTTTATCGAGGAAGAGAAAGACTGCTGACTGAAAAACCGTAAGTAAGGAGTGACACATTGACAATTCCATCACACATCTTCTTACTTTTACTTTGTTAAGAGATCCGACCTCCTCCCCCTTCCTCGATATCGCTATTTCCTTCTAAAATGTCAATTTCCATCAAAATTCGTAACTTTGTAACCAGTAATTGCGGAACGATGAGGTATTTTCTGTTGTTATTTTTGGGCAGTAAACAAGAAGTTTCATATAGCTCACCCTAAAATGGCTGTAGAGAATGCGTGGCTGTTCCTCAGTTATTGGTTGACAAAGCTGAAGAAATGTTTATTTTCTTTCTAATGCGCCGACAGCTGTGAAAACCCATCAGTCTTCAATGTCTTTGCATATCCCTGTTCAACTTTTTCAGCCACTATGCTTGGTTCAATGCTGTTATTGTCTTCAGCTGTGTCGGAAGGGTCTACTCGGGGGGGGGGGGGATTTTCTTGCACGTTGAAGAGGAGAGATAACAAGAAAGAAATCTTGACAAATCTGGTAAATATCTAAGAATTTCATAATTTTGTCGCAGGCATCTTACAAGGCACATTTTCATCGACTTGCTGAATAACTTTTGTAATTACTTTTTTTTTTTAATGTTTGCGAGGGTGCAAATGATACTCTGCACCTCTGTGCTCCCATGTTCTGACGCCAATGATGGTCCTAATCGTTCAGCCTGTGCCGTGGTTCGACACCATGATTCTCTCAGTCGTTCTTCACATTTTAAAGACTGATCTTGAAACGTTTTTCAAATCGACGCTAATCTCAAACTGTGATATTTTCAGTTGAAGCTATCAGCATGCAGAGGTAACGCACCGAAGAAGAGGGAACGGGCTCCAAGCCATCCAAAAATGTTGACCGTTGGCAAAACTGAAGTGAACCTTTTTTGCTCATCAGCCCTCCCCCCTCCCGGTTCTTACAGCGGGTAGAATTTTCTAAACCGGAAAACGATTTGTTTTTATTCTTTCTCACTTGTTGACTTCGCAGGCATGCAGATGCCCAAGTTCGAATTTCCTCCTTTGTAAAAAGGAAAGTTCGCTTCGGTACACCCCCATGGACGACAGTTTCAGCACGACAGATGCACGGGAACTGTTTTTCAGTCTCTATATAATAATAATAGATAATAGATGAGCAGGCTAACATTGGTACGTAGAGGATGCGGGCTGAGGATACGAGGAAATTGATGACAGTGTTACGCTTATGTCAGTGGCGCAAGAAGCGAAGCGAACATTTTTAAAACAAGGATGGAGAAACTGTTTCCACAGAAGTTGATGCCGCGTTTGATGTATCGTTTTTGCTATCGTCGACGAGTTCCCGATTTAACAACGAAAATATTTCCGTTCCGCCCTCGATGTTCGATTTCGAACTGGCTGACATCAAAGGTGGAGCGCTAAAGCGACTTCGATTGATATCACAGTTCGAGATGAACGCTGATTTGAAAAACTTCTCAAGCTCAGTCGTCGAAATATGAAGAACGATTGAGACTATAATGGTATCGAACAGAGGCAATGGCTGGAAAAAGTGTAACTAGGTGTACCCGTAGGTAGTGGAAATTGTTTTTCCTCAGTAACTGGCGCATTTTCGAAAAACATCAATTTCTTCCAATTCCTCCATTTTTGTTGACCAATAACTGCAGAATAGTAAGGTATTCGTGCTCGGAGAAAATCCAGTTTACGCTACTGCAAAGTATGTTAAAATTTGGTAATACCTTTCGAAGTTTGATCTTTTAAACTTTTTCAACTCACCAATTATACATTTACGTCAATAGCAGATGAGTCCCTTTCGACGATTGAAAAGTAACTAGTCGATCAGAAGCAATCGATTAATCGAATACAATCGTGTGATCTAAGTTATCAATCAATCACAAATAATCGGATAAAACATAACTACTTGGTGGATAAAATATTGATCTATTTTATAAAATTAGCTTTTGCAACAGGCGTTACTATAATACAGGATTTTAGAGTGTATTTTCAGAATTACTTATCTCCCCCATTTTTCAACCGATCAGGCGGTTTTTCTCTAGCCCCGTCTACGATCTGCTCCATAAAATGCTCTCGGAGACCAGAACTGATGATCTTTTCGACTTATAGCACCTTTTCCCCTGGGCTGCATCATATCTGTGCGAACGATCTGTAGCGGTTAACGTTACTACAAAATTGCTTTTTGTGGCATGTGGTCCATTTACCGCTATAACTTGACGTCACTGAGGAGAAAATAAGAAGAAAGTTCGCGAAAATCTAATGTGAAATTTGTACCGCCGTTGTGAAACAAGGTAGGCAAATACGTGTACGTGGTATCGCTTCGCGCCATCACTTTCTTTCGATCTAACGCGAAACAGAAGAAAATGCGATGCAAATACAAGTACTGAGTTCGGAGTTAACCCCCTAAGGACCTGCTCTCCCCGCCCCCGCGTCATCACGGGTACGCCAACACGTCTCAGCCTTATTTTCAAACAAGAGACGTACGGAAATCCTAGCGGATGCCAACTTTCAAACTACAATCCTTGTTGTCCTCGGTACTGAACAAACATGAACACTCTTCGAATTTGGTTTTCACCCAGTAGACAGCTGATGGTCTAGAAAATTTAGATGGGGAAAAAATGACAGCAGACTATTTCAATAAGAAAGGGAGTCCGACTAAAATTATTTGCATGGGTTTCTGAGTCTGGGAAAATTAAGCTACCCAAAATTCGTATGGGCTAATTTTGTAGTAAGAGTCAAGCTTCCCCTCCCCTCGCTCACAAAACAATAAAATAAGCAATAAAATAAAATTGATTAATTAATCAAAACGTTGGATAATCAAAAATAATAGAATAATTCAAAATAAGAAATTACTTAACAATAATTGATTAAAAAATCATCGATTAATCAGAAAAATTAATTAATTGAAAAATAATTAATTAATTTAAAATAATTTATTGATACTGGTTAATCAATAATTATCAATAAATTGAAAATGATATGTAGATCGATAATATTGAATACATTCATCATCATCATCATCATCATTTGTGTGAGGTGGCGCTGTATATGCGCCGAGTGCTCGGACTTTGTAGTCCATTGCACTATTCCTCAGGTTTCAGTCAAGGATCAGCTCAGTAGCCTCACTTTTATAGCCAATGTGAGAATTTTACTGAGCGCTACCTCTGTGACTTCACTGGGTGATGGATACTCTAGTCCCAGTGCTTCGCCTCTTGTCCCGACTATATGTGTATTGCTGCCCAGGGACATATGATATATGTAGATCGAGGTTACTTTCTCTTCTCCACAGTATCTACAGGAGCCGCTTTTCACCACGCATATCCTTTACCACATGGGTTTTGTGGCCCCATGACCAGTTAGTAGTTCGACCATGAACTTTGAATGTTTCCCGTCAAGCCCTGGTAGGAACTCGGCATACTTACTGGGGGCGTCCCCTATCAGTGTTTTGCTGACTTTCATGCCACTGGCCATCCGCCAGTGCATTTCCGTTTGCTTACTTACCCAAGCCTTAACTTTGGATTTTATAACGCTGAACGCTACAAGAAGACACGACCTGGGTGTTGTCAGTTCTTTTTAAATGCCCTCCTTCGCTAGCTTGTCAGCGATCATATTCCCTTTTATGCCGCAGTGTCCCGGTGTCCATAGTATGGTGATTGGATACATTGAAAAGCATCAATTAATGCAAAGTTTTTTAAATTATTAAAATTAATTAAAATTGGTGAATCAACAATAGTTTATTCACTAGAAATAATCAACATTTCTTAATTAAAAACAATTTATAATAAATTAGAAGCAATTTATTATTTAAAAATAATGAATTAGCAAAAATAATAAATTAATCAAAAATGATTAATTAATTAAAATTATTAATTTATCAAAAATAATCTAACAGGTAATGAAAATAAGTGGTTAATCAATCATTATCAACATTAGTTAGAAATGATAAGTTCATTGGTAATATTGAGTACCTGAAATTATCAATTAATCAAAAATTCTTAGTTATTAAAAATAATTGAAATCGGTTAATCAAAATAATTTAGTAATTAAAAATAATTTAACAACCCAAAAAACGTAATTTTATGTATTAGGAAAATACTCCTAAAAACTGATTAATGAAAAATAATTGAATAATAAAAAAATAATTAATTAATAAAGAATGATCAGTTGATTCAAAATTATAGATTGATCTAGAATAATCAATTAATAAAAAGTAAGTAAGTAAGGAAATCAAAAACAATTAATCAATTCAAAATACCTGAAGATTTAAAAATAAATAAGTAGGTAATTTACAGTAATAGATGAAGTAAAAATAATAGATTAATCAAACTTGATTAATTAATCAGGAATAATTTAATAATTAAAAATAACGTGCCTATGTTACCTGTATGTAAATACGGCCCTGAACGTCATAGTAACATAAGTGTATCTTATTCTGCATAGAAAAATTTCCATGGAAATTATGTGGAAACAACACGGCGCTACACCATCCAGGAGCTGTCTCCTCCACCAAGGAGCCCCCTGGGGTGGACTACCCTCTGCCAAGCCAATCCCCACCACAGCTGTCCTCTATCACAGTCATTTCCCCTCACCATGTTCCTCCTCGCCCACTGCGACGCCCTTCCTCACTGTGGCCGTCTTCCCTCTCCAGGAGCTCCCACCTCCACCGAGAAGCCCCCGGTGAAACGTGAGATTAAGGTACAGGGCAGGCCAACAAGAAATTATCCCCACGGAGGAGAAGGAGGAGGTGGCTTTTACTGTTTAGTGTATAGAGAGCCCTCCTCCACCATGAACCCCTTCCCAAGAGTAGGCTACTCCTGGAGAAATGAGCAATTTAGGCAACCCGCAGTGGGTTTTTTTTCTCCCAAAGACGGCGATGGCGGTGGCGGCAGTGGACTCTACTTTTTTCTAGAATATAGAGAGATGGTGTGGTGGGACGTATGGCGATGCACGCATGCCAAAGTGACCCCTGAGACACCGCACCCCCGGCACCTGAAACTACCCTTTCGGGCATCGCATCAGTACCGAGGGGAGCATATAGAGAGATAGAGAGAAATTTTAATAAATTAGAAGTAATTTATTATTATTTAGAAATAATGAATTAGCAAAAAAATAATAAATTAAATCAAAAATGATTAATTAATTTATCAAGAAAATCAATTAATGAAAAATGAGTGGATAATCAATCATTATCAAAATAATTAGAAATGATAAGTTCATTGATAATATTGGGTACCTATATCAAAAATTATCAATTAATTAAAAATTATTAGTTATTAAAAATAATTTATCAATACGTAATTATATATTGGGAAAATACTCCTAAAACCTGATTAATGAAAAATAATTGAATAATAAAAAATAATTAATTAATAAAGAATATATTATTCAAAATAATTGATTGATCTAGAATAATCAATTAATAACATGTTAGTAAGTAAATCACAAACAATTAATTAATTAAAAATAACTGAAGAATTAACAATAAATAAGTAATTACCAATAATAGATTAATCAAACTTGATTAATTAATCAGGAATAATTTAATAATTGTAAATAATAAGTTAATAAATTAATAACAATCACGTCATTAGTATGTTCAATTAATTGAAAATAATTGGTAAACTATTAAAAATAGTCCAAATTGGTTAATCAAAAACGGTCGACTAGTTATAAATAATTATTTGAGATATGTGGTGCTATAGGCGGATACTTACCATCAAACGGACGGATAAGATAAGAAATAAGGAAGTACTCAGCACTCAGCAGAGTAGGAGGTAAAATCGATATTTGGAATTGTCTGAAGAGGAAGAGACATGAACTAATAGGACATAATTTGAGGGGAAGGAAAGAATTGGGTGGGGGTCGGAAAAGATTCCAGTATGTTCAACAGATAATCAAAGATGTCAAATGTAAGTGTTATTACGAAATGAAAGAACCTGCACAAGATAGGGAGGAATGGAAAGCTGCATCAAACCGGTGGTAAGACTGATATCTTGTCATCATTAATCAAAATTAAATTATTAATATTCGATTATTACAAAAATAATCGACTAATAAGAAATTACTGACTAATAAAAACATATCAAATTATCAAATAACAAAAAGTGTTCAATCAATTAAAAATAATTAGGGCGCAAATAGGCAAAATACTGTACAGGGGTGCAGGAATATCTTTGCTGCGTCTGTGAACATAGAGTATCTTCTTCTTCTTCTTCTCTTCTAATATATATCTTCTTCTTCTTCTTCTTCTTCTTCTTTCTTCTTATCTTATCATATCTTATCTTATAATATATAAAGACAAGTTGCGAAATTTTGACTTCCTTATTCTCCGTCGTTACTGCATGAAATTGTTCATGTAATGTCTCAAATGAAAGCATGTATTTCCGAAGAGGATTGTGGCGTGAAACAGATTTGAAATATCCATTCATAAAGTTGTAATTAAGCTTTAAAGTTGACTTGCATGTGTGTCTATGTGTGAGTGTTCCACGCGCTTACCCCGTCATTGTAAACGCGTGTTAGAGTGATCAGTGTGACCAGTAGACACATTGTGGATACATGTAGAACGATCAGGGTGGCCATGCGATATCTGTATTATATAGACAATCTTGGTTTCTTTCATCTAAAAGCGTCTCAGTGTACATACTGTGGTTTATCAGGCCATATTGCGTTTTTTTATTATTGAACTTTTACTTTACAAATCCTTCGTGAGTTCAAGACTTGGGACATGTGTCGTTTTTTAATTATCGACTTTTCATTTTACAAATACGTTTTTGCTTCATTTTTCATTTATTAAAGAGATTAATCTAATATATAGAGACAAGTCTCGAATTTTCCTTATCGGGGTTCCAAGTATTACTGAAAATGTTTATACTATTGCGAGCAGAAAACCGAAAACAAATTTGCACAAGAAAGCACGAACATACGAATAGTAAGAAATCTTTATTACAAGTACATTCCTTTTCATCATCATTTGTAATACTGCCGACCGACACAAGTCTCCTCTGGCCTTTCCTTTTCTCGCATGACTCATCGAAGCAGCAAAAATACATCACATGTTTGATTTGGCCTTTGGTATAGATAACGAACACAATAACAATAGTCATAGGGTAATTTAAGTTACGGGTGATCATCGAGAACCACTAGAAAGAAAACCGATTCTATTTATTTATTTATTTTTTGATTCGAAACATCTTTAGGGCTTCATGAGTTCAAGACTTGGGCCATGTGTCGTTTTTTTATTATCGAATTTTCATTTTCCTAATACTTTTTGCTTCATTTTTCATTTATTGAAGAGATTAATCTAATTTATTAAGACAAGTCTCGATTTTTCCTCATCGGTGTTCTCAGGTATTACTGAATAAAATTTAAAAAAAAAATGTCTCATATGGCAGTAGGTAACATTTTTGAATCGGGGGCCTAATTTTGAGAAATTATACTTTTAAACTCTTTCCAACAATACTAATAACTCATTTTGCTTACAAATGTCGGTTGGTTCTCTTACGCTTAACAGCGTCCAACTGAGGGTTGCAAATGGGTAACTATTCCTCGGGTAACTAGGGTAACTAATTGCGCATCCGGTTGGGAGACAGATATACCAAGTTCAAAACACAGTTCATGTTTTGCATTTTTTTAGTATCGATCTTTTATTTTACAAATACTTTTTTGCTTCATTTTTCATTTATTGAAGAGATTAAAAAGATGTTGGAGTTTCATGTTGCGTTTTTTTACTATCGAACTCTTACTTTACAAATAATACTTTTTTACTTCATCTGACTGGGACTGTGCAAATTGTAGAAGTGCTAGCTAGCGTCGTATCTTTAGTGCGTTCGTTAAACAATGATAAGGAGAATATACAGGGTGTACCAAAAAAAGAGGACACGATTTTTCCATAGCACATTTTTAGTGTTTGAAAAATTTCGATTAGTGTCCTCTTTCTTTTGGTACACCCTGTATATTACAGCGCTTTCTGTGACACAAACATACAAACTGTTATCAAAGCCATTAACTTTAATGTTTTTGAAAGCCTCTGACTGGGACTCTCGGACTGTGCAAATTGTTTGGGCAAACGAACCCTCAGTACTTTTATTGAGGACGTGAAATGTTCAGGATAATTCTATCATTTCTCATTTTGTAGAGAGAGAAGAATGGGTAATTCTATGTAATTTCCAAAGATTACAAAACTTTCACATTTACGAATGAAAAACAATTTCATGCTTCACTTTCTTTCTTTCATTTTCAAAGTTTCATATTATTGCACATGTTTGATCCCGTCCGAAGGACGTAAAGACAAGTTGCGAAATTTTGACTTCCTTATTCTCCGTCATTACCGCATGAAATTGTTCATGTAAGGTCTCAAATGAAAGCATGTATTTCCGAAGAGGATTGTGGCGTGAAACAGATTTGAAATATCCATTCATAAAGTTGTAATAAAGCTTTAAAGTCGACTTGCATGTGTGTCTGTGTGTGAGTGTTCCGCGCGCTTACCCCGTCATTGTAAACGCGTGTTAGAGTGATCAGTGTGACCAGAAGGAAGTATTTTATATAACACATCGTGAATATAGAACGATCAGGGTGGCCATGCGATATTCTATTGGGCCATGTGTCGTTTTTTTATTATAAAGTTTTCATTTTAGAAATACTTTTTTGTTTCATTTTTCATTTATTAAAGAGATCAATTTAATATATAAAGACAAGCCTCGATTTCTCCTCATCGGTGTTCTCAGGTACCTATTACTGAAAATGTTTATACTATTGCGAGCAAAAAACCGAAAACAAATTTGCACGAAAAAGCATGAACATACGAATAGTAAGAAATCTTTATTACAAGTACATTCCTTTTCATCATCATTTGTAATACTGCCGACCGACACAAGTCTCCTCCGGCCTTTCCTTTTCTCGCATGACTCATCAAAGCAGCAAGAATACATCACATGTTTGATTTGGCCTTTGATATAGATAGCGTACACAATAACAATAGTCATAGGGTAATTTAAGTTGCGGGTGATCATCGAGAACCACTAGAAAGAAAACCGATTCTATTTATTTTTTGATTCGAAACATCTTTAGGGCTTCATGAGTTCAAGACTTGGGCCATGTGTCGTTTTTTTATTATCGAATTTTCATTTTCCTAATACTTTTTGCTTCATTTTTCATTTATTGAAGAGATTAATCTAATTTATTAAGACAAGTCTCGATTTTTCCTCATCTGTGTTCTCAGGTATTACTGAATGAAATATTTTTTTTTAAATGTCTCATATGGCAGTATGTAACATTTTTGAATTGGGGGCCTGATTTTGAAAAATTATACTTTTTATGCTCTTTCCAACAATACTAATAACTCACTTTGCTTACAAATGTCGGTTGGTACTCTTACGCTTAACAGCGTCCAACTGAGGGTTGCAAATGGGTAACTATTCCTCGGGTAACTAGGGTAACTGATTGCGCATCCGGTTGGGAGACAGATATACCAAGTTCAAAACACAGTTCATGTTTTGCGATTTTTTACTATCGATCTTTTATTTTACAAATAATACTTTTTTACTCCATTTGATTGGGACTGTGCAAATTGTAGGAGCGAGCGTCGTATCTTTAGTGCGTTCATTAAACAATGATAAGGAGAACATGTTATAGCGCTACCTGTGCGACAAACATACAAACTGTTATTAAAGCCGTTATCTTTAATGTTTTTGAAAGCCTCTGACTGGGACTGTGCAAATTGTTTGGGCAAAAGAACCCTCAGTACTTCTATTAAGGACGTGAAATGTTCAGGATAATTCGATCATTTCTCATTTTAGAGATAGAGAAGAATGGGTAATTCTATTTAATTTCCAAAGATTACAAAGCTTTCACATTTATAAAAAAACTATTTCATGTTTCATTTTCTTTCTTTTATTTTCAAAGTTTCATATTATTGCATGTTTGATCCCGTCCGAAGGACGGGTATTACAGCTTGTATTATATATATCGCACATTCAGTACAGATATTCCTGCACCCGTGTACAGTATTTTGCCTATTTATGCCCTTGAAGTAAAATGGCAAAAATGAGTTTTGATTCCTTACCCTTTAGTTGAAACTAACCAATTAATCAAAAGTTATTCAATAATCAAGTAATCGAAGTCGGTTAGCTAAAAATAATTAATGAATCAAAAATAATTAGTTTCTTGGAAAATATTTATCAATTTAACATAATTGATTAATTGAAAATAACTAAAATTTATTGATCAAAAGTATAATCAACTTACCATAATGAATTGAAGGAATCGATTGCATAAAAATGATTCAATTATTTGTTAATTAAAAGTAATTGATTCATGGTAAAAATTACTTTTCTTACACGCATTATTTGAGAGTTTTTGTTCTTATTCAAGGGGATCATTATAAAAATAAGAGAGCCCAATCTCTGACTTTCAAGAATTCAGTTTTCTACGATCTTTTGAAAATCACCGATTTTTCTACAAAAACTAGTGTACTGTACTTATTACTCACAACTATAGTTGATCCAAAAAACAATCCGTCTGATGTTCGTCTTTCCGCCGAAAAACGCGATTTTATGTGGCTTTCTTCTCGAGACTCCGGGGACCCATTGAGACCATTTTCACCAAACTTCCCGCTTGTTATCAAGAAATTTTCTCGATTTTCCTTATTTGCGCAGACTAAAAGCTAGACACCTCTGCCCTGGGGGTAATCCCACGCAGTCAATTTGCACTTTCGCCACTCGCAACTCAGCCAACAGCGAACTTCATTCGTGATGAAATTATTCGGTATCGGAGGTTGCCATCAGTTTTTCGTTTACAAGTCGTTTACAATGTTACAAGCATCTTCCCCGAATTAAGTATTCTCGTTTTATCGTCTGTACGACGAAAAAGGATGTTTCGGAATTAATTAATCCGGGGAGTGCACGTCGCAGGATCGGGGTGGAAGTGGGTAAATAAGGCCGAATTAACATTCAAACCGGCAACCGCGAGTCCTTTTCTTTGCTGAAAGCATCATCGCGCTTTTTGCTAATTGAATCGGAAATCTTGCGCGAATTTTTCGGTCGCGTTTGTAATTGTTCGTATTGTTACCCCAAACAATGGCTGTGTATAAAGATGGCGAAACTCATTTTGGAAAACGCAACTTCACTTGAGGTTACTTTCAAGCATTGTGCGCGGTTCGCGCAATCCTACAGCCGTTTTTATAGCAACATGCCAAGTTGAAAGATTACCGATAAAGCTACAGTAATACTTTCCACTTTCGTGAAACTCATCAAGATTCATTAATCACCGGCTCCAAGGAGTCTTCTGTATCTTCGTTACATTCGTAGATTTGTTAGGGAAACGTACAAACCCCCGTCAGCTTTGTTTTTTTACTCTCATTTTAGTTATCTCGCTACCGTGCTTTCCAAGGGAGCTCGATTGAGGTCACCACTCGACCGTTTAATTTTCTCGTGTAAAGCTTTCGACGCGGATTTCATTTGCAGCCTGTAGGACGTAGACTTCGGTCGGGTATTTTCTCGTCAATAAAAAATTAAGGTTTTAATGATGTAGTTTATAGCCGGTGCTGATTGCACCTGGAGGGGTCCGATGTGCGAAGCCGTCAGCTAAAATGCTACCGTATGTAGCCTTTTATAGGGCGGCAGTCGCTAGAATAGGAGCTTGAACTCCAGAAATCAACTACATCGCTACTTAATGAAGAAAACAAAAAGCATTTAAAATTGCCCCGTACAATGAAGCTATTTGGGAATTGTTTCCAATACTTGAAGTCGTAGCTGACGAACTATCGGACAGATTTTGTGGTCGTTAATAGCATATTCGATTCCCTCAACCATCAGCTTCAGTTTCTCATTTGACCATATCGGTAGAGCATACTTGTCGGGTTACAGGCAAACAAAGCTACTAAAAAAAATTCCCACCGATTGTGGCTATTTGGGAAATTCCATTTAAATACATTGAAACGAATGAAAAAAATATGAAAATACACTGGAGTCACCGGTACAAAATATATATATATATATTTCTTACTGCATAGTCTTCAGAGTACATATTACAATGTATATCAAACATAGGCTGGTTGTTGCGCAAGTAAATATCTGGAGGCGATATAGTTTTTGAACGATTTGTTCAAAAATACCTCAATGAACTGTAGTTTTCTATTCTCAGATCTGTGTAACCAAAGCTCTAGTATGCTTCTGTGTAAGTGTGGCCTATTATGTCATAGTTTCTATACGGCTCTTGAACTTTGAATCGCGTGTTATCGAAAAACAGATTTTGTCTCTTGTTGAGTCTCTTTTGCTTAATAGCGTCCAATTGACCTTGATCTTTACTCTTTGCTGCACCTTGCACGACTACAGTCTCCAGAGCTGTGTTGTTAATAGAAATTTCCATGGAATTTTTTTTTCTTAGGGTACGAATGCATAGTATAAAATGTTACTTTTACTCCCTTGCCCATTTCTTTGGAGAAAGGGAGGGAATAATTTTAGGTTTCATTTGTTTATCTGTGTTTTTTTTCTGCGTTCATTTTCTGATGGAGAGAAGGAAAAAATTATCTGTGATTTCTGTGTACTTTTTTTTCTTTTTTGTTATTAATATGTACTATAATGACTATATCTTGGAATATTTTACTGTATACTTTTATATGTAATGAGGAAGTGATGACAATCCAGTCTTTCAGTTATCCGGCTGAACGGTTCCACAGGGGTCAAATTTTGGTCCCATCCTAATCCTCTTATATGTGAATTAGGGTTGGTATTCCTTATTTTACAAGTTTTCGCCAATTGATTAGGGTTACACTGAAATTTGTTGCAATGGACCGAGAAACTCGCCATAAAAAATTTGAGCTCAATCTGAGGTCATTGACCTGTGCTGCTTTGACCTTGAACTTATGTGTAATATTGAAATTTTACGAATATCTCGGAACATATCAACTTCAGGACCAAAATGCATATGACATAAAATGTTCCCTGTTAAATTTCCTATAAAAGAAATCTCATACAACTTTTCTCTAAAACGCATACTTACTGAGATAATCGCAATAATGTGTGAACGTTTTGAGGAATGTGGATTTTGTTATTTTTTCTTCCATAAACTATCTTTACTCGCTAAATCGTAATTAACTGAAAAAATATTCACGTCAAGACCAAAATGCAAATAACATAAAATGTTCCTCGTTGAATTTTCTGTAAAAAAGATTCTATACAACTTTTTTTTTAGAAAACATTGTGGCAGTTTCTATAAAAAGAGGTACCTTTTTTGATCCGATGAATTTCGGACAGTACTTAATAGAGGAATGTTTACACTGGTATAAGGAGGAATGACCCATTCTAACGAGCTATCAGCGAAATTTGTAGCGTTTTTTGTTCCGGAGATACAAGCTGTCAAAGATGAGTGTAACGAGAACGCGCGAAAACACGTTTTTGGGAAAAACGCTTTTGAAGTTAGACACACCTTTTTCTCCCACTCCGTCAAGCGGCCCTAACTCGCCGCGGAATCACGTTACCAGCCTCGAGGAGGGCTTGTTAGAAAGGTAATTTTTTGCTCTTCTGCGTGGTAACAATTCAGAACATCGGATTTATTCGTGAGCTCCGAAAAACCACAAAGAAGCGAACGCATACATTCGCATTCTTTTCTCATTTTCTTTCATAATTATTTTTCTCTCTCTCCCTCTTCTCTCTCATGCGCGTAAATTTTGTCTCTTCGTTATTGCGATGTTTTTTTGTTTTTTTTTTGTAGAAATCAACCAAAATCTCAAAATTGATTTTTTTGACCAAAAAATTTTGTTTTTCTTTTTTCGCGGTTTCTGAGACTTTGATCGACCAACGAAGTTACCCCTTTTTATAAAAACTGCCACATATTTATCGAGATGATCGCAACAATGTGTGGAATTTTCGAAAAACATAGTTTGTTTTTTTTTTTAAATATTATTTTACAGTTGAAATATCTATTAATGTCGAATAACGCATACTACAATATAACTTCAGTCTCTGTCTCCTGGGGTAAGTACCCCAGTTTCCCCTCCCCTCCACTTGGCTACACCCATGACAGTTTGTTGGGTACCTACTATAGAATGGACCTCGGATTATATATGTATATCAACAATAAAGCCGTTTTCAGTAGGCTTCTTTACAAGCTACAAGCTTTTAATCTTCGCAAATACATGAATCCATGCTGAAGGGTTTGCGATGGTTAAAGGCTTGTATTTGAAAGAAGTAGGACTGTTTGTCTGACCCTAGTGATGAAAAATTTACGGAATAGCCTAAAATTGAAACGTTAAGTAGGCATCCATGAGCCATAAGTAATTCCAATGTTTGTAGCAAGTCTTGAGCATTCTAAGATTCCATTGAAGACTTGGTATGGTGGACTTGAGATGATATACCATCAACAATAGGAAACAGCGATTAGCACATAGGAAATGACAATGAATTCTGAGAACATGTGGACGCTTTTCAGCGTAAGGGAACCAACCAACATTTGTGAATAAAATGAGTTATTAGTATCGTTGGAAAGAGCCTGAAAAGTAGAATTTTTCAATATTGGGCCCCCGATTCAAAATGTGTACGCACGTTGAAAAAAGCTTATCCGTAAACACTACCTTGAACTTCGAATCACTGTTCTCAAAAAACAGATTTTGCTGGTTGGTTCCCTTATGCTATGAATAGCTTCCATGTGACTGTTCCTTAACAGCACAATGTTATATCTTATGCACAATATTGACTGTTGTTGATATACATACATACTCCGAGGTCTACTCTGTAGTAGGTACCCAACAAACTGTCATGGGCGTAACATTTTTTTCTCGTTTCATAATTATGATAACCGTAGCGTTCAATAACGTCTTTTACTGTTTACCTTTTGCGTTTATTTGAATTACATGTTAGTGTTTTCCCCTTAGAGAAAAGTTGTATACAATCTTTTTTATAGGAAATTTAACAGGGGACATTTTATGTTATATGCATTTCGGTTCTGAAGTTGATATGTTCCGAGATATTCGCGTTTTTTTTGTAAAATCTTAGCATATTACACATAACTTTAAGGTCAAAGCGGTACGGGTTAACGCCCTCAGATTGAGCTCAAATTTTTTATGGCCATTTTCTAGGTCCACAGGAATAAATTTCAGTGCGACCCTAATCTATTGGCGAAAACCTGTGAAATAAGGGACACCCTAATGTGAATGATCTGCCTAAAATTATTGGAACTTCTCTGCCATTAATGTATGCAGATGATAACAAAATTTTTTCGTGTATAAAAAACTGAGTGGACTGTGAGCAACTTCAGGCAGATTTTGGAAGACTTGTACTTTGGAGTAACGCAAATGAACTATTACTGAATGTAGAAAAATGTGATCCTGCATTACATTCACTCATAAAAAAGTGTACACTGAACTTGAATACGCCATATCCATCGGCCTAGCTAGAATTTTTTCCAGGAGGGGGCTAAAAGGTGGAATTTGTGCAGGTGCAAGTCGCTGCTTTGCTATCAGTGTGACGCCAGTCACACATTTTCGTTGTCTAGCGTCTAGGCCTCTACGCACATCCTATTTTCTGCGAATTTTATTCAGTTGGCTTTAAATATTCGAAAATAATCTTATGAGTGCTGGAACATAATTTTTTTTTCAAAATCCAGGGGGCAATTGCCCCTTGCTTGCTACACCCATGGCCATCTCAGGGGAAAAAGTCACGAAGATGACCCTTGTGAAGGACCTAGGGATACTATCCGATGAAGAATTGACCTTCATAGCTCATGTCAAAAATGTGATAAGTAGAACAAAGAGAATGGCCGACTTTATTGTCAGAAACTCTGCACACTTAAGAAAATCCAGTACACTAAAAACACTGTACTGTTCATACATTAGATCCATTTTCGAATATGGAAAACTGGTTTGGTTTCCAGGTACAAATGAAGCAGCAGAGAAAATTGAAAAAATTCAAAATAGATTCTTAAGATACACGTATTTCAAAGATTTCGAATATTACGCTCGTTCAGAAGATGTTCCCCAGAATGAGCTTTCTGAAGGCTATGAAATAGCTACACAAGAAAAAAAAGGAAAGTAATCGCGATGATATGCTTTTATATAATCTCATTCATGATAACATTTACGATGAAAAGTTGTAGTGGTATAAATAAATACGTATACTGGTTCCAAAATTAACATCTAGATACAAAAAAAAGAAGCTTTCTCTTGAAAAGATACCGTACAGGAAAAATGAAATTATCCTTCCTAAGTAACATTAAGAGAATAACAACTATATATTAGTAGGGGAAAAGAGCGTTAATGCGAGTTTGTTATAGAACGATGAGACAAAGCCGAGTTCGGCAACAGAACAAACGAAAACGCCTTTTTGACCCACTTGTACCATACAGTATTTTTTTTATATAAGTGTATGGAGATAAATTTTTTCCCTGGTGATTTTTTTAAAAATATGAATAATGTCTTTTTTCTCATAAACATCAACTGATTGAACGTTAATGAAAACAAAGCAGACGATACTCGATTTGCAAATAGAAAGGGTAGATGTATGGAATGGGGTGAGCGATCAGCATATAGAAACGTACACAGCTACACACATCTTGAACACAGGTGTGCATTCTACACTGCCATTGTTTCTTGCTTCTGATTGGCTGGCTTGACCGGTACCGCCACTAGTGAAAATAACAGCTCGTTATCACCACTCGTGAAAATTATGAGTTTTTCACTAGTGGCGATATAGCGACATAATATTCACTAGTGGCGATAACGAGCTGTTATTTTCACTAGTGGCGGTAACGGTCAAGCCAGCCAATCAGAAGCAAGAAACAATGGCAGTTTCGAATGCACACCTGTGTTCAAGATGTGTGTAGCTGTGTACGTTTCTATACGCTGATCGCTCACCGCATTCCGTGCTTTTACCCTTTCTATTTGCGAATAGAGATTATCGTCTTTTTTGTTTTTGTTAACGTTCAATCAGTTGATGTTTACGAGAAAAAAGACATTATTACTTTTTTTTAAAGAAATCTCCAGGGGAAAAATTTGTTTCCATGCACTTATACAGGGTTAGTCAGTTTTCCTTCCGCCATAGGAAAACTCCGTTACAATGACGATCTGTTATCAGTTTTGTCGCTATTCACGAATAGCGCGCCTAACCGATAACAGAGCGTACTGTACATTTTGGTAAATAACACATTTAGTCATACTTCGTTCAGCCTAACGGAGTTTTCCTATGGGGGAAGGAAAACTGACTAACCCTGTATAAAAAAATATTGTATGGCACGAGTGGGTCAAAAACGCGTTTAAACTTGTTCTGTTGCGGAACTCACGTTGACGCTCTTTTCCCCCACTAGTACCGTAATATATAGTTCTTGCAGCGTGTGCAGAGGGAGATGTACTCAATATGCCCACATGCCTAGGTCAATATTTGGGCATAAGTTTCCGTTGTCTGTCTTCATACGTTGAGATTTCTCACTAGTAGCGCCCATCTTCCCTTCAAAGTCTTGAAATCGTCCTTCCAGCGTAAGTATTGGTCTCCCTCTTGTGCGTTTGTGGCCCACACAAGGTCCAAAAGGTCGCGATATTGTGCCACTTTAAATTATTTTCTCATATCAGGCGCCCATTTCAGTTTTCTAATGGTATAATATCCAACATTGTAACATTAATTTGGTTTCTTGTGACCTCATGTTTAATCTTGTCTTTTATTTTAGTTTTTCAAACGCTCCAAAACATAGAATTTTGCATAGTTTTCAATTTCTTAAACTGTTTTTTGATTATTGGCCAAGTTTGAGCCCCGTGTGTTGCCACTGATAGCACACACCTACCTAGGATTTTAGCCTTCGTTTGAATTTTCATTATACTTATAAAAATGTGTTTTAAGGCCCAGAAACCTTTCCAAGAGTTGAAACCGTTATAACTAACGCAAAACGATTTGAAACAGTCTTGGAATTGGACGCCAAGAATGATTCGCGACGTTCTCGGCTTCTCCAATTGTAACCAACAAGAAGGCGGAAATGCACCAGTGGTCATAGTGGTTGGGACAGAGGGAAAATTCGACTTAATAGGGTCCAGCCATAGCTAAAATGATTCCAGTCAGCCAGAAATATCGAGTTTACAAAGTGCTAGTTTGTTTTCAATTTTCTTGCTTGCTAGGCTTACTCGTTAAATTTACAACTTTTTTTCTCCATGGAACAACCTAGAACAATCAAGAACTACCTTGAACAATGAAAAATGAACTGAAGTCTCACATTTGCGATGTCTGGTTCACAAACGTCGGAAAAGCGTCCGTGTTTTCCACTTTTTGTTTTTGTTCTGCCCGAATGAAGGTAAACGAAATGCGATATGAGATGGCGGCGGGACGTGCGGAGGTTGCCCCGAATACGCTGGATGTCGGTGCCGGCAGGAAACTATATTGTCGCCATTGAGCCGGAAATTGCGTTTGATAAAATATTTAATTAAACCTTTTTTCAAACACCTTGCACGATTAATACAGCAGCGGCGCATTGTGGTCTCGCTCATCGTTTTGCGAATTTTCTGTACACGAACATTTCATAGGCGATCGTTCATCGCGACAGGAGCAGCGATAAATAACATGGCGGGACGGAGGCTTCGGGTTTGGCCTGTTCGCTTTTGCGTTATTCATACCTATATAATATGTGGTTTGTTTCTGCTCCGAAAATAATGCCCATAGTGGCAAGGTTGAACAAATTGAAAGGAATTGCGAATGGAGGCATTGGTAGGTTAATTTAAAGCACAACCGGGCTACTATCAAGTATTGAATTTCGTAAGCCGGTAAAAGCTGAAACAAATTACCCTGTATAGAATCTCGACTGCGTTGTGTCAAATACGATTGAGGAACTTGACAGCTCATTATGTGATAGTTATTGCAGTGTCAGCTAGGAGGAAGCTGAGTGATGGACTGGTGAAGGATTTTATATTATTTAACCGTGAATAGTAAATACTGCTACCACTGGGGCTCTTTTCATTCCCAGTTGAGCGAAGAGAAACAATAGAGAATCTCACAGGAGTATAGAAGGGGATGTTTGGTGGAGC
Organism: Acanthococcus lagerstroemiae; assembly: GCA_031841125.1. Classification (NCBI taxonomy): domain Eukaryota; kingdom Metazoa; phylum Arthropoda; class Insecta; order Hemiptera; family Eriococcidae; genus Acanthococcus; species Acanthococcus lagerstroemiae. The sequence continues at coordinate 30,788,371 of CM063110.1, read as the reverse complement.
GTATGGCGTTCAGGGACATACTGTAGCACTGACCATCAACTGCTATGCCTGTATATCGGTTTAAAGCTAGCAAAAGTTATCACGAAAAATAATGAAACGAAGAGGTTAGAAAAGAATGAAATATCAAGTTTCAGAGACAGGTTTCGGAAAAATTTGCGAAAACCTTCGGCAAACACGCCTGCGGCCATGATCTGGAAGGAATTCAGGAATAATGCCTGCACAACTGCAGCCGAATTAGTTAAGAAAATAAAAAAGAATGACCCGAAGTCTTGCTGGCTTACATCAGAGACCTTGGATCTGATCGAGAAGAGAAGACAGTCGAAGGCACAGGGGAAACAGGGCACGGATGACTATCGTAAACTATCGGCTCAAGTTAGAAGAGGCTGTAGAAAGGACAAGAATGCCTACTACGTGGAGATGTGCAAGAAAATTGAAGAATACAGAGAGCAGAATCAAACCAGAGCCCCTTTTCAGGAAATGAAAAGAATCACAAGGAGCTTCAAACCGCGGATATGGACAATCGAAAATGAGGACTCTGAATTACTCACTGGCCGCAACTAAACTGCGGGAAGATGGAAGAACTACTGCCAACGACTCTACAGCGATCCCGACGGAAAACTCAACAAAAGAATCTGACATCCTCCAAAGATGAAGTTCGCAAGGCCATGAACAAATTGCGAAACAATAAGGCTCCAGGTGCGGATGGCATTACTGCCGAAATGATTAAGGCCGCAGGGGAAGTTGGCGTTGACATAATGCATCACATCTGCAATAATGTATGGTCAGACGGGACCTGGCCGGAGGACTGGGTAGAATCTGTTTTCATCGCCCTTCACAAGAATGGAAATATGAAGGTTTGCTCTAATTACCGTACTGTCTCGTTGATATATCCCACGGAAGTAAAATTCTACTCAAAATCTTGCATGAACGATTACGGTATTTTCTAAATGACCAGATACCAAGGGAACAGTGACAACTGGTACTGAGGTGCCAGTGGAGTTTTCGGCGGTTTTTGTAATTAATGAAGTTACTGGGAAATTTCTCAGCGAGCTATCCGAATTCATAAAATTTGGGCCGGTACATTTGGACCTGTTGGGCCTCTTTCGTGGCTGGAAGCGAGAGAGAAAGAAAAGGAGATACGATGGGGGGGATAATTACAGTGAAAATTTGGGCCGATGCTATGACATTGTCTCAATAGCATTTCAGATCCCTATCCGCTCATGAATAAAGAATCTTTTAGATTTTCTCAGACTCATTGTAAGCTTTTCCAGGAGTTTCCATAATGACTTTCTACAACTCTTCCAGACTTATAGCTCTCCAAGACTCCTTGAAATTAACAAGGAAGTTCACTTGAGACTATCCTAGGCTTTGTATAAGACTTCTTAAGCTCTTATTTCAGACTCACTAACTCTAAGACCCATTTAAAACTGTTTACGACTCTTGCAAACTTTGTTAATACCCTTCGAAACTAGATTTTGACTAATAAATATTATTTCATGCAGATTTAAAACAAGTATAGCCGCTATTTAACAGGCTATTCAAAACTTTGTTCAACTACTTACTGAAAATTCTTTATGACTACTCCACTTGACTCTCATTTACATTAGTTTGAAATAATACTTTTTCTAATGTTTATTTTCTGTTTTTGTTTACAGGTAAGCGATGCAAAACTATGCAGACAAGTTAGTTGATAATGGTGGTGTATTACCCTCGTATATCCGAATTTGAGTTTAAAACTGAGAATCGATTTCACGTTGTGGGTGAGTTATTCTTTATTAGAGTACGAAAGCATATAAACATGTTACACTACGTGTCTCCCTGGGAGACACGTATACACGTATTTTAGGAGGCAGAAGGGTGACAGGGCTTCAGGCGTAAATCCACGGGGAAAAGTGGAAATGGGGAAATTTGTATTTGAAAGGTGCATGGAGAAAATGACCCTTGTCAGTTTTGAAATTTGATAGCGCTGTATTCGCAGTCATTATGCTCCAACATAATAGTGCATTTGAACAAGGCTACATCTACCGGCAAACTCATACTGACAGGTCAGCCTAGTTGAAGAGAACGTAGATTGTTATTTGTATCTGGGGTCCAATTTTAAAAATTTGTACTTTTTACGCTCTTTCCAACGATACTAATTACTCATTTTGTCAACAAATGTCGCATAAGTCCCTTTTGCTTAACAGCGTCCAATTTCCAATTTGTACATGGCTGGAAGATAAATAAATTTCTATGGAAATGTCGACCACTAAACTGAACTGTCACCATGAAGTGCTAAATCATACAAACTAGCTACGTCTCGGGGGGGGGGGATTTTCTATTTACAACACGGCGCAGACTGCAGTCGCGCAGGCGCAGCTAATGTCAATCACTGAATTCGTGTCGGGGGAGCGTTACGGTTTTCGCTCAGTATAGCCAGTAGTAAAAGCATATAAAATGCTAAACTGAAAATCAAGTATACTCGCAGTAGTATGACGTCATAGTAACAGGAACGTTACGGGGGGAGCGTTGCGGTTTTCGCTCAAGTATACCCAGTAGTAAAAACATATAAAATGCTAAAATGGGTGGGGTAGCTGGCGATGGCTCACCTACCCAAAGTTGTATAAATAAATAAATAATATATTATAACGGTTTTACCCGTTAAACCACATCGACCATCGATTTTGAGTCGACCTCTGGAGTCGTTAGGTAATGTCGACCGGAAGTCGACTGGAATATGACGTCGAATTGAGGTCTTCACAAAAGTTCGGCGAAATGGAGACCATTTTCAAACTAAAATTGACTGCTGACTGGCGTCGACTTTGAGTCATAATGCAGTCGAACTTCAAAATATATCATGCGACTCAATTTCGACTCGATTTCGCCGTCGAATTCAAGTCGAAATGCAGTCGAATGAAAAACCATACCACCCTTCATTGTCAACTTCGAGTCGAAATGCAATGTTGAATATAGAATCCACTCAATTTCTGCACCATTTCGCTATCGACTTTCGAATCGTCAAAAATTCTGAATTGTCGTCATCAATGTCAACCAAATAATGACTCGATGTCAATTAATGTTTATGTGTAGTTGATTCTGGGTATATTAAGTCGACTCAAAATCGACAGCAATATCGAGTGAAATTTGTGTCGGCGTCTTCATAGATTCTTATTTGACTCGATGTCGACGTGGATTTATAGCGCACGAAACGGCATTTACCCAAAATCGACTCAATTTTGACGTTGATTTGAAGTGCTACGAATTTCATGTCGATCTAACTTCGACGTCGATATGCAATCAAGTTGGGTCGATTTGTAGTCGATAACCCCGCAAACTATTTCAACTTCGACTATATGAGTCGATTATGAATCGTGACAAAAGGTCGATTTGGTGACGATTCGATGTCACATCGACATTTAACGGGTAGGACCAATTTTCCCTTTGCACTCTCACCCCTATCCCCCTGTCATGATAGCTCTTTGCCTTGTTTTTTCAATTAGTTAGCCGAGAACGTAACCAATTGTTTTTACAGTCAATTTCTACGATTGTTTCCAGTTGTTCTTCGTTTATTATAACTATTTTAGGATACCTGTTTCCTTTGACTCTACCCTACTCACAATTCACAGTAATTCTTCTGCTTTGTTTGTTATTGGAGCAGCCGAGAATGTCACCAATCGGTTTCAATCAGATTCTGCAACTGTGTCAAGAACTGTTCTAGGTCAAGTAATCTCTCTGCCACCCCTCACTGCTTCTGTCCACTGTAGCACTTCTCTCTTCTGTCTCGCTCAAGCTCCTCGATTCTTTCAAATTGTTCTAGATTTGTTCCCCCTGTTATGAGATAGAGTCACCATCGACCCCACCTTGCCACGGTTAGAAAAATAAAAAATAGCTAATTTTGCAAATGTTTCATAGTTTTTTAATTTTCTGATTACCGTGTGCTGGGGCGACTTGGCAAGTTTTTCGTTTTTTTCTTCTTCACCATTTGAATTATGCTGCACATTCATTCGTCGATTATGACTTATTTGAAAGCTACAACATTCAGCTTTAATTTCATATATCGATCGATGAGATAGCAGTAGTCGCTCATCCCACCATGAGCGCCTGAAGTGTAAAAGGTAATTAACCCTCTTTGGGACTATTTGGGAAGTGCACAAACATTTACAAAAGTGAACAGAGAAATGTAATTTTGATTTAGGAATGATAAAATAAATTGAAACGGCTTTCTCATGAAATTTACTTTAAGAAACCATCTGTTTAGCGAGTGTGATGTGTCTGCATGAATAGGAAATAAAAATAAATAGTCATCACCTAAGTACGTTTCAGGAGCATCGAGTTTTTGTACAATTTGTGAAGAAGAGAACGAGCTGTAATTCCGTTTAGGATATGAATACACGTGATCCTTATCTTGTGAAGTCGCATGTGGACGCATGTACACGTGATACGATGTAAAGTTCTCGATGGTTTGAAAGAGTTAATGACGCACCATCAGACCGTTCCTAAATCAATATTACACGTCCAGAACATCCATAGACCTACAACAAAACAAACAGACAAAAATAAGCACCATTCTTCGTCGTAAACATACGATCTACCTCTTATCACGGCTGCTGCAGCTGAAAAATTCACGTTTCCCAAACAGCCCCTCTCTTGAAAAATTGTAATATCTCGAAACTGGCAAAAAATATCTTAAATCTGCAAAATTGGTTTTCTAGTTGCGGCTATTCCCCTTCTTACAACATACAATGATAAACTTTCATGTTCACACAACCGAGCACTTTCCGAACAGTTTGCCGAATTCTTTAAAGAACACTGTTTACTTTCACCCTCGCCATAGTCTACAAAATAACTAGGCTCGTCCCCGGTAAATATGGGCAATGTTCCTCGCAATCCTCACTATACTCTTTTCTAATTTTGCTCTCAACCCGAGCCCTGGAATCCGCTCTTTCGAGCATTACCTCAGAGACGTCGGGGAGGCTGTTAGGGCTGTCTGAGCCCTTTTCACTTCTTGCCGAAAAACCGGCCTAGGTCGAAATGTAGCGAGTTGCTACGTGGGTTCAAACCCGGGACCTCCGGATTCTGAGACCAGCGCGCTATCCACTCGGCCAACCAGACCACAATCCTCACTATACATTCCCATGTCTTGCAGTGCAGCCATTTGTGCGGAAAAACAAGTTCCCGAATAGCCCCGGTGTGCGGTACACAAATTGGCTTAGCTTTGTTCTAATTGTTTCAGATCGAATGTTCTCTCTGCTTCTGCTTAAAAATGAACAAAATCAAAAACCCAATACAGTAGAATCCCGACTATCCGCTCAAATTGGGGCTAAAGGTAGGGCGGATAATCTGAAAGTATGTAATTTTGGTCCAGAAACATTGAGAAATGGAAGAAATAATTTCTATTGAATCGGACACGTTAAGTGAGAAATTATTTTATACCAAAAATAAAAATAATAATAATAGGTGTTTTTGGCTATTTTGGTCACAATGAAGAGGAAAAAAAACAATTCTGTAAAGAAAAAGTCTTAAAAGGATTGCAAGCTGCTGTTCTTTAAACACCAGTGACTTTTTCAACACTGAAAAAGCATTATCAGAATCCATAATATGTGCTGACGCGTTTCCTACTAGTTCTTCATCATCATCATCATCATCATCATTAGCTATGGTAATGATTAAGGTTGTGATTTTAGTAAGATTTAGGATTATCTGCCTTTGATTAGGCAGATAACCCGAAAAAACGGGCGGATATTCCGGAGGTCGGATATTCCAATGACAGATAATCGGGAGTCTACTGTAATTTCAAATCAATGATTTTTAAATTATCAAAAAATACGTTAAACATCAAAGTCAAAAATAATCGAAAAGTATTTTGGAATGATGTAAAAAAATTACAAAAGTCTTTATAAAAATCAAAAAATAAATGCATGCGGGGTCGATGGGCTCCCGACAGAAGCGACATTTCTTTCGCATTTGTGTGAGTTGCTGTATCAGTCGGTAGGTGCGTATACTGAATGTTATCTAACAGGGGAAAAAAATTGGTAACGGAGGGGAAGCAATCTGGATTCACATAGAGGAGGGTGGCCCAAGATGACGTAGGTTTTATTTTCAGCAATTTTTTGGTTGAACTATTGACATTTGGGGGGGGGGGGAAACTAATTGAACCCAGTAAAGTACAACTCTGTGGCTATCATTACCTCTGGGCTACATATTGATTTTAATATTCTAAATACTTCGAAATTTAATTTTTTTTAATTTGTTAAGTACGTCATCTTAGACCATATGGTTGATAAGATGACATAGGTGATATTTTATTTATTTTTTTTTTTCAGTTCTGAAAAGCAAGAAACAGTGAAAAGTGAATAAATTTAGGCTTCTATTCTTCTTTTTTTTTTAAATCAAAAATTGCTTTATTGTATTACAAAACAAGGTACAAAATTGACTTATGTACATATTTCACCATGAGCTTCCTTTTTTGATGGCATTAATCACAGATTTCATATTCTCTTCCGTCCAAGAACTACTTTTCGTAGTTCTGGTGCGATGAGAATTAATAATTTTGTCTGAAACAAAGTATTTCAATTAATAAAATTATGGAAGTACTTATTTGGTTGTATGTCATCTTGCCCTCCGCTCACTATGCCATCTCGTTTGCTTTCGTATCATATTTTCGAAATAGTAAAAAAAAAACATTGAAACTTACTTTTAAAAGAACATGTAAAATGGTGTTTTGAAGCTTATCTTTTGCTCTTTCACTTAATTGGAATCATTCTTGACCAAAAAGAACGAGAAACGAATTTACCATCACTTTGTTGATATCTATCTCGAATAAAAAATCATACGTCACAAAAAATGTACACAGATTTTTTTTAAAGCATTACGCAGCTGAAAGATCGGTTTATAGCGGCTTTTACTCCCTGCAATATGACCAACATTTGAAGCGAAGAATTGTATTTTTCGCGTTCGTAGTTTTCGATAAATCGTCGCTGTGTCATTTTATTGACTATATGATCTTGGACCGCTCTTCCCTACGCGCTCTCTCGGTCTCTCGCTCTTTATCTCACTAAATGTGGGAGGAGCGTTACTGCTACGTCACTTCCATTGCAAGTTTTCGCGTTCTTCCATTTTTTCTACATTAACTACCCATCCTGAAATTGGGTCAAAAAGCTTCGCTTCAAAATCAAAATCATTAAAACCAAAAAACCACCTGATTTCAGAATCATCATTTTCAAAGTGATTTGAAATCAATAGTTTTTTATTTTGCCTGTCTTTGCCTCCATGCTACTTCCTGTCAACAGAAGCTTTTTGCCTTGTTTCTTCTAATCAAGCTAGCCGAAAATGTCACCAATTGTTTTCGTAGTCCAATTCCACGGCTGTTTCAAGTTGTTCTGCGTTTGTTGTAACTGTTTTAGGTCCAATTTTCCCTTAGCCCTCATCCCTACCCCTTATGAACGCTAGAGCTTTTCTGTCTTGTTTTTTTAATCAAAGTAGCCGAGAACGTAGCCAGTTGTTTTTACAGTCAAATTCTACGGCTGTTTCAAGATAACTACTTTATGACAAATTTTTCCTCTGACTCTGCCCTTACCCGCCCCTGTTCACCGTAGCTCATCGACCTTGTTTGTTTATACTTGGAGCAGCCAAGAATGTCACCAATCGGTTTCTATGTTTCTACGTCAGATTCAGTCATTGTATCAAGAACTGTTCTACGTCAAATATTTTCTCTGCCACCCTCCACTACTCCCGTCCACTGCAGCACTTCTCTCTTCTGTTTTATTCGTTATAACTGGGGTAACTGAAAACATCACTAGTTGTTCTCAAAACTCCTCGATTCTTTTAAGTTGTTCTAGAGGTTTATTCTTGCAGTTCTCGGGTAAATTCATCGTCGACCCCTCCCCCTCCTGGTTGGTAGAAAAATAAAAAAGAGCTGGTACTGCAAATGTTTGTTCTTCATTTGTTGTAACTGTTTCAGGATCAATTTTTCTTCAGCTTTGGCTCCTGTTCACTGTAGTTTTGCCTTTTGTTTGTTATAATCGTAGTAGCCGAGAACGTCACTAGTCGGTTTCAGACAGGTACCGATTCTAGCTGTTCTACGTTTGTTTTAACTATTCTAGGTCAAATTTTCAGGCTATCGTCACTTCTACCTTCGGGTCCGTTGTAGCTTCTCTGTTTGGTTCGTGTTACAATAGGGGTAGCTGAGAACGTCATCACTTGTTTTCAATCTAGGTTTGCTCTGCCTATACTAGGTTAGATTTACCATCAACCCCCCACCCTCCACCACCGCTGAGAAAAATGAGAGAGCTAGTGCAGTATATGTCTCAGTACTCAATTTTCTGGCTATACTAAATTGTTTTAGCTTAGTTTTAACTGTTCTAGGTCGAATGCTCCATCTATGCTTTTACTTAAAGTTTTAAGCGGAATCAAAAACCAAATGATTTTAAATCAGTGATTTTTAATTCATCGTAGAATACTGTATTCAAAGTCAAAAATATTAATCATTTTTTGGGAAATATTTTAAAACCATGTACCGAATCACCTTCCTTCTGAAAGAGGAATTACAATTTTTCTAGCTGATAGTATCAACTCGGTCAACTTAGAATCCGATTTTACCAACTGACGAAAATTTTTGAAATCGACAGGCTACAAAAAAATGATGGCTCTGAGGTTTTGGGGCCACCAGTAAATCTAAAATTGCCTACCGAGAGGCAGTTTCAACAAGATTCCTAACGAGCGAAAATGATGTTAAATTGAAATGAGTCTTAGACTTTAGTCACAAAGTGATCACAGAATGGGGCCATAATTGAGTCACAACAGCGCCACAGACGAGCCTCATGCTTGAGTCACAGCTCATGCTTGAGTCACAGACTTTAGTCATAAAGTGGTCACAGAATGGGGTCATTATTGTGTCAAAACAGCGCTACAGATGAGCCTCATGCTTGAGTCACAAACTTCAGTTACACAGTGGTCACAGAATGGGGTCATTATTGCGTCACAACAGCGCTACAGATGAGCCTCATGCTTGAGTCACAAACGAGTCACAGACTTTAGTCACAAAGTGGTCACAGAATGGTGTCATAATTGAGTCACAACTGAGCCACACATCTGGGTCACAAATTAGTCACCAAATAGCGTTCACAACACAGTCATAAGAAGGCCACATGTGGGCCACAGCTCCTGTGAACATCATGTGACATCTTATGACTATGTTGTGACAGGAGGCACAACTAGTACATAACAAGTTCACAGTCTGTCACATAGAAAAGTGGGCGGGGCCTAAGTGCCATAGCTGGCTTGTGACCATGGTGACCACCTTGTGACGCATCACACTTGAGCCACAAAGCCAAGAATTGTTTAACGGGAAGGGTGAGGAAACTCTCTCCGTATCCCTTTTTGATGATAGTTGAAGCATCTTGTGCAAAAAAATTACGAAACAAAAAAAAATGAAATTAGGTGCCACTTTTCGAAGATGTCTGAAGTAAACGTCGTGTGTTGAAAGCCGTACATTTTTTGTATTGTCAGATAACTCTCGATAGAGTTCTCTACATTTATGACAACTGCCTGATGTTGATGGTCTCACGAACGAGTGTCGAATATCTGAACTTTTCGAATGCAGTCCACGGATCAAAATAGAACGGCTGCTAATCCCGAATGACCAATAACCTCTTTATACTAAATACAGAGAATAATATTAGATTTATGTCCCGTCATTATCATAATTCGCAAATTCCGACAAAAGTTTCCCACATGCTACCGGAGCGTAAAATGCCAGTTCTAAATGCAAACGACCGACACGACGTAAGCCGCTCAGCTCCGCCGCTCCCACAAACGAATGCGAATTTCGCGTTTCGGCATCCAGTCTGCAAATTCGCAATTCGCGAGGTCGGCGCCACCCAGTTTCACAATTATTTATTGACATCTACACATAAACCCGGTTGATTTATACTAAAAATTTTAAAATTTCCTTCCCTCAAATCCGGTATCGTGCAGGTTCCGTGAATGCGGGATATCGATACACACCATTCCTCTTTCGCAAACCCGGATGGTGTGCAAATGTTCAGGCTCGTATTCACGTGCGGGTCTTTCGAAATTTGTTCGAAAAGTGCTTGTAGTCCGGACCAGAGCGAGGGTATTCGAAATTAAGGAGACGAGAGCTTGTAGAAACATCGCGTGTATTGAACAATCAATAATAAATGTAGATCTTACCACGAGTGCTGAACATAAACTGTAACTGAAGTAAACTGATGTCCTGCCTGGCCGACCGAGGGAGAAAAGGAGAGTGAGCTGTGAGAAGAAGAAACAGAAAAAGAACGGAACGTTCAAGAACCCACTCGGTACGCATAGTACTCCATAAAACGGGGGGGGGGGTGTACGAAAACTTGCCTGCGAGCAAATTGAAGGGACCCTAAGCCGTTTTAAAGATTACAAAAACATAATTTTCAAGACGATATACGAGACGTGATCATTGACGGAATAAATAATCTGACTGTGCGGACTGATAGTACTGGCTTGGACGAAAAAATCTTAGTACGATGTATCGCCTATTCTCAAAATTGAAGGCGCCAGACAACTTTAAAAGTTAGGAAATTTTCAATTTTCGTTAAATTGTCAAAAAGATCGTTTTCAGCCCAACCCTAGGTAAATAATTAATGGTTTGAGAGCTATTTGACTATGGGAACTTGTTGTACGTATCTAGGAGATGAAAAAATTATGCGACCACCTTCGCCAAATTCTGAATTTTTAAAAAGTTATCCTGCGTTGAGTAAAATAAATAAAAATCGACTTCTTAATTTTTTAGGTACTTTCGGCAAAGAAAGAAAAAATAATAATCCAACTATGTAGTTTGGTTGCTGATAGTACTCGGAAAAGTTTGTACAAGCATGTTGGCACTGCGCGCCCGTCTCGATCTCCTGACATGTATCCAACCACTGGATCATGTTTTCAAATGCGCGCCTGCAAGCGTTTCCATCGATGGCCATTATTTGCATCTCGATTTCTTTTTTCAGCCCATTCACTGTTGTTGAATGCCTCGGATAAACATTGTCTTTCAATTGGCCCCATAGAAACGAATCTGGCGGAGATAAATTCGGGCTCCGGGATGGCCTTTTGCCCTTCGAAATGATTTCATTCCCAAAAAATGGATGAAGAATTTCGACTGTAATCATAACATGACGAAAAATCTTCTGGTTTCAATTATTGTTATCGAATAAAATCTGTCCTCTTTCAGTGTTCTAAGGATCAGTTTCGCGCTTGTAACCGGTTCTTTTGCAGCGTGACGCGCGGACGTTTCTAGGATTTTCTTTTACGCGCTCTTTCAAAGTCATTCGGTCTTCATCCGACAGAGCGCATGGACGTCTACTCCTCGGTTCGTCCTCTATGCGACTTCTGTTTAAACCGCGTTCGCGCTGTGTTGAAGGCAGGGATGGAAAGCTAGCCAAAAGCTAAAAGCCGAAAGCCAAACAATTTTTATCATTCCATGTCAGCTAAAAGCTGAAAGCTGAATGGGTTACAAGCTTAAGGCTGAAAGCCAAAGCTGTATTTTTTCGGCTTGCAGCCCAAATTCTTGTAAGGTCGTAAACAAAATGGTTGCTATTGCTACTGTCTGCCGTCTGCGTATACAGTCTGTGAGTCCGTGACTTTCATTTTGTTGTTGGTGTTTTACAGTAAACTGATTTATCTGTATACTGTATTGTGTGCGCGTTTTTTTACTATTGTTAGAGCAATGATGTCCAAAATTGTTTGAATACCGTTCTGATTTGGTTATTCTTGATTCTAAACAAAATTGAATATTGTAGAATGGGATGACTTTAAAACCCGGGGTGACTTTGAAAGTTGAGTTTCATGCCTTTCACACCATCTGGTGCCAGTTTGAGTGAATTTAACATCGATTTCATAATGTGAATGTGTTATCTAAGGATGATTACACCATGATTGATATTGTATTGTGACGGTTCGAAATTTGGGTTCAATTTAGCCGAAAAAATTGCTGAAACCAACTTCGGTGCCAAATATTCAGATCAATTGGTGAAGAATTCGTTTTGGCATTTATTATTGTGGAATTTTACAGTGACTACTATGCTTTTGGAACCAAATTGATAACTGTCAGAACCCAAACTACAGCAGTTTTCCCAAATGGGGACAATTTGAAAGATGAATTTATGATGACTGAAAAGTTTGTTTTTCATCATTTCAGAACGCAGGAATACGAACTTATAAACGACGCATTGGTGCTCGTTCCTATGTGAACTATTCTGAAGCTACGTTTTGAAGGAAGTGTTAATTGAATTTTAGTTTTTCAATACATTTTTGACGATAGCTTGGCCATTTTTTGTTCGATTTCGATGAAATTTGGTAGGTAGCCTTTTAAAGTCACCCCGGAACGATTCCAATTGAAAAATCGACGCTACGTGTAAAAACCAAGAAGCTTTCAAAGACACCCCGTTGGCTGGGGTGACTTTGAAAGGGTAGTTTTTAGAACCTGCGGGGGGGGGGGGAGTTATATGAAGGTAGGGTTTTCGTTTAAGGGGCATTCAATAGACCGCAGAAAAAGCTCTGGGAGACGTTGTTTACGTTTTTTCTAACTTCAATACGAGCACAGATATTTCAGAAAATATAGCAAAAACCTTTCAAAGTCACCTCATTTTACGATAATATGTAACTGGCGATAATGCCGCGTTCAAAAGAAAGCCAAAACCTAGGTACTACTGGTACAGAGCTAATTTGTTTTATTTTTCGTAATATTATTTACATTACAAAACCTAGGTACTGGTACAGAGCTTTAAAAAAAAATTTGAGCCAAAAGTCGAAAGCTGAAAGCCGAAAAAGTAAAAATTTTTGCTGTAAGCTGAAAGCAGAAGCCGAATTTCCGAAATTAGGTATGGAATCATCTTCGTAAGATCACGTTCAGTACTTTTTGCCCGACCTCAGCTCGTATTTTGAAAATAATCAAATCCGATTTAAATTGATTTCCACTACAGTGTAATTTTATAATCTTTTCTTTTTGTCTGGCGAAAATTCTATTAGGCTAATTTAATTCAATCAGGCAGCAGCAATCGCTTCATTAGTACCTTTTAACTATGTATCCCTTCGCATTTTCGAGGTTTAACCGTAGGTTTGGTACAATCTCAGCGAAAAGTAGGTATAGTCAGCCGCTAAAGGACGTATTTGATGAAAGGCAATGGCCCAGCCGGCTTATGCTCAAAAAAAAAAAAAAAAAAAAAAAAGAGGCCAAGTCTCGAAAATTCCTCGTAGTTCACTTTTCGCCATAAAAATAACGACGCCGTGCGTTTCTTCCGCTCGACGACCCCGGATTATAAAGTTTAATTATTTAACCATTTCGGCCGGTAACTTCTTCGGCTTCGCGTCTAAAATCAAAATTAGTTTAATGGAAAACGCGAGGCGAGCACGGCCCGCGCCCCAATGCCTTCGCACCGCTTGATGAAGGCGAAAGAAAGAACAGAAAAGAATGGAGACGTTTCCTCAGTGTTTTAATGCTATTATATTCGTTTAATTTGCGGACCTAAATAATTTATGACCACTACTTCGCGTGAGGTACCTATAAGAATTTCATGCTTTTAGAGGATGCGGAAAAATAACAAGCCGATCGCTGGATCGCTCCTGTACGGTAAATTGGTTCGGGTAGGGTTGAGAACGTTCATTTTCCAGGGTCATAGAGAGAAAATCCAGGCCCTGAGTGATAACATAAAAAAACTTGAGTGATTCTTTTGGACCGATTTCGGAAAAGCAAAAACCGATCGAACGACGTAGAAAAAGATCGGATGGTGGAAATCCAAACCCATAGAAAAGCTCAAGTCCGAAGATCCCTCTTCCTCCCAATTCTCAATTTTAGGAAAATCGCAAAAAAAAATTCAAAAGAATGTTTTACTCCCGTGTACTTCAGAGTTTACAGTGGGGTTAAAAAATTCGAGATTGGCCGCTTTCTTTCGAAAATGTGTGATTTGGCGGTTTGAAAGGGAACGTTTATTGGATCACTGTTTCGAAAATTTCTCCAGTCTCTGAACTGGCTCCGATTTCAGCATCGCAGAATTCATATTCCGCATTTGAATCGGATAAAATTGACCTAAGAAAACTGAAAAAACAGTCGGTATAAGGATCTTTCGAGTCAGTGATTTCGAGTAGATTTATAATTCAGTCCCATTTTGGACCCTCAGTCTTAATTTAATACTGGAAATGGGCAACATTGACTTTACTAGAAGAATAGAAAAAACCCTGAATTAAGAGTTGTAAGTTCTTGTTTTCAAATAGTTCAACAAATGTTTGATTCATTCAAGATTTTGGTCCCAAGATCCAAATTTCATACTTGAATTGGGCGGAGGTCATTCATTTTGAAAAATTGTGACAACAGTCAAAATAGAACTTTCTTAGGTTGTTGATATTTTCATGCTCAGTTGAAATAGGCAGAGTTGACTCAAACAATTGAGAATACTTACAGTCAACAAAGGTTTTATTGATACGATAGTCGAACAGATACTCAATTTTTTTTTAGTCAAGTTATTGATTTAGCATAAATTTCATTCATAACTTTATTTGTTATTACTTTTCTAATTAATTAAAATTAAAAACAAAAAAATTATTAAAAATTATATACAATATAAAATAAAAATATAGTAAAATTCTAGTGTTTTGACGATTTACCGACTTGCAATACTTAATAAATAGGTAATATATTTTTTAATTAATAACTTAAATTATTAACGATTGCAAATCAAATTAATAATTAATTTGTGTTCATTAGAATTAATCAATTAAATTATTAGAATCAATTAATTAAATTAGTTGAATTCTTCGTAACATATATTTGATTAGATTTCATTTATAATCTCTAAATAAATCATTCTAATTGAGTGTGTCGCGGCAAAAAGGGCACATGCAACGGAACGACGTTTTCAGAAAAACAGCTTTGAAGTTGGGTACATTCAGTGTTACCACTATACTGGCGTAAAATACTATTGTTGTTTTGATTCGAAACTTCACACTTTCACCTTCTGAAAAATCATGATGTTGCAATGAAACAATGCCTCCTTCATTTATATTTTCCTGTTTGTATTTGGTGAGTTATGTGCCGTTTTTGTGGCGACTTTTGTTTTCTACGTTGTATTCGGTACAAATAAGTTATGTGCCCTTTTTGTAGTGACTTTTTTTTCCACTTTCGGTAAATCATTAATCACTTGCCGGGATACCTAATTCTGTTTTTTACTCAATAATAGCATAGAAACGTGGTGCACAACTCGAAAAGGAGCACGACTAACGATAACCATGACACGACCGTTTTTTCATATCATTCTCAAACATCTCTGTTGATAACAAACCGAGTTGGGAAGGTGGGGTACATTGCATCAGACCATAAAAAGTCCGTAGATTCCGAATCTGATGTCACCTCAAAAAGGTCACGTAGTCGATATGTTTCAAATCTAATTACCTAATTAATTTAAATAATCTCAATGCAAAAAGAAGCCGAAATTATTAATTCTTACAAAATTTAAATACGTAATTGAAAAGTTTCTTTTCAATCCATAAAGTTTTACAGAAATTAATCTGGCCCTCTTTTCAAGTGTAAAATTTTGATTGAGAGGGGGGGGGGGATTTGCGCGCTAAATCAAATACTGACAAACTTCTTGAAATCAGTCATTATTAATTAAGAAAAAAAGAAAAAAAAATTATTTTGATACTCTACAGTTCTCTCAATGCGTAAATTCAATTTTGTCTATAATATCTACTGAGTGAATTTTTGGAGCCCAAATTCAGGCAGGACAATCGAAATTGGTGACCCAAAAATCCCCTATTAAATATTCTGTTTGGTTTTTTGAATGAAGTAGGTTTTGTCTGTTTGATGAATGGAATTTTGATTTTGGAGCCAAAATTGAGACTTGACCGAAAAACATTGTGAGGTACTAAAAAATTTGCTGTTGCTGTAAAAATCATGTGTTCCTCAGTCATTATTTGATACCGAATCTAAATCTCTTATCGCAGTCACAGTTTTTTCTGATTATTTTGCACAAAAGACCTTTAAATTGACAAAAAAGTCTCAAGTGAAGTTCAGACTAATTTCTGAACTATTTATTAAAAAAAAAAAACTAGTAGTTTGCTCCAACATTTTGTGGAGATTCTGAATACGACCTTTAAATTTGAATTCATATCTTTTTTTGTTAATGAAACATGGTCTTTGAGAGCGAAGTGATATTTTGAATACGACCCTGAAATTTGGATACGTATGTGTTTTCGTTGATGAAATATGGCATTTGAGAGCAAAGTGGGCTTATTTTTTCGCTGCTGATGTCATCAGAAAGTTATACAAGTTTTTTAGACTTCTGCTCTGATTACGAATGTGTTACCGGAATCGAATTTGCAGGCTGGTATTGAATCTGACCTCAAAATAAAAATAATAAAGAAATATTTCTTACATGAAAAATTACCATTTAGTGGCCAAAATTCAAAATTCAAGCTTAACCTGCGGAAGAAAATTAAATAATATTCCAGAATTAGACTTCATGTTAATTTCGATTTTTTCACCCGAAAATGACCTTTTGAAAACCGAAAATGCCAAAATTCAGGCAAAAAAATTGTATTCAAATCCCTAGGTAACAACTGGGAGTAACGTGAAAATTGGTTCCGGAATTCTTTTTCATTCTTTGAACACATAAGAACTCAGTTTTGACGATTTTTATCTTCAAAAGATGTAATTTCCAAGGTGACAAAAAATGTTTGTCTGCATTTCAAAATCAGATTCGAAATTTTTGCGCCAAAAATCTGATTCCAACGATGCTGTGTAAGTCTTCATATTGACCTCTGAATAGTCACTTTTTCAGTCATTCACACAGTTACTCAATCACTTACTCAGTAACTCAGTGATTCACTCAATCACTCGCTTACTCATTTAGTGATTCACTAAGTTACTCACTCACTACTCAGTGACTCCCTCAGTGATTCAGTTATTCATTCTAATTCAGTTATTATTCACTTTCTCACTTCGTCACTCACTCGATGAGTCAGTGATTCACTCACTCACTCAGTCATTTGCTTACTTATTTAGTGATTCACTCAGTTACACAATCACTTACTCAGTGATTCAGTGATTCGCTCACTCACCGAGTCATTCGCCTCATTGAGTTATTCACTCAGTTACTCAGTCACTCACTCAGTGATTCACTCACTCATTCAATCACTCGCTTACTCATTGAGTACTCAGTTACTCAGTCACTCACTCAATCATTTGCAAATGATTACAGCGCGTCACCGCGTTAAGCAGCCCGTAATCTGCGTTGTTACTAGATTCTCTGTTTGACCTAGAGCCTGAAATTTGAGAAAGTTGAACATTTTATTAAAATCTAAAAGTTGAAAGCAAAAGACTTATCTTCCAATGTCACAAGCTGAATCCGATAGCAAATGTTCTATTGTTTAATTTACGGTCTTTGGTCCTGGTGAATATTCGGGCCGTGCATCCGTCAGAGCGCGTCGCTATCGAGTCGAAGAGATGAGTAGCAAAAGGTAAATCTATACATTTTCCCCATTGATGTACATACTCATTAAAGTTGAAATATCTCGAAAATTAAGACGTTATTGAAGTATTTTAAGAGAAACAAATTTTTCGAACAACGAATTTTCTTTCGATTAAGACTATTTTATACCTAGATTCCAAAATGTTACTACATGCGTCAAAAACTTCACCTTTTGGTCGCTGATATAAGAGTAGTCGTAACTAGCGCTGTAGGGCCCGATATAGGAGGGAAATTTAGTGTGGAACAAAAGTCAAAACTCCGTGTATTTTTCCACATAAGAACGAAAGGGAACTTCTGGCACGGATTCTCTTAATCCGATCGACAGAAAACTTTGTAGTTTTTCCTTTTATTTGATTTGATTTTATTTGGAATCAGTTTAGGAGAAGAATCAGGGGAAATTCAGAAAAAAAGATCACCAAGAGTAAACAACGGCCATCTCAATGTGTAAAGGAAGTTGTGTGTTCCTCTCTCAAATATTCCCAACATCCTTCCATCTTACCCTCCCAGAATAGGGTATGCTTATGTGTGTAAATGTGAGTGCTTGGGGAATAAAGTTCCAATCTGCATTTGCAGGAACGAAACTATAGAGGAAGGGGGGTGAAACACCCCCAATAATTAGGCAGTCAGCAAATTTTGAAACTGTTTATTTGAATTTTTCATTTTCTAAGAACGTTTGTCTGTTTATTATTATGATAATTTTTTTTTTCCAATTAAAAAATATTTTGACTCAAAAATCGGGGATTTTTCAAATTTTTAGAAAATTTTGTCGACAAATTTTTAGTTAAAAGAAAATATTTGTCGGCAAATTTTCCTTCTCTCCACCCCCCCCCCAAAAAAAACACCTGAAAGTCAAGTTTCGCCTCTATCGAGATCCGCCCAAAAATTTGGTTCCGAAACAGTTTTTCCTTCCAATATGAAAGGGTTGAATTTTGGCCTTTTTCAACTTACAAAGATTGTTTTCTGGGTGAAAAAGGCTGTAATTAGAATTTATTTATTTATATTTGAGTTTCCCCTCCATAACAGGTGTCCGAGAATCCCAATGACAGGAAGGGATAGTATTAGAAACAAAAATACTCTTTCAGTGAAGGGTGGGGGATAACGAAGAAAAAACAGATGACAAAAAGAGGGAGGGAGAAACAGGCACCAGAGCAGGGGCAGAGCGGGGGCGAAGGGTGCACAGCTCTACAGGTGGCAGTTGAAAATTGTGAATTGAGAATTGAGGATTGAACGAAGCCGAGGGGCCGAAACAAACTGCACTTGTGCGGTATAAGGGAAAGAACTACAGAGACTAGGACGTACATACCCTCGCGTATTTTAAAGACCGATGAAATATACTGCCTCCTACTCATGAAGAATATGTCGATCCCGGAGTCTTTTTGGTAATCTTATTATACAGTGGAACTTCCATGTAACGAACCTCCAAGGGGACAAAGAAGAACTTCGTTGTATAGAATTTTTTTTTTTTAAATTACAGTCTATATGTATGTACATGTACAGTACTGTAATGTAGACTTTATGCATACTGTATATAAATAATAAAGTGTATAGGTAATTAATTAGGTGGAATGCACACAAGAAACTGAGAGCTTTTAATGATAAGAAATGCCAACCCATTCATATTCGTATGTACAGTGCAGTTCTCGTTATCATTTTGGTCAATCGTTAAATTACTAGTAGGAACTGTAGCTACATGTTTTCAATGTGATTCAAGCATTCGAGCTTCTGAACAGTGAAGAAAAGTTCGTTATATAGAAATTTTCTTTCGTTATAAAGAAACGTTTTTGAATGGAAATTCCAAGGGACCAGCCAAAATGTTCGTTATATAGAAGTTTGTTATAGGGAAGTTTCACTGTACATAGAATGTTAGAGTATTGTCCGCATACTTGATGCTGAGCCTCTACGTGTTACAAATAGATCAGTATTTCTTCCACTGAACGCAGGGACCCTGAATTGAATACGTGTTAAGTTGTTGCGGAATCCAAAATTTTGTTATTCAAAACATCCCTCAAGAAGATCAATTTCGCCAAACATCTTCTATTCTTTAGACTCATAACCTCTCATAGCCAACCAAAAGTTCTTTATGTACAATTTCAGAAGAATAATATGTAAATATTTTATACAAGTATGTATTTCAAAAAACTTTTTTGAATTTTCTCAACTTTATTATTACCTTGTTGAGTTTTTCGATCCCATATAACAGAGGAGAATTCCAGTATTGATCTGACAAAACTAGAATAAGGAATTTTCATTGTTTCAAAACTAACAATTCTTTTAGATTTTAAAGTTATGTGATCGATATGCATATTGAATAATAATTCGAATCCAAAATTATACCTAAGTCTTTTACAAAATTTACGCACCTAAGTGTATCTTTTTTTATTTTATACTCGTGTGAAATGGGAAATATTTTTCTTGAAAAACTAGTTTTTTCACACTTGTCAGTATTAAATGGTAACAAAAGTTACTACCTATCACTCCACTCAACTAATGAGTCAAGATATTGTTGCAGCTTAACACAATAATTTTGAGATTTTATAATTTTATAAATTTTTATGTCATCCGCATGTACAGCAGTAATTTTGAATATTGGATTTTTTCAGAAATATCATCGACAAAAATTAGGAATAGGTATGGACCCAAAACCGAACCCTGGGAAACCCCTGGCACACTCTTGTAATACGTAGAAGCCGCTCCGTTATACTCGACAAACTGCATTCTGTTATTTAAGTAGGAGTGAAATAAAATTATTAAGTCTTTTAAGAAGCCAAAGTTGTACAGTTTTTGGAGTAAGATTTTGTGGATGACAGTGTCAAAAGCCTTTGAAAAATCTATGTGAATAGTATCTGTTTGCCCACCGTTGGAGAGCGTTATATTGACATCATATGTGAAGTTCATTAGATTTGTCTGCACTAAATATCCCTTTCTAAAGCCATGTTGACAAGGAGATAGGATGATTGTATAGATATTTGTGCAAGACAGTTTCAAGAATGTTGGCCGCGAGTGAAATTAGAGAGATGGGACGATAATTTTTTTATTTCATTTATTTTGTATTACTTGTAAAGTGGAATAACTTTCGATATTTTTCCACCTTGTTGGATAAATACCTGTCTTAAGGACAGTATTGCACAGATAAGTTGAGGGAGTAATTAAAAACTGTGAGTAAGCTCGAAATATATATGGTGGAATGGAATCAGGGCCACAAGATGATTTAGGTTTAAGGTCTTGCAGGGCACGTTTTATATCCTCGAAAGTGATCACACCCATAAAACCTTCGCCTTCAGTAACCACACTGTGAGTACTCTGAGTTTCGTTCTGAGTTACATTTTTATCGCTAAAAACACTGGAAAATAGTTCGCAAATGATTCCGCAATGGTGTCTGAACTTGTGTAAATTTGTTCACCAAAGGTATACAACTTTGCCAGACCTACTACCTTCAAGGTTAGATTTCAGGTATTTTTATCAAAATTAGTAGGTTAGATTTGGAATTTACATGAAAAATCGGCCCAAGAACACGCAGGCGTATATATCGTCCGAGTTTTTTACCGATATGTAAGTATTTTGAAAATGGGACTTAACAGTAGCATAGTTATACCATTTGGGGGAAGGGGGGTCAATTTTAAGAACTTTTCCCCTTCTTTTGTCAGTGGTCTCAGTTTAATATGTAGAAAAATGAAATTAATTTCGGTTGTGGGGAGGGTTCACTCCAACCCTTCCCCCATAACTACGCCACTGAATCTAAAAAACATGCTCAATGGCATTTTTAGACCCTTCAACGACCTTTTAAAAGAAAACTGCCCCGGGGAAAATATCCTGAATACGAATTCGAATTCAACGTTTAAAAAAATACCCGAGAAGCATGTATCCTGACTCCCAAAAATAAGAAAGAAGTCAGAATTGGTTCCTCGGTGAAATTTAATTCAAAATTAGCGACCTTAAACATTCTTGTTTCGATACGTGTTTCAAATTTTCGAGTCAGGGTTGTCGAGCAGAGGGATTCTAGAACGTGACTGGAGTTTTCTCCATTTTGGCTGCCACAAGCACGGAGGTATGCGTGTTGATGACGTATGTGCTTACTGTGGGTCTTTTGAGACAAAACAGCGGCGGATTACGGCCGAGTTCGGAATTCATAAATATTAATTTGCGAAATAATGACTCCACGCGCTCGGTGTGGGGAATTGCTTTTACGAGACATGGACGAATTTCGGGTAAATTGAAGCAGGGTAAGGGAGTGCGAAGATTAAGAGCTGAGTGAAACCCGTATTGTTTAACTTACGAGCTCGTTTGCGGAGGCTTCGAGGTGTACAACACTTTCACTGATGAATTTGATCCGAAGTGTTTTTCGACAAGTAAATAATGTCGCAGTCATATGACAAAATAATTTTTCTTCGAAGTTATCAACAGATTAATAATAATACCTACGCGATGGTATTTTTCTATATTCGTGGGCTTACGTACATTTGTTCGTTTCAGTTAAACGTAAATTTTAATTGCCAGAAGTATAGTATTATTTTATTGTTTTTGATACGCGACCATATTTCATTAAGTGGGCTAGGTACGCACATTTGTATGGAAACAATAACGCTGGCAAGGTTATCCAAGGTGTCGAACATTTTCTTCCCAGAATGTTTTAATCGTAGCTCGTAAAATAATTTCAGCTTATCGGAAGAACAAGACCTTGGATCACTAATTAAAGCTTACGATTTGTCAATTGATTAAATTTCATCCGAGTTGTGTTAAAATAGTGCCTGCTGCTTATACTTCTTGGTTCCGTTTGATCCCATACCTATCTCGATCGTAAATAATCTGAAAGTTTTGCTTCTGGCTCAGATGACGCATACAATAATTAACCACAACTTATCGTCAACTGTGACCCTCCTTTCTATTACACTACCCCTTGATAATAAGAAAAAAGTGATTTCTAGTATCTTTTGTTATCAGTAGTTGGGAAAGTGTGCTTCAAGCTCAGTTGAGCCAAAGAACTTTAGGCATTAGAAATAAACGTCTATGACAGTGATGCAATTGAAGCCTTTCATTTTAAATAGGCCAATTTTCAAGAACGCCGCAAAAAACGTAGAGTGAAACATGAAAAGAGACTGCACACACTTCTTCTATAAATACCTCTATTTTTTTAAGTGTGTGCGTGTGGTTTTTTTTTTTTTCTTTTTCTAGAACGGTTTATTATTACAGGATTATGAAGAAACGTATTTTGAACTGGTTTCCCACAAACGATGTTTTTGAAAGAAGTTGAAATTGGCGTCTTTGAAATAACAAGCCTCGATTATATTTATTGTCTAGTTGTTACGGAGACGGTAAGAGTTACCCAAACCCTGCACTTTCTAAACCACAAAATTCCTTCAATGAACGTATTCAGTTGACAACCCCTTCAGATACAGAACTAGTAGGTACATTCGGTAAACATATGAGGGAGGCGAATACTGTAAGTTGCATTCATTTTAAATTGGACGTTTCAATTTTTTTTTATTTTTTTTAATGAAAACTGTAGGTTTTGCTTAAAAAATAAGTCAAATTCAGAATTCTTCAATTAAAAAATTATCATATTTGGCCATGAGCCCCTTCCTTAGATTTTTACTAAACTATTCCAGTTCTATTTGTATTCCTTAGCAAAGTGGCTGACATCTGGCGATCTTCGTTTCTTTGTGATTGATCAGGAAAATATTTTGGCTTTATGAAAAATCTGTAATTTTTTCTGAGAATCATAGAAAGTCGAATTTTTGAGATAAATTCTAAAATTTACAATTTTTCATCAATTTTCGAATGAATTTAATTGCTTTATTAAAGAACGACGCTGCACGAATGTAATCATCAAATTTCAAATTCAAACTTCCAACCATGTAATTGCACGATTCTTTGAAAATTACTGATTTTTATACGAGCTTGTGTATTTTTTTATTTCCAGTTACGAATGCTATATTCAATTCATACTAACATTTTTGCATCAATACTCCTAAAAGGACTGAAAAAAGCAAATGGCCCACTCGCTGAACATTTTTTAAAATTTTATTTATTTATTTATTTTTTTTTTACCGTGATACTTAATGCCTATAGGTCACGGCCTCGGCACATCTTAATATTTGCAAATTAATTGAAGAATTCAAGACTAGTATGTTGTAATTTTCGGATTTTATTAATGTTAATTTCTTTTTTACATGATATCGACATTTTTAAAATTTTTCTATTGTGAGATTTTTCAGATATTTTTAATGTCAGTTCAATATCATAATTGAAAACATTTTACAAACATGCTTATTTCACATGTAAACAAGTTTTTCATTTCACGTTTTACATGTAAAATCAGTCAAAAGTGGTCGTCTCCTTTATCATTTAATTTTATAATTTATACTCCTCAAATTCATTACAGGTAACTCATGAGAAAGTAGAATGTTTTATGTATGGTTTTATTGTGAAAATGAGTATTATAAAAGACTAGTATGTTCAAAACGGTCAAAAGAAAAAAATAATTGAACAATTCAAGCCAGAAAATGAAATTTTTATATTTTTTTAAACATAACTTTTTAAAATTTGAATTTTAAATTGGAAATTTTCATTGATAAAATTAACTAAAAAATAATAATATCACCAAAGAGAAACCGAATTTACAAATTTTCAATTCAGTTTCTGTTTCAAAAAACCACTGTTTGCACTTTGTATATCACACATTGAGAATGAAAGATACATATCGATGCGATACTTTTCAAATAATATTATAAATGTAATTCAAAGTTGTTGTTTTTTTTGTTTTTTTAATTGAATAATTTTTTACAACAAATACTTAATTGAGGAAAAAATGTATGATGTGACTGTGAATTAGGTATCAAATATTAATTTTTCATATTATTATAACAATCATACATTTTAATTAAATATCCTTACTATTTTTTACATTCTTTACAATCTTTCCATTCTTTACACTTAATTTTCTACACATGTCAAGAATGTAATTTTGCTATCTATAACTTTACATAGACAACACTGGTAGGTAGTTCGGTGAACGAGGCAAGGTTACTATAATATCTTTATAGGTTGGTCCACTCATATACAACCCGCAATACAATTCTTCCCCTCTCACCCGTGCCGGAATTCACCTCATAAGAAAGTAATGGGAAAACTAAATTGCCGTAGACAGATTTTTTTTTCCCTAAACGGTAGCCAATTGAATGTTGTATTTTATAAAAATAATAGAAAAATATATTCAGGGCATCAATATTATGAGTAAAGATCGAAAAAAGCTGTATTCCCATAAGCAGCCTGTGTGATCGGCATACTGGTATGCCACCCTTTGCTAAGTCCTAAGTGGACCAACCTGTAAAGATATTATAGTAACCTTGGAACGAGGGGTATAATATTAGTGTGCGAAATACTATCACACTACAGAGTCAGACTTTAGGCCTTTTTCTGGTGACGCCAGGGCAAGATTTTCAGTGTTACCTGCCTGCGCCAGATTTTTTTTCTTTTCCTAATATTTGATGGACGGAACAGCACAGATCTGATGGAAATTCATTGTGATGTTCATTCGTAATAACTGTCATTAATTTCAGTAATATTCATGAATTCTACAAAATTCAACGTCAATGCAGAAAAAGTAAAAAGTGAAAACATATTAAGGCGGTAAGGAAGCCGGAATTTCTATGCTTGATTGAGGAGAGTAGACCTCATTTTCACCTCAATATTGACCATAAATATCTTAAGAAACAGACATGACAAACAATAGGCAAATGTACGAAACTTTCAAGATATTAAAATGTTAAAATACACCAAATAGCAGTAGAGTAATTTCCTTATCAGTTCGTGGACTGGAAAGGGAATAGTCTCTAGAGCCAGAGGTGCGGTGTCTGTGGAACCAATTTGGCATGCGTGCATCGCCATACGCTCCACCAAACATTATCAGTTCATAGATGCATACCTAAGAATTTAGGTGGCCGCAAAAGTTTCAACTCTGATACTGTCATCCCTGCATCATCATTAAAATCTCGCTTTAAACCGCGGGCAGTTCACAGGATAAAATAGTTAGCTGATTTGCGTTGGATTATAGCCATCATTCGGATGTGCACCTGTGGTAATTTAGAAAGTTTCCTACAGACGCGAAAAGAAAACAACAGTGGATAAATTTGATACGTATGTAAATTTTAAGTATAAACTTTTCTGAGTTCTGGTGTGTTGTACTTACCTGGTACTCCAGCAGTTCTTCGAAGTTCATTTTTCATTAATCTCAGTAAATGAAATGCGGTTTCTTTTCAACTTATGCTGGAAAGAAACAGGTTATCAAAATAACTGTAAAGTAGCAAGATGCCGGCTCGGTGCACTTTCACAGCTGTGAAACGGGGAACTGATAAGGTTATTACTTGGCTGCTATTTGGTGTATTTTAACATCTGATAGCTCAAAAGATTCGTACATTTGTCTATTGTTCGGTGATTTATGTATTTTTCTTTACATATTTATGGTCTTTGAATATTGAGTTGAGGTGAAAAGGAGGACGCTTGATCTTGAAGCATGGAAATTTCGACCCTACATTATATCATATGTTTTCATTTTTCACTTTTTCTACCCATAGTAAGTAGGTATGTATGAAATTGACATTGGTTCTCTAAAATTCATTAATATAACTAAATAAATTAATGACAATGGTGAATCATCAATTTCACAATTTCCATCAGAAGTGGACTGTTGCTGAATCGTATTTGGAAACATGTCCTCTATAATCCATGAATGTATAGGTATCAAAGTATCTAAATATTACACCGATATGCATGTACATTAGGTACAGATCTCACTTTGCAGTGTGGTAACCGAATCTAAGCGACCGTGCTTTGCAGTTGTTTCAGAAGACTGTTGGACGCGCCATGCGGGGAATCACCGAGAGGTATTGGTTACATCACGATAGCACTGGGCGGTCTGCTGATGTGGGCGCTACTTTTTGCACTGCTAGAACACGAGGTCGAGCCTGGAGGACAGCTCTTTAAGCTTATTGTGCTGACATTGGCGAGCTATTTCTCCGGTTGGATCGTATCACTGATGCATTTACCACCACTGTTGGGCATGTTGCTGTGTGGAATCGCGCTAAGAAACGTCGGCTTTTTCAACGTCACCGGCGTGTACCTAGAAATAGTCACCACGATAAGGTTAGTACATTTACTTAAATAAGTATTGAAATGCGTGTTTGTTACATGTATATTGCCAGGGTCATGAATGAGCTGAGTCGGAGATATTCTCTTGTATAGTTTTGACGCCAAGGACTGTCAAATCTCCTCAATACTCTTCGTCATACCGTATGTGAAAATATTTTGACAATTAACGTGTAGGTATCTAGTTATAATTGATCTCAAGGATGAACCAGTTTTCAGAACATTATTTTTATATTTCTCCGATGTAATTTGTACGTCTACCATAACCCATGACTGGAAATATGCATGCAACGATTCAAAATTAGGATATCCTAGTGTAGATCAGCGCTATCTATTTACTCGTATCGTTAAAACTCGATCATGGTACAGTCATGAAGTTACGACTTCTCGATCACCCCGTGGAAACAGATTACCTAGAGGATTAAGGATAAACGTCAGCCGTCTCTTCGGCAGCTCTGATTCTTTAGTTGTATTTTCTCTCTCCTTCGACACTAAGCTCCGTTATCAAAACTAAGCTCTATTGTAAAATGAATATTAATGTTTCATCTCTTTTCCGTCTTGTTCGCAGAGAGGTTGCGCTTGCGACGATTCTGTTGAAAGCCGGTCTGGGTCTGGATGCGGGAGCGCTGAAAAAGCTCAGCTTCGTCGTTGCAAGACTAGCGTTCACGCCGTGTTTGGCCGAGACTGTCGGAGCGGCCGTGGCAGCTCACTTCCTGTTAGGCTTGCCGTGGATCTGGGGCTTGCTGCTCGGGTAAGTGAGTATTGTAATTTTTCGGTTGGCGACGAGGAAAGAATATCGGAGAAGCCGAGAGCGTGTGAAAATTGCACGTTAGTCGCGTTTTCCCCTTTCTTTAGATATGGCACATCGATGGCCTTTTTATGAGCGTACAAAACCTTTGTGAAGTGTTTCGAGTGATCGTCGTTGCTTTTTATCGCCGTCTGCGGATTTCATATTCGCCGGGAATGAGGAAAATAAAGCGAAATGGGGCAATATATCGCGTTTGTTCAATGATTCATCGTATACACGTATCTTCCATTTTTATTTACAAAATGCGACGTATCGAAATAGCGGCTGCTCGCTTACGAGTCGCAAATAGTATAGCCAAAGACATAATGGAAGACACGTCCCATATTCAGATTTGTGAACCTTTGCGAGTACATATACTCGTACACGGCGTCGCGCTGCACAGCTTCCAAAAAGCTCTCAGAACATTCTGTCATCCGAAGGCGGAAACTTCACTGACCTGAAAAGAACTCGGCGAACTAATTTACAAGTTTAATGTTTTATCGCGGGTTAATTACATAGTTCTACTTTTACTTTTGGAGATAGTTTCTGTAAAAGATAACTGATAGCCGCGGTTGGCTGGAATATTCATTCGAAGCTGTGCTTTCTCACCACTTTGTACGGGTTTTGAGCACTAGGTAGTAGGTACCTAACTTTTTTGTAGCGAGCACTTCTCTGGCTGAATGCTATACTCAGCGTTTGCGGGGGAAAACTTAGCATACATTTGAGATGATAGGAATACGTAAGAACGACTTCTTAGGTACCTAATTTCTGCCTATAAGAAAAGATTACTAGGTACCGCAATCATGTAGTATTTAGGGATGGTGACTGAAACGCATTAAATTTGGATGGGGAATCTGGCGTGACCTATATAACAGTAATAATAAGTACAGTACACTCTCGATGTTTTGAACTAATGGAGGAAAAGGGTCGTTCAAATAATCAAAAAGTCAAATAATATGGATTTTTATTATTAGGTATTATTATTATTATTTATTTCATCTCTCTTTCCTGTAGGAATATATCTGTTTGAACTCTACATTTAAAACAATGCAGAAAAACAAAGGAATCCAAATTAAATTTTCGTAAATTAATTCTTCTCAAAAAAATCTGTAACCAATTTCTGCTTCGAAAAGTTCAATTTTTTCATAGCAGTATCTCGCCACCTCCTCATCATGATTTCCTCGACTAGTGTTATTTCTCCTTGCTGCTCCATATAAGCGGCGAGTGCTGTCACAGTGGCTTCATCTCTTTGGCGTGACTTAAAGTCTCTTCAAGTACCCATTCATCTTCATCTTCATTACTTCTGCCTTTTTTACCAGTTTCTTCTCTATTCACAATTTCAGTGATGTCACTGTCGGTCATACCAAATTGTTTGTCAGCGTCCATCCACCCATGTTACAACTGTACCTACTGCATCCTGATACCTCTTCTTTGGCAGTTCAAACAGCTCTGTATCTCTATATCAACCACTTTTTCCTGCCCTTCACTGCTCTTTAAGTTTTTAATTTCATTCAAATTTAGGATTTATCCCCAACACTGATTCGTAGCTTTGTGATCCAAAAGCTTTCGTCATGGTTGTATCACAGTTAATGGTTCAACTTGGTTCTAGGCTTCAGAAACAAATCGAATTACGTCAAGCACATCTATTTTCTTTAACATTTCCACATGCTTTTCTTCATCATTAGAGAGAATGAAGCTCAAAAGCTGCTTTCAATGAATCTTTTTCAAAAATTCTTGTACGTCCTCATCCATTGGTAGACTTATTGATGTGATATTTGATGGAAGGAAAATCGTTCTTACACCGCCTACTTTTAATGATTTAGAATTTCCATGGCCTGACGTACGGAGACTCGCTTTTCTTGGTAAACTTTTCTCTTCAAGAAATTTGTTCACTGAAGGGACAAATTCTTTTTGAAACTATAAAATAAAAATTTGACAGTCTATTCGGGCACTTCTTTGGGTATGAACAAGCTAACAAAACGCAACGCACTCATCGTATATTGCACAGTTGCATGTAACTGTCCCTGCAGAATCAAGCGTAGTGGAAGTTCAAATATAATGGAAAAATCAAATTATAGGTAGGACATTTTCAAGTTCAAATAATCCGAAGTTCAAATGATCGAGAGTATATGTGAATTCATGTCTGAGTGTTATAATAGGGGCAATGAAAAGGTGCGACAGGGACATTCTGCAGAGATGAGCTACTACAGTAATAAAAGAAAAATCATTTCCGATTTTTACGTTAATATATTTTGTGAAAATTGTGCTCGCAAGAAAACCATACAGGGTGATGAACGAGAAGTCGCACCATAGGGCCAACATGCGATAAGGCGCAACGGCGCCGACACGATAACACAATCTCCGCTAAATGCATTACATACACGTTGCACGTTACTACATGTTTGCCTATGGTGCGACTTCTCGTTCATCACCCGGTATACAATTAACTAAAGAATAATACAGTCATTTTTTTTCGATGTAGTTGCGATAGCTTCGTCCCAGATATCTGCTGGTGACAGGCTAGAACTGATGGAAAAAGGCGATAGCTTGTGGAACAAGTCAGTCACTTCGTCTTTCGTCAACGAACTCAAACTATCCAGGTCCAGGTTCTCAACCAATTCCACTGGTCTGTAACCGGAATAATACTGGAGTTTCTCGAATTTATAAATTACTATCGATGATGGTCTCGGTCCGTGAGATATTTGGTACTGCATCAGTTTTTTATCCTCGTTCCATGGCACTTGTGTTCCTGGACTCTTACCGAAACATGGGAACATTTGTTGCGTAAATTGTAAAAAATTGCAATAATCCTCGTGTATGAAAACGAGTACCTGTTCATCTCGTTCAGGATTGCGTACATCCAGTTGGAGGAAGGCGGTTTCATTCAACTGGAAATCAAGGTTTTGATATTTTTCGACCCCAAATAACCCGGCACACAGATTGATGAGCTTCCCTTTCTCATAGTTTGCTAAAGGGTCCCTGAAAATTTAAAATATAAATATAATTATTTAATGGAAGTTGTTTCTCATTTAGGGAATGATTGACGCAAATAAATACACTGCTCGCAATAACATTTTAATTCAATTCTATATGTAGAGTATACCAATTCACAATTTCTTCCGTCTGTAGTCCAGAGCGCTTCCGGCTGCTATGCCATCTTCAATGGAGTACCCTAACATTTTACTCTTTGTCGTCCTGTATTTATAGTGGTGTGTAGTTTGTAGTACCGTATGGTAAAACCTATTTGGTGTGTTCCTATTTTTTGTTGTCTGTGGTTATAATGTCTGTCCAATCAGTGAGTCTTATGTTATTAATTGGAATAGGTTCTCGCTTTGGAAGTTGATTGTTGTCTTTCTTAGGTGGTTTTGTTTTGTTTTCGCCTTTATTATCTCAAGTTGTTCTTTTAATTTTCTTTTTCTTGTGTTGTTTTCTATGTGTAGGATTTTGTCTTTTTTGTCAACTTGTGGTTGATGTGTCCCTGGTCGTTGCAGTGTTTTCCAAAGAGTGATCTCTATCATCCTTCAGCTACTGTGATTTCTCATGTTCATTTATTCTAGTTGTGAACTTTCTGCCTGTTTCTCCTGTGTGGGTCCTTTAAATAACTCTAACTAGGAAATGATATCTATGGGTGTTGTTTCTGCAGGTATTTTCTGTTTCCTGGGGCAGAGTATTGATTTTGTTTGTCTGCAAACAAACACACCACCCCCGCTCCCCACTGTTTTCAATGATAAGTGTTTTAGGGTAAATGTAAAGAAGCTCTCGTACCTAGGTATATAAGTATGGCGATGACTTTTAAATAGAATCATATAGCGTACAAAATTTCAATAGTAGGTACAGTAGGTACCTACTTGTTTCCAAAACTTGTTTGATTTTTTTTTTTTTTGTAGAAAAATGTTAAACAAAAATATTTAAAAGGAACTTTGTTTTTAGTTTGCTTCATTTCATTATTTCAGCGTATCCCGGTACCAGCCTGTTACCATTTAGCGGGTGCTCTAACCAAACCCCTTCCTGTTATCTCGCTGGAGGACCAGATTTGCTATTAGAATCACTGATAATTCTGCCAGGTTACTTTTATTTCCTAGCCAATCTTTTCTTGTTTTGATGTTCATTTGTAAAAATGGTGAATAACTGCTGTATTTGTTCTAAAAACAGTAGGAAAATCTTAAACTGATTCCCAAAAGTAATGTACAGCTCAATAAGACGTACATACACTGACATTATGGACGGAACAACAAAAAGTGATTGTTTAGTTTCGCATACTCCATATTATTAATCCATCCTTTAATAAAATATTAGTGGGACTCTTAAAATTTTGAACGCTTCCAGTTCTTTGGTGTAGATCGATGTTCTCCTGATGAGAAAGTTATGAATATTGACATTAGTTACAGCCAGAATTTTCCCAAATCTCTCGATAGCGTTATCAGATTTGAGATTTTATCTTTCTTCTCTCGTGAACGAATGTATAGGGATTAATGTAATTAGGTAATAACAGAAATTTTTGTAAAGCGTAGATATCAGGACATATGTCATTTGCAGATCGCAATTGCGATGAATACTGAACTATCAGGCTGCACAAAATCCTTTATTATGTAGTTTAACATATGTAATTACAATAGTCTCTACCGACTAACTTTTCCGAGATGTAAACCGAACTACTTAACCCCTTTGGACATAGGCCTCCCCTGAGGCTGCACAAAATACTCATTATAAAATTAATTTTCAAATCTCATCATAAAAAATAAAAAGTTAATTTCAAGAAAAGAGAAAGAAAAGAAAAACTATGAAGAAAATATACCTTCATTAATTGGGACTCGGAGCCAAAGTGGCTGACATCTAGCGGATGTTTTGTGAACTTGCATTGAGTGATCAATGGAGAAAAAATAAATATGTCGCGCGGGTTACGCGCGGGTCGGGCTGGCAACTGATAACGTACCTCTCATTCTTTAGTTCACCACACTTCTATTAATTTTGCTACCTGACGTATTAAATTTTTAATCGTAAGTTCGAATATGTAGCTCCCTACAGTTCAAATTTGATGCATGTCCTTCATTTCTTAATTTTATAATGATTTTTTGAAAAACCCGTATTTCCCATTTACGGGAATGATAATTAGGTACGTCTGTAATTACTCAACCTTTCATTAGGAAGTGCACATTAGCGCTCCTACATTCCGTTCCACATCCCAATTGAAGGCGATTGAATTATCAGTGATCCTGTCCTCCAGCGAATAACAGGAAGGGGTCTGGTTAAAGCACCCGCTGAACAGTAACAGGCTAATTTTGTGGTTCAGCTTGAAACTTATAATATAGGAACACTATATTATGTAAGTGGGTTTATGTGAGAGTACCTAACTATTTTCATGTCAAAAGTATCAAAATTAGACAATGCTTTAGAATTGCGCGCTCTGCTGATACCAAGGAAACAGATGTAGGTATTCCAAATATGTACCATTTGTTTGTTTATTCGTTCATTGTTCATAGTTCATTCATTTGTTCATTCATGCATTCCGTTTCATTTTGTTTTAGTTCGTTCGCTCATTTGTTCATTCATTCACTCATTCATTTTCGCACAACTGATATCTGCAACATCAAAATCTTCCACCAAGTTAGTTATTAATCATCGTAAGCTTGAATGTTCCTGCGTAGATTAAACCCAGCCAATTGCCAACATGTACTGGACGTTGTTGTACCTACCTATCTCAAAGATGGGATTCTATGCCTAACCCTTTAATATTTTTCATTTTGAACCTCAGGATGCATAAATCGGAAAATGGAAGGGAACTTCGTGCGACTTTGTGAATTATAGGTACTCTTTTCAATACTCACGGTATTCGTTGTTGTTTGTTGTTGATCATTTCGCGTATGTAAATGATTTCTACCTCCTTTTCATTATCATTGTATGACACTTCCAAAGTAGACGATGACTCAGTTTCCAATGTGACAGCCGACAGCCCTTCCGGATTTATTTTTGAGGTGTCGAACTGCTCTAGAGGTCGAAACGAATCCCATTCTGTCTCCATTTCACGTTTATATACCATTAGTGATGTGTTCGGGACTGTTCCACGGGATATAAAAAACGCGTCGTAGTAGTCATCAACTGTCATACTAGTCCGTAGTGGGTTATGCTGACCGCGGCATGGCAGCATCATTTGTCGAATTTTACGTTTTGTGTCCTCTGGTCGTGTGATGAAAGTGAGCGTGTGGGGTTCGCAATCCGGCGCTCCGTTTGCATAAGCATTCAGATTTAAGTATAAATTATAATAGCACGTTTTGTTGACGAGTTCCCAAATCACTCTTTTGCAAAGGTCCAGCTTCAATGCGTCGCTAGCATTACAAAGCTCATTTGTGCTGGAAAGTAGGCACAGCTTATTACGTGTGATCTCTGAATAATCGATTTATGAATAAGGAAAACGTACCTCAAGTATAAGTCAGTTTGATATAAGCCCTCGATGTAAAGTTCTTCTATTTCGGCCGGGCCGCGTTGTTGGGCTGTTACTGAATTCAAATGGAACAGGGAGCCGAGTAATGAGTAGAGAATTAGCATCAACATATGTGCGGCTATTGGCTTCTGAGGTTTCCAGCGTCGGGTAATGAGGAGTATGTTTTACGCTTGATGTCTTGATTTCGAATGCGTGAGCTAACAGTGAGTTTGTTATAAATGTGAGTACATATCTATACATTTTATGGGCGCATATGTCAAATATCTACATGTACCAATAAATGTATCTGGCGTACCTATATAATTATATTGGTTATAAATTACAAATTCTGTTTGGAATTTAAGGGTTCCCAAAAAATATGTTGTTAGATGACTGTAC
Source organism: Acanthococcus lagerstroemiae (assembly GCA_031841125.1). Classification (NCBI taxonomy): domain Eukaryota; kingdom Metazoa; phylum Arthropoda; class Insecta; order Hemiptera; family Eriococcidae; genus Acanthococcus; species Acanthococcus lagerstroemiae. Next base: position 30,754,146 of record CM063110.1, on the reverse strand, counting down.
TCAGGCATCTACATGAAAACAAAATGTAATGCAAAAGTATCTTTGTATTTCATGCATTGCGTGAGATTGCCGAGTATAAATTGTAGGTATCAGATATTGTGAATATGGATGTTCTGGGATAATAATTAGAGCTGTGATATCAACATAATCTTATAATGAATGAGTTTAATTATTAATTTATTGATGTGTAGCATCGACGCTTGAATGTCAACTATTTAATACCACCTACATCAAAAATGTTCTGATCGTTAAATACATAGACTGTCATCACGACGAATTATCATTATAAATTAGGTGGGCAAGCTTTGTTGATAATGATTGATCTTTTATCAAATATGTTGACTATTAAAATTATAACAACATGAAATTTTACAATAAATCAGAAATTAGCAAAAGACTATCAATCTAAGCAAGTGTGCAACCGAGGAGGGGGCTAGAGGGCTAAAGCTCCTTCCAGAATTCTTCGAAATTTTTTCAACATCAATCTTGAAACGAAAAAAAAAATTGATGCTGATGGCCTGATGCGGTTACATTACGTCGTAGGTTCGTACAAATTTGAGCTCATTAAAATAGGTAGCCAAATCAGGTAGATGCCAAATCGAGCTTTCACCCCTGCCTAAGTTTTTTCCCTAAATTTTAGCCCCCCCACAAAAAAGTTCTGGTTGTGCTCCTGAATCTGAGCACTAACTAGTGCTGGCTCAATATCAATAATGAACGGTAATTTTTTGAACTATCTAAAATACTTAGCTGCAATACGCCTGAAAATGTTTCTTCTTACATATACTTTATTTTTCTCATTTTATATGCACACCGATGACATTCCCTCCTTCCCAAAAGGCAAACCAGTAGAAGAAGTTAAAATGCATTATTATTGGAATTTTTCACGCCTTTTAGTTTTGTACCAGTTTTCAAACATGCCAAAATTTGTAACTGTTCAAGTCGGAGCAAAAGGTTGATATGTTGACTGTTGACTTTTGTAAATAAAAATAGGTAGGTAACTAGACTTTCAAATGACAATTCTCGCATCTTGGTGGATAATAGTGTTGTATTTTCCATGTAAGAACTTCAGACGATAAAAAAGTTTTATAATAAGGACATAATGAGTCTAAAAATCTTGATGGATGAATATTACTAGGTATCTATTCATAACTGAGGAAAAGGTAACATTGTAGTCTCCTGCATTTGTTTTTATGTATTACCTAATCACCTAATGTAATGAGCCTGGACTTTTGTAGAATGTACATAGGATAGGGTAGCAACAAATGAGTGGAAAGAACAAAATAATCATCAAATTTAATCATGGTAGAAGAATGGTACCTATGGTAAACAAAATTGTCGATAGTTATTGATTTCTTTTTTAATTATCAGCCATTATACTAGCTCTAATAAATAAGATGTAGATGAATAATACCCGCTTTATTCTTCTAATATCTTGAATGACAATTTTCTTAATGAATGAGTGAGGTTGTAGCTATGTCTTGAACCCATCAATTTTGGCACGAAGTTGTAAAGTTTCAACAGTAATATAGAACTGTCACTTACAGAATTTCAGTAACATCTGTTATCTATAGGACTGTTAAGTACTGAAGGAGATTAGTGTGAGATGTCTAATGACGGAGACAGAAGTAGCGTCGACATATGTTAGCCTTGGTTCCAGTTTTTGTTTTTGTAATAGCCATTACCAGCAGCAATTTTTTTTTTTAATTATCAGCCATTATACTAGCACTCTATTACATAATATATAGATGCTTAATACCTACTTCGTCCCCTCAATATCTTGAATGACAACCTTTTGGGTGAATGTGTGAGAGTGCACCTATATGCCTTGTAAGAAAAAGTTATATCAAAATGGATGCATTTTGGTCTGTGAACGTATTTGGTGCATCTGTTTAAAGAGGCAAAGGAATCACACTATTATTGTTAAAACGTGTGATTGTAACAATTGAGGAGCCCACATCCAAAGTGACCTAACTGCAAAATTTTAGTTTTGAGAAAAACAAGCAGAACTGTTAAGTAGGTAACGGATTTTTTAAAGGTAGGAACCAATAAGTTCAACCTTCAAGAAAAATTTGTTGTTTTTGCAAAGTATGCTCCCAGCGCGGCAAGACAGTGTGTTAAAAACAAAAACTCATGAAATCATAATTTTGCTGTTAGGTTACTTTGAAAGTGGGCTCCTCAATTGTTTTCCATAGTAATTGAGTACGTACATGTATATAATATAAAGGTGCTTTCACTAACAAGATAAAAATATAATTATGAGGTTATGAACTCTGGCTGGTTTTGCTATACGAACATCAGCCATGGCGCTATCCTTCACTAACTAAATAAATACGGCAAATGTACCTAACATATGATGACCATAATATTGAAAGCTTCTAAGGGTCACTTCTGGAAAAATTAACTTTTTGCTAGATTCGGTTTGGAAGCATTGATGTATATACATAATTACATATGCTGACCACAGTAATGTTCAATAATCTATCTTCATCCGTTCGCAGAAAACATTTACAAATTGTTATTGCAGTTTACTCTGAGAAACGAATGTCCATTTTTCGAACAGTTTCATTTTTGACCCTTTCGATGGTTGTAATCAATAATCACCTAGCGAATGCATACATATAATCTCCTCTTCCTCTTCATTGTCGTTGAATGACCCTCGTAAAGTACAGAGGACGATTCGTTGATGTCCACTGCTCTAGAGGCGTGAACCAGTCTGCATCCGCTGTTTTCATGTGTTTGTGAACCATTCCCAAAACTGGTAATTTTCAATTGGAAACGAACACGTAATAGTTGTCGACTGTTATACCGGTTGGTAAATGCTTATGCCCACCGTAGCAGAGCATTTTGCATACGCTGTACGACTGAACAGTCTTTTCCTATTCACTTTTATAAATATGAATTTGGGCGGTTCACATTTCGATATTTTAAAAATAAAAGATGCGTAGCTAAGGTGCAAATCCTAGAAACTATTGGTGTCAACAGTTTTTTTTTTAGTTTTTTTTAGAAGATATAAATGTTAGAAATGTAAGTCGACAAGCAAATTATTTTGTTTCTTAATTTCTCAAACGTGAAGGTAACAGGCAAAACATCTTGTAAATAAATTTGTAAATATTCGAAAAACATGTGAATCTCTTTTCTGAAATCTCTCAAGACACTTTTTTATAAATTTGCTGAATAATTTTTCAGTTTTTACGATGAGGGGAGGGGTGAAAATGATACGTTGTATCACTCTGCACCCTTGAATCCGCCCTCCCGTTCCGATACTAAGACTGGAAATCATCATGATTTAGTTCTGCGAATACGGTTTCACACTGAACCAACTTCCCTGGTGCAATAGTGGCGAGTAGTAGCAGATCTTTGAATCTTTGGTCTCTCTTATGATAGAAGATGAGTTTCATAAACTAAATTCGTGATTTGTAGTAAAGATTTTCCAGTGTCATTTTTATAAATATTTACTTTTGGTGAAAACCAGTTTCAAATAATGTAGATAAAGTAACGGAATTCCAGATTTAACGAAAAATGTTAATACCGTGTGTGTGTATATGTATGTTTCTCTAGGTAAGTGTGTGAGAGTGTGTTTCTGAAGACAAAAGTAATGCACGTCAAGTTCAGATGTTTCTTTGCGTTTTAAAAAACAGTCATGAAGTCAGTTTTCTTCATATGTACTTATCTATTCCTGTTTGGTGTTACTGATGTGTGCAATAGACTACGCATATGTTATTGCACGTATTGAACATGAAATACTTCTTCTTACATGGTCGGTAGATAACACATAGACTAACAATGACGATGACGAATGTTTGAATGTGCAAAATAAAAAATATTGCCGCCACATCCACATCTGGCTGTCAAATACGTGTTCGTAAATTATTTAAATATAAATAAATTTTCAAGATTGAAAAATTCAAAAAATTATTTCAACTACGTAGGCACTTGTTATTGCTTATATTGGTCGCTGATCCGAATTTGGTGGCGACGCTTCATTGCAGAGATATGGTCTCAAGAAATTGTTTAAAATAAGGGAAAATTGGTGGGAAAATGACCTTAAATGAATTTTGGAGGTGGCTCTGAATTTGTCCCGAAAAACTAAGTGATATCCACCCGCCTAGGGTGTCAAAACTCATTGAAAAATTTTTCGTCCACAAGGAGACATTTGTGTGGAAAATTTTTTAAATTTTCAAGAATTAAAAAAAAAATGACTGAACCAATTATTTTTGCTCAGTTTTTCTCGGTGAGTTGAAATTCGTCGTCCAAATTTGGCAATAATGCTCCGTTCCCAAAATACGCCCAAAAGTTGGGGTAAAATAGGCCAAAATTAACTCTAGTTCAATTTAGACCGTGGATTTTATTTTTCCCCGACAAATTCAGCTTTTTCCGATCCTGTGACGCCTATACTCTCCGAAAATTTTTTTGCCAAAAAGGAAAGAAAAAAACATGATGTAGGAGTGTGGAGAAATTTTCAAACAGCAAAAAGTTTGAGTTAACCCCGTACTCTTGCTTGATTGTGGTCACTGAGTTCAAATCCGTAGCCTAAATTAGGCGGGATGCTCCGTTGCCGAAATGTGATCAAAATTAAAAGGTAAAATTGATCGACACCTAGTCAAAAACGTATCTAGTTCAATTTTTACGGCTGATTAAATTTGTGTAGAAAAATTTAGTAATTCTCACCCCGTTTCGATGTCGAAACTCTCCGAAAAATTCCTCATCCAAAAAAAGAAATGATGTAGTATTAAGAAATTTTCAAAATTTCAGAGTTCAAAAAAAAATTCCAACTTAAAAGTTTTGTCGCTAAGTTCAAATTCGTTTTCCGAATTCTGTGACGACGTCCGTTCCCGAGGTACGTTCAAAATATGAAGTAAAATTGGTCAGAAAATGACAATAATTCTATTTCGGCGGCGGATTTCCGAAGCGTTTTAGAAAATTTTTTGCTTAAAAAAAGACCGTGTACAGAAATTTTAAAAATTTCAAATTTGAAAAAAATTTAGTCAACTACGAATTTTGGTGTAATTTTAGTCGCTGAGTTCCAATCCGCTGCGTTCAAATTCAGCGACGACGCTCGGTTACGGAGATATTGTTAAAGAATTGTTTCTAATTAGGGTAAAATTGGTCATAAAATAATAACTGATTGAAAGAAGTATTGATTTGGAAAACATTTTAAATGGAATGAAGGAGATTTTGAACATAGAATATCCTATAAGAATAAATAAAAATAAAGTTAAAGCATAGGCATAGCTAGAACTTTTTCCAGAGAGGGACGAAGAGGTAGAATTATAAGCTATCAGTGGGGCGCCAGTCACACATTTTCGTTGTCTAGCATCTAGGCCTCTAGGCGCATCCTATTTTCTGCAAATTTTATTCAGTTGGCTTTAAATATTCAAAAATAATCTTGTGTGCACTGGAACATAATTTTTTTCGAAATCCAGGGGGGATTGCCCCTCGCTGGCTACACCCATGAGCTAAAGTAATGGTATGTAATCGATGTGAATATGATAGATTAAATATAAATGTGGCAGTTTCTATAAAAAGGGGTAACTTTGTCGATTGATCAAAGTCTCAGAAAACGCGAAAAAAAAATTTTTAGTAAAAAAAATCAATTTTGAGATTTTGGTTGATTTCAATGAAAAAACATCGCATTAAGGAAGAGACAAAATTTACGTGTATGAGAGAGAAGAGGGAGAGAGGGAGAAAGAGAATTATGAAAGAGACTGAGATGAGAAAAGAATGCGAATGTCTGCATTCGCTTCTTCGCGGTTTTTCGGAACTTACAAATAAATCCGATGATCTGAATTGTTACCAGGTAGAAGAGCGAAAAATTACCTTTCCAACAAGCCCTGGTCGTGGTCGGTAACGTGATTCCGCGGCGAGTTACGGCCACTTGAAGGAGTGGGAGAAATAGGTGTGTCTAACTTTAAACACGTTTTTCCCGAAAACGCGTATTCTCCAACGTTACCCTCATCTTTAACCCCTTGTATCTCCGCAACAAAAAACGCTACAGATCTCGCCGATAGCTCATTGGAATGGGCATTCATTCCTCTATTACGTACTGACTGTAACTCAAAATTCATCAAATCGACAACGTTATCCATTTATAGAAACTGCCACAAATATTGGGCCCGAAAAATTGAGGAAGTAAGCAAATTTTGCTATGTATTTAGGGAGTTTTAAAAAAATGGAAAAAGTAAAAGGAATATTAGTAGCAGAATAGCACAAGCCTAATTAGCATTTCATCAAAGAAGTAATCTTTTCAAATTAAAAATAAATCGGAAAATCAAAATATTGTTCTTGAAAACTTATGTTTGGAGTATAGCCTTGTATGGATGTGAAGTTTGGACCATAGGAAAATTAGAGAAGAGAAGGATCGAAGCTTTTGAGATGTAATTGCTATAGGCGGATATTTAGCTTCAAATGGACGGATGTGGTGAGAAGCTAAGAAATGAGGAAGTGCTTAACAGAGTTGGAGGTAAAATGGATATTCGGAATTGTCTGAAGAGAAGGAGAGATAAACTAAGAGGGCATAATTTGAGGCACCCGTGAATAATATCACTACTGCTAGAGAAAAGAGTGGAAGGGAAGAATTGGGTTGGGGTCGGCAAAGATTCCAGCATGTTCAGCAGATAATCAAGGATGTCAAATGTAAGTAAGTGTTATTACGAAATGAAAGAACTCGCACGAGATAGGGAGAAATGGAGTTCTGCATTACATAAACCGATCATAAGACTGATAACCTTATCATCATCAATGCAGTTTTATCTGCGAATTTGAATTTGTCTCGAAGAATTGAGTCATTGTCACCCACTTTCGGCGCTGATGCTCTTTGAAGAATTCTTCACCCGAAAAAGACATGATGTATAAAGTATAATAACTAGAGTTAAGTGCACGCCCCTATTTAATCTTCCCCCTTAACTTTTTCAAGTCTCTCAGTTTCGGAACCATCTGGTGAATGATAACCCACCGTTTGAGAACTACCAAAAAGCAATTTTTAAGTAGACCAGCTTTGCATTGAATGTTAGAACTATTTTTCATTGGTGGTCTACTAAAATGAATTATACACTTCTCTAATGTTTAGCTGATAATAAAAAATTTTCTCGTTAACACTAGTTAAGTGACTCTAAAGTTGACAGCTGTATTATGTTGCGATATTTCATAATTTCTTTATTAAAACTCAAATTTCCATATGTTACTATTAATCCTACTCATTCTAAGGTAGATAGATAGATAAATAAATAAATAAACAAACAAATAATTAAATAAAAGTAAATAATGTAAATAATATGAATACGCCTCGTAACGAAATATATTTATACGTAAAGTAATATAAAATATATATGAATAAATAACATGAATAAATGACTAAAAGATAATAATAATATGTGGGTGCTAATAGAAGGCATATATGTTATCAAATGTTATTTATTTTAGATAAATTTTCATTCTCATCAGCAGGGACAACAGAAGTAGACCCATGTGGCCTGACAGGAAGAAAGGGACCTCAGTGCAAAAAACATTTTTGTGATAACAACTGTTTTTGACTAATTTTTGACCGCTCTTTCGTCTGGTGTTGTCGAAAAAATTCTAAAAAATTTTCCCAAACGTCTGTAAGTCTTCAAAGTTGAGTGTCCTCGTAACGTGAAAACGTTATCAATTTCGTTTATCCGCTGTCCTGTACCTAAAATTTACATGTCCCTTTCTTGCTGTCAGGCCACGCATCCTTTTCTAACGGAGGAACAGTCTCATTCGATGGAGGAACATCCTCGTTCAATGGAGTAACATCGTCATTCAGTAGAGTAACATCTTCGTTCATCGGGGTAATATCGTCAGTCATTGAAGTAACATTCTCATTCAATGGAGGCATGTCATTTGATGGAGGCACATCTTTCTCTGCTAGGCACACATCTCCCTTGGATGGTGACTCATTCTCATTTGTGTTTGATGGACTTGTCTTCATGATGGCGGATACACTTTGTGTCTTCCTTCCGGTAGATGAGGAAGCCTTCTTTCTGCTTCCTGAGGCTCCTTCTTGCTCAGTTGTGGAAGTTCTTTTCTTTCGCTTTTTTCCAGTTTCTTGTTTTTCAGTTTGGCGCCCACCTTGGTTTTCCAGCCAAGAGATAGCCTCATGTACCGAAATGGGTGTTGACACTAAATCATCGAAATTAAAGTTCTCGACAAATTCCACCGGACTATAAATGTATTCCATTGATTCGTTGAGGATTTCCTTCAATTTGTATATCATTATAGATGATGGCCTCGATCCAAAGGATATCTGGTACTGCATTCGAAATTCATCTTCGTCGTAGTTGTTCAGTCTTTCCATATTTCGGCCGAAGCAAGGGTACATACCCTGTTTGAAAACGGGCTTTATGTGGTATTTTGATAATTCTGGAAACGCTAAAATCTGCTCGACGTACAATGTACTCGGCGGCTTTTTATTGAGATAAAATAAACCGATATTTATCGTGAAGGAGAGTTTCTGGTATTTGTCACAGTTGAATAACCGTTTGCAGGTGTCATAGAGCAGCCGTACATCGTCTTTCGCTTGTAGCGGGTTTTCAGGAGGATTTGGAAGGCGTGGAGGATTTTCGTCTGCAGTAGTGGCGGCCTCTAGTATGTACCTGAAAATGAGGAAATTCAGAATAATTTGCCTTTAAAAACGTCTGCTTTTAAAACAATTACTGAACACAAATCTCCGTGTTGTTGTTTCTTTTCTTTTGGATTTAATTTTCGTTTTCGTGTATTGCGACTGGTAGCTAGCTACCTGTGACGTATGAGTTTTGCTTACACCATGATATTCGCGAATTACATGCCCTGTAGAAGTGCTGCGATCGCTCGACGAGAAGGTGATCCTGTTATCAGCGTGATAAGATTGGATGACTATAATCTTTTGATTTTTAGTAGATTTTTGAATTTATGCATTTGTCTCGGCAAAATGAATGTTTCTATTGGTGTGGACAGTTTTTTGAACTTCATCCGTCGAGGCTATCGGTAACCCTTTGTCTTACCCATGCAGCTTACGAAATCTAGTCACATTTTCAATGTAATGATAAAGCAGAGCGACAAGAGAAATTTTACTGAAATGTTCGCTAAGTTGAACAATCATCATCAGTTACAAAGCCTTCGTCTAACACGACACCTTTCCTTAGATGACATTTCTTGAGAATTTTGAAATCTCTAACTGTGAATTTGTTGAACGCTTCTCCTCCGGGAGACGCAACTCCTAGCATGAATTTCGCTAGGTGAGTTCCCTTATAATAGATAGGAATACGTTCTAATATTACAATTGGACGCTATTATAAGCAAAAACTAGGCAAGCGACAAAATCTGTTTTTTGAGAAAACTTAACATTAAAAGCCAATGAATAATGCCGGTTTACGAACACAGCGTTTACTGATAAGTTTTTTCTAACGTGGATACTCATTTTTGTACCGCGAACCCAATTTTAAATAATTCTACTCTTCACGCTCTTTCCAACGATACTACTAACTCATTTTGTCAACAAATGTTGCTTGCCCATCAGTTTTTCCAGGAATACTAGTGTGTATCCTGAAACATAGGGAAATTAACGGACTTACTTTTCTCAATTTTGTTCTTTAGGGAACCGCATTATGAAATCTTTAAAAGCAATGTATGAAGGATGTCAGTAATCATGTAAAATATTGACAGCAGTAGGTTCAAAAATACATGCCATTGGTTTGACATAATTGGTTCTCATAAGTAAGTATATTCCGGGCCTCATTTATTTCATTCTACAATCCATGTATGTTCTCTGAAGACAACAGTTCCACTTCTTCTGCCATACTAACAGATTACGCTACAACACTTCCTCAAGCTTTCTTTTTCGCTAAACTCTAGTTGCGGTCAGATACATCTGAAAAGTACTAGTTGCGGTTGTGAGCCTGAAGAGTAGGTACGAGTTGCGTTTACAGGCCGAAAATGAGATGTACGAGTTGCGGTCATGCCATAAATTTTTATTTACCAAAAAAAAAAAAAAAACAATGAGACGTATTTACAAAAAAAAACTTTTCTTTTTTCATGCATTTGGCAGAAATTTGTAGGATAATCCTTTTACAAATTGTAATCGGTCAATTTTTCCGTTGCGGTATATTCCGTCATTTTTTGAAGAATAAACGCCTCCTTCGTTATAGACTTCTGAGTACGCAGAATTCTTCGGTCGCTGGTACAGTTCATTTTGGCATACGTACTGGTTTGGATTTCTGTGAGAGCTTCAAGAAGTACATAAATATTCGGATGGGCGGCATAGAACATATTATTAAGTTTTGCATTGAAGCTCTCACATGCGTTATAGTTGTTCGCGTAATTGAGCAACTGAACTCAGCCCAGATGGATGGTGGAAATGTTGAGGAAGGCAGGATATAATTCTCCAACACATAATCAGTAAACTGCACTACACGATTGTCTGTGGCTGGTTGCATTGCAATAATGTCATCAGTGAAGCAGTCATTAACTTCGCCAGGTGGCAGAAATGGGAGACCAAAGAAAGTTTTCAAATACTCCGCTAATTCGCTATCATTTTTTTTGTACTCACCAGCCAGACCTAGTTTTTGAATTTTGCGGTACCAGCTTTGGCCAAGGTGGAACCGGCATCCTTTCACATTTGCGGTGGGCCAAGCAGTTCTGATCGCTGAATGAATGCTCTCTTCAAAGTCTACATATACACGTTCTGGCGTGTACGTATCTGCTGCAAAATAACTAAGGAGATGGGAAAAAGCTGTCCTGTAGGCAGAAGCGACCTTACTCGGCAACAACGAAAAAAATAATGGCATGTATGTTCCATTTCGGTTACCATGGATGACAAAAATTTGAGTAAATAATTTCGACGCGCTTGAAAAAGTGCCATCCATGAAGAGAGTTGTGCATGTCTTCAAAATTTTCAAATGCTTGGAGTCGTCAAACTTATAACGTTATATGCTCTGCGTCATTATGAAGTAGTCACTTCTCATTGAGTTTATTCGTTAATTTATCTATCACGCTCGGCAAAATTGTATGCAGCTCTGCTAAAGTTTGAGGTAACTTTGGATGATTGCTCATATGAGCACCGTGGTTACTGAGCTGCTGTCGAACCAATGTCCTCCTATCATCGAGTGCATGATTGTGATTCATCCTTGACTCGATAACTGCACCAGTGTGGTCATATTTTATGAAAGCAGTACATTTTTTGTTTGTGCACACCCATCGCAGTACACCATTCTGCAACGTTCTATAAAAACGAAACTTGTAACCATCAATCACACGCAGTTCTTTCAATTTTTCACTGTACATTGTACTCATCATTTGGCTGTTTCGATATCAGCACAATACTGAAAACTGCACCGACCGCAACTAGTTTCTACCTATGAACGCAATTAGTACATAGTTATTTTCTTCCTTTACCGCAATTGGTATGTAGCCGGCGTCAGTTTTTCTCCTTTGACCGCAACTAGAGTGCAGCCTTCTTTTTTCAAAGAAAGATTGATGAAGGTGAACCTCTTGAAAAGCATAGGAATGTGTTAGTGATATTTCACCCTTTAAGAGGTATATGTCCTTACCACTTCCCAAAATTCCTGTAAATGCGCTAATTTTTGATTTAATTCAGGGAAATTAATAAATTTCTCCATTCACCAAATGGCAAACTGATAAGCGATCACCTTATCCACTTCCAAGAATATAGCCACCTGCAGCGCACTATTCTCTGTAATTCCCGAATAGCCTATAGAACGCATCTCCGTACTCATGAGTACATGACACGTCATCGCTTATAAGCTTATATATATGAATATAAGACTGTTGTAAGTGACGTGAAAATCAAGTAACATAAAGCGGAATTTGCTTCCTCGTTGCTTTCAGCAGCCCTACTCGGCCACTTGGTTTTCGTGTCGCTTGTGACTGACTCTCACACTTGGGCCATTCTCCGGAAACTAAGAATATCAAGGTGGCATTTCTCTTTTTGTTAGACTCCCTGTATGTAACAGAGAATATTCAACAAGTTTACTGAGTAGGAGCATCAAAATTTAGGAAGGGAGACGACTTTTGTCCACGACAATAGACGTATTGTCCGTGACTGAAGTACTGATATCCATGACTGTGGACAAAACAGCTTCAAGAATTTTCTTTTCCACGGAATTTTTGAAAATTGTACGCACTATAATGACTATATACGATCTGCTACTTGGATCGTGTTCAAGGATTAAAACTGTACTAATATTACCAGTTGTTGTGCTGAAAAATGCATAAGGCACGTATCTTTGCACCAGTCAAAGATTGACCTTGACTATTGGGATTTAAACTTGCACTAGAGTACGTTGCAAAATCACCTGTGCGGGTGAAAATGTATGAGTGATCATGTGTACTTTCACATTACTATCTTCAGGAGAGTAAAAAACCGAGTAAAAAATATTCTGCCAGTAGAACTAATTGTAATTCAGTTTTTTGGTAATGATGCAGTTAAATTTAAGATAATTTTTTTTTGAAAGTGAATTTCTAATCGACTCAAAGATAGTTGAAGTTTGCTGCACGCTTACGGTAAATCATACGTAATCACTCACACATATGCAGGGCTGCCAAAACTTGAAACTCTAAGTTTAAATCCCAGTGGACTAAGAACCCTGGTAACAGAGAGCTTCACGCCATCCATTCTGGAAATCTGAAGTCACTAACAGCTAACTGACTTCTTACATATACTTTCATTTTTTTCTGTATAATAATACTACGTTATAGCGGAAGACAACTTGAAACGAAAATCTGAAAAAAATATAACAGGTATTGAGACAAGATGATAACATACATGACGGTGGACACCTTCCTATACTTTTTCCCTTCAAAAGATGGTGTCTGATGAATTGTATTGGTGGAATTTGTTGTGGATGCTATATTGTGTAACCCAAAATAACTCTCTCCTCCCTTTAAGAGGTCAAAAGTTGGGGTTCAAAATTTGCTAGTAACAAAATATCCTCAGTTTTTGTGGAATGATCCACGAATACGTAACGAAATATCGGCATTATGCAGTACGTAATGAACATATAATCTATATTTCCTCACTGTTCCTGATAAGGGAGGAATTTGCAGGAAAACAGGACTCTGTAGAAAGATTTCAGGTAATCTTATAGAGACTTGAACACCAAAAGTAGCCGATCATCATCTATGTATTAGATAACTTCGTGTTATTCAACTGTCAACTCTAAGATGAGGTATAACTTTGAAATACAATAAGTACGTACTCCCACATTTGTTTCTCTCTCTTCTTATTGACCAACACTTCGCGAACGTATATAATTTCCACCTCCTTCGCATTGTCATTACGTGATACTGGTGGTGAGAGAGCCTGCCTGTGAAAATTCTCTAATGGTACGCTTGTGATAATGGTCTCTGCTGTTGTCTTTATCGATTTATAATGCTCTAATGGCCTAAAGAATTCCGAATATGGTCCTTTCTCCAGTTTGTAAACCATTACGGAGTGGGGTTCCGTTCCTGTCGAAATGTAAAATTCGTCGTAGTAATCGTCAATTGTGATGCTGGTACGCAGTGGTTCGTGTTGACCACGACATGGCATCATGTTTTGTAGGATGTCTGTGGGTTCGTTGAACCGCGGAGTCGTGAATCTGACTTTATTTTTGCCACAGACTGGTTGCGGTGCGTATTCGGAATAGGCGGCATAGCTGAGATGTAGATCAGGATAGTCATTCGATAGTCGTTCAAATACTTCTCCGCAGACTGATACCACTGCGCCTGTTGGATAGTTGCAGATTACATCTTCTCTGTAACAGAAAATGCATGAGATAATTGTAGTGTGCCGGAAAAGGGTTGATGGATGTGAGGAGTTAATGTATTTACCTCGTGTTTAAACCTTCCTTGTACATCGTATTGTAATAAAAGGCGTCAATTTCACCGGGATCGGGGATGGCTGTGATCGCTCCAAGATACAAGAAAATTCCCAACTGGACCGTTGTCGCCTTCATTTTGGTTCCGGTTGTTTTCTTAGTCAATGAGATGAGAACTGATTACAATCTTGTTGTCGTTTTGGAAACAAAATACAACTCATTTATGTTAGTTCGTTCGCTGTATGCGATCATTTTGGTTTGCGTGCACCTAATATTGACACAGGTTTCCATCAGCTCGGTGTTGTTTATAGTTGTGTACAGAAATCTGATATGAAGAATGGATGCCTTAAGAATGATAAACAATTGTGACAGTCTGTGCGTCATTAGAAAACATGGGTGTATCACCAGAAAAATCAAATAACTATCCCAGACTCCCTGTGTGAATCACTTTCAGTTTCTTCTTCTTCAAGGGCCGTATCCGATGCCGGATTTTGGCTGTTGCCGTTTCTGATACGGGACTGTCCTGGACAGGTTAGTCAGGGTAGTTTGCCGTTTCTTTCCCCACGGTATTGTTGTGTTAGAGGTTTTTCTTCTCTCTGCCGAAGAGTGTGCAGTTGCGCAGTTCGCTTACTATAGTCAGGTGTTTCATAACGTTGAGTAAGCTGTCCGTAGCATGCACATGCACATGCACAGTATCAGTCTTTTTGATCTGATGGTACGACACCTTGCATTGTAATGTCTTTGTTCGTATGAACAGAGGGGAGGGGGTGTGACAGGATGCACTGTTTCCACCTCGATTGATACTGTAGTCAGGTCACTGGGCTCGCTAGGATGTTAGTGGGTGTATTCGAAAATCACTGGCTATTCGGCCTTAGTGGGACTCAAACCCAAGAGGCACGAATTGCGAAACAGCGACTTTTTACTATCAGTTTATGATTTTATAATAGAGTGAAAGAGCCCCCCTCTGTCTCTAAAATATGAAAATGTGATTGCGAAATCAAAGTACGTACTTGAAATAATTTTTCAATGTGTTGTTTAGAAATGAGAAATTAAAAAATTTGATAATTTACCTCTTTTCTAATTTACTCTCAACCCAAGCCCTGGAATCCGCCCTTTCGAGCATTATTTTAGAGACGTCGGGGAGGTTGTTAGGGCTGTCTTAGCCCTCTTCTCATCTTGCCGAAAAATCAGGCTAGGTCAAAATGTAACGAGTTGCTACGTGGGCTCGAACCTGGGACCTCCGGTTTCCGAGACCAGCGCGCTATCCACTCGGCCAACCAGACCTCTAATATTTCATATTTAATCGAGAAGTTACTGATGCGTAGCTCAGATGGACGAGCAAGCATTAACGCCTCTAACTTATGTGATAGGCAACCCAGCACCAATGAGTTTTTGTTCATTTAACTTGAGAGCGTAAAATTGGTCAATTTTTGATGGAAAATCATGACTATCTTCAAAATGACGGCAGCTAGAGCGAACTGAACTTACGTTCTGATAAAGTTAGATGATTTAAGATGAATCTTTTCATTGACCTGATAAAGTGCATTTTTCTCGAAAATGATAAGAGGTGCAACAAAATGGACAACATTGTCTTTCTCCAAAAAGAAACACAGTAGCATCTCGTTGTATGGACTAACTGGAGCAAAGGGTAATCTGAATTTTTTTTCTCCTTCTGCAATACAAATAACAAAATCAATAGGTGGGGCTCAAAATAAAGTACAATACCTGTTTTAAAAAAAATAATAGCCTAATATGAACCACTTTTTGTTTAATAAGTCGGCACCTAGAAGCCTGAAAATATTGCTAATGGGTTTGAATGGTACCCAAAGGATTTCAGCATCACCTCCTGAAAGGAAATTTCAAAAAATAACTGGATTTTTGATGAGTGATAAATTTGTCCAATCTGCAAAAAAAAAATTTCAAAATGCTAGGATGTGTAGTAGGAAGCAAGAATTCTCCAAAAGTAATCTTTCAAAGACGTGAATGTATATGCTACGAGGATTCCTATTCTAGGTTCGTGGTGAGGAAATAATTTTATACTCATTTTAAAGCTGAGTGATGACCTCTTACGAGTATGATATTCAGAAAATTTTTTCCGAAATTTCAGGGTATGTAGTGAGAAGTAAGACTTCTTCAATAGTGTCTTTTCAGAAGATACGAGTGTAGACGTGTCAAGGATTCCTACTACAATATTCGAAGTGAGAAAAAAAATTTATGCTGATCTTAAAGTGAGCAATGAATTTCCAAAGTCTTTGAAAATGTTTCCAAAAGATTCTAGGATGTGTAGTCGGAAGTAAAAACTTCTACCATAGTATTTGTTCAAAGATATATGAATACATGTGCTTCAAGGATTCCTACTTCAATATTCGTGATGAGGAAATTAGTTTATGTTGATCTTAAAGCTGAGTGATGAACTCTTACGTTCTTCAGAAAATTGTTCCAAAATTCGAGGACGTGTAGTAGGAAAAGTAAGACGTCTCTATTAGTATCCTTTCAGAAGATACAAGTGTATCGTTTCAAGGATTCCCACTACAATACTCGAAGTGAGGAAATAATTTCTTACTCATTGGTGAATGATAAATCTGTAGGATCTTCTGAAAATTTTTCCCAACTTCTAGGATGTGTAGTAAGAAGTCAGACTTCAACTCTATAGTACTATTTTAAAGATATGAATGTATATATGCTTCAACGTTTCCTACTCCAGTACTTGTGGTGAGGAAATGATTTTATGGTGATCTTACTGCTGTGTGACGATCCTGTACGGTCTTGAGAAAATTTTTCAAAAGATTCTGTGTTGTGGAGTAGGAAGTAAGACTTCTGCTACAGTATTCTATCATAAGATTCTAGTTTACATGCCGCATCTATTCCTACTACAAAACTCAAGTTGAGGAAACAATTTTCTGCTCATCTTGAGGCTGAGTGACGATTCTGTACGTTCTTGAGAAAATGTATTCGGTTCATTATGTATTGTAGTAAGAAGTGAGGTTTCTCCAACCTGATGCATTTCAATGATGTAAGTGTATATATTTCACAGCTGAGTGTCTATCATGTACGGTCCTTGCAAACATTTTTCCGAAACCAGGTACGTTGTAGAAGGAAGTGGGTCATCTCCACAAACAATTTTTTCTAAAATTCTATAGTGCGTTGTAGGAAGTGGGATTTTGGTGTCAGAATGTTTTACCGCAAGATGTACATATTAGGTACCTCTCTGGAAATCTTATTACAAAACTGAGGTTAAGCCGATACTTTTGTGATGATTCTAATGCAGTGCTTCTCTCACTTATGTCTATAAGGAAATATTTTCCGAATTTTGTAAATTATTATCTAGAAAGAAATAGGAGTGCTCTAAAAGAATGCTTCTTAGAAATAGAAATATATCGAGTTCTGAGTTTCCTACTACAAAATTCGCTTTAACAGAATACTTTTCTAATTATTTCAATGGAAAGCACCTGACAATTATGTCAATGAAAAAATTGTCCAAAAATTTCAAAATCGAGAGGAGGAATAATTCATAGTTTTGAAAATCATTCGTCGGCATTGGGTTATTCTGTCATCGTCATACAAAACACAGTTTTCCTACTACAGTATTCAGGGAATCGTAAAAGCGGCGATTTAGCGCGCTAGTTTCTTTTGTGTCAATTATTAATTTATGAAAATTCAATCGTTGTAACGGTGAAACAGTTCGTGGCTTGAGTGCGCGAGCGGTGAAGTTTTATTTTCAATCAAAAGTCGTAATTCTTCCCACTCCAATTTCTCTTTTCTCCAAGTATTTTTCAAAAAATTTTCATATTTTCTTGAAGCTCCTCTGTTCTACGATGAGGTATAACTTTGAAATACAATAAGTACGTACTCCCACATTTGTTTCTCTCTCTTCTTATTGACCAACACTTCGCGAACGTATATAATTTCCACCTCCTTCGCATTGTCATTACGTGATACTGGTGGTGAGAGAGCCTGCCTGTGAAAATTCTCTAATGGTACGCTTGTGATAATGGTCTCTGCTGTTGTCTTTATCGATTTATAATGCTCTAATGGCCTAAAGAATTCCGAATATGGTCCTTTCTCCAGTTTGTAAACCATTACGGAGTGGGGTTCCGCTCCTGTCGAAATGTAAAATTCGTCGTAGTAGTCGTCAATTGTGATGCTGGTGCGCAATGGTTCGTGTTGACCACGACATGGCATCATGTTTTGTAGGATGTCTGTGGGTTCGTTGAACCGCGAAGTCGTGAATCTGACTTTATTATTGCCACAGACTGGTTGCGGTGCGTATTCGGAATAGGCGGCATAGCTGAGATGTAGATCAGGATAGTCATTCGATAGTCGTTCAAATACTTCTCCGCAGACTGATACTACTGCTACTGTTCAATAGTTGCAGATTACATCTTCTCTGTAACAGAAAATGCATGAGATAATTGTAGTGTGCCAGAAAAGGGTTGATGGATGTGAGGAGTTAATGTATTTACCTCGCATTTAAACCTTTCTTGTACATCTTCGTATAATAAAAGGCTTCAATTTCACCAGGATCGGGGATGGCTGCGATAGCTCCAAGGTACAAGAAAATTCCCAACTGGATTGTTGTCGCCTTCATTTTGATTTCGGTTATTTTCTCATTCAATGAGATGAGAACTGATTTTACAATTTTGTTTTCGTGTTGGAAACAAAATACTGTAGAAGTCGATATTCTTAATATTTTAGCTGTGCCTTTTCTTACCTACATTCTCCTTATCATCTTTGTTGCTAACGTGGTTTTATGCTCGCACAAGCACTTACTGTTTTTTCGTTTTTTATTAAGATGTCGTTGTCTTAATAAAGCACAGTTTTAGAATGTATTAATTCACTTGTTTTAATGCATCATCCATCAAAAACGTTTTAAATACAACTCATTTATGTTAGTTCGTTCGCTGTATACGATCATTTTGGTCTGCGTGCACCTAATATTGACACAGGTTTCCATCAAGAATTTCAAGGTCTACTCTAGAAGTCTCGGTGTTGTTTATAGTTGTGTACAGAAATCTGAAATGAAGAATGGATGCCGTAAGAATGATAAACAATTGTGACAGGCTGTGCGTCATTAAAAAACATAGGTAGATGTTTCACCAGAAAAATCAAATAACTATCCCAGACTCCCTGGGTGAATCATTATCAGTTTCTTCCGGACGTTAGCGGTTGCGGTTTAGTCGGGGTAGTTGATCGTTGCTTTCCCCACGATTTTGTTGCGTTAGAGGTTTTTCTTCTCTGTGCCGAAGTGTGTGCAGCCGCAGTTCGCTTACTAGCCAGATGTTTCACAACGTTGAGTAAGCTGTCCGCAGCATGCACATGCACAGTATCAATCTTTCTGATCTGATGGTAACATACCTTGCATTGTAATGGTTTTGTTTGTATGAACTGGTGGTGGTTAGTGGACGCGCTATTTCCACCTCGATTAATACTGTAGTCGTTGTGCTCGCTATAGGATGTTAGTGGGGTATTAGAAAATCACTAGCTTTCCGGCGTCGGTGGAACTCAAACCCGAAAGGTAAGAATTGCGAAGCCGGCACGTTACCACTTGGCCACGCAGCGACTTTTTACTTTCAATTTATGATTTGTAATAGAGGAAAAGAGCCACCCCCTTGAGTCTCTAAATTATGAAAATATGATTGCAAAATCGAAGTACGTACTTGAAATAATTTTTCAAAGCGTTGTGTAGGAATGAGACATTCATATTTAATAATAATTAATCGAGATGTTACTGATGAGTAGCTCAGATACACGAGCAAGCATTAACGCCTTTAACTTACGCGGTAGGCAACTCAAATGGACAAAATTGTTTTTCTCAACAAAAAAAAATAGCCCCTTGTTGTACTGACTAACGGGAGCAAGGGGTGATCGGAATATTTTTTTCTCTCTCCCGATGCAGTACAAATAACAAATTCAATAGGTGCGGCTCAAAATAAAGTATAATACCTGTTTAAAATAAAATAGCCTAATATGGACCACATTTTGTTTTTTGGTTATAAATCGGCCACCGTGAGCCTGAAAATATTGCTAGTAGCCTTGAATGGTACGCAAAGGATCCCAGCATCACCCCCTGAAAGGAAATTTCAAAAAAATAAAAACTGTATTTTCAATGATTTTTTTTTTTGTAAATGTTATGATTTTAGGAAATCGAAAATTTGGGCGCATAATTTATTTATTCATCTATACAATAATTTACACCATTTATGACAGCGGGAGGGGGGCAGGTACACCGGTGACAGTTGAAAGTTATGAATTGAGAATTGAAGGTGGAAGGAAACCGAGGGGCCGAAGCAAACCACACTAGTGCGATATAAGGGAAAGAACTGCTGAGACCAGGACCTGTACACACCAGAGTATTGCAGCGGGTAGGTAACAACACGGTAAAATACCTGTATTACCTAGTTTTTATACTCGGTACCCGGTAATATCAGTTACCGGGTACCACCCGGTACTAGGTACAGTGTATTACCGGGTTACCGGGTAGTACCCGATAAGTAGGTAAGATACCAGGTTACTGGGTTTACCTGGTAGAAAGAAAACGTTCCACAATTTCCTAGCATGCGAAAATATGAAGCGGGGTGGGGGAAGAGAAATTATTTGAGGAGGGTAAAGAGTTTTCAGAGGGAGGGGTAAACATATTGTAGGGGGCATTTTGAGAAGGGGGTCGACGAGTAGAAAAATTTTTTGTGGGAAGATTAAAATTTTGGGGAGGGGTTAACATTTTTTGGTGGGTAAAAATTTAGGGACGTAAAAATTTTTGTGGGCAGAAATTTTTAGCGGGGAGTAAAATTTTTTTGGGTGGGAATAAAAAAAATTGGAGAGGGCAAAAATTTTTGGGGCAAAAATTTTTTGTGAAGTAAAAGAAATTTTTTTTTGGGTGGGAGTAAACAATTTTTGGAGAGGGGAGGGGTAAAATATTTTAGCCCCCTCCCCTCGCCTCCCCTTTTACGACACGCTACGCCACTGACGAAATCTTCAAAATCGTTTTTTCCCCTTCCAAGTTCGAATTTTCAACATGTATCCAGATGGTACATCAAGGACAACTGCTAATAGTTTTTGCCGACAGGTAGCGCCATATATAGACGAGAAAGGCCGGTGATCCATATTTGGCTACCTTGCCCTAATCTAAAATGCTTAAAATTTGATAACAGGGAACCATTTTTGGCTATACAGATAATACAGTAATCCGATTAATCGAGGTTCGGATAGCCAGAGTCCTACTGGACGAGCTCTTTAAAATCTGCATTTTGATAGTTGCAAGGCTGGGAGTATTTTTACGTTGATACTTTCAAGTCTCCCACTGATGTGTAATTCAATTATGTCACTGATTCACAATTAACACCGTAAACTCGTGGGGTAGGCAACCTAAATAACACCAGTACGAAAGGGCTCACCGGAATCGGTATGTCATTTTTCGAACTGAAGGTAGATAAAGCAAAACGGATTGAAATTTTGGCAAGAGAAGCGACGTCTAAAAACATGCGTATTCTTCCGGAACTGGGAAAGGTCCAGTAAAATAGAAAATTTTGCTTACTGTACAAGTGCGCCAGATGTATTTTGACTTTCATCCACTCCGGTGCTATTTGTACGATTCTGCTGCGCTGTTGTAGTAGATTCAAAAACAAACGACTTCGTGAATAATCAATGAAGACCTACTAACCACTTCAATTGGTGACTTTATTTTTGGTGGTACGTGTGTATGACCATGGTAGGAAGAACCATGCCGAAAGACACTTTTCTTTACTTATTCATAATTTTAGACGAAAATACGCGGTGCCTTACGAAAAAACCGGGATTTGATAGATGGACCGAATTCTTATGATAACGACGCACAGTTTGACCATTGACTGCAACAAAAAATATGTGAAAATCCTGTTTTGTGATTGGTTGAAAAAGATCCACGTCGAAAGACAAAAAATTGAGGGACTACTTTAAGGTTGGCAACACTGACTCTCATCTGTGAAGACGCAATGTCAACTAACTCATTCATTCATTTATCTAAAGTAGGATTATTATTTTGCCAGTTTGTTCTAATATAGCTTGAAAATTTAGAAAATAATAATAATAAAAATAATTGTTAGAGGGACAGCAGTGCCGATGGACATTTGGACTCTGTTAAGCGCAACAGAACCAACCGACATTTGTAGACAAAATGAGTTATTACGTTATTAGTAGGTATCGTTGGGAAGAGCGTAAAAAACAGAATTTTTCAAACTTGGGCCCCTGATTCAAAAATGCGTACTCACGTTGAAAAAAGCAACGGCTAATATTTTTTACCGACAGGTAGCGCCATACATAGACGAGAAAGGCCGGTGGATCATAAGTAAACGCTATGTCATATAGTTTCTACATGGCTCTTAAACTTCGAATCATGTGTTCTCAAAAAACAGATTTTGTTGGTTGGCTCTGTTCCGCTTAACAGCGTACATTTTAGTATATTCAATCCAGTTTTGGCCCATTACAAGTGGATCAGATTTTCTTCTGAAAGCTTGAAAAAGTAGAAGAAAAAAAAAAGAAAAAAAAGGAAAACAAACGCTCGTATCATTAATAACGTGTAAGATAATTGCTGGGACTGAAATACATATCAAGATTTTTGAAAAATGACCCTTAGTTACTTTTTGTGGGTAAGCTAGCTAGCTACTTCTGTATCATACGAGGATAGTAAAATTGAGTAATGTAACACCGGACCACATCCTGCCTTATCCTCGAACTTAGTGTATTATTACAAAGTAGATTTTTCATATTCGGGTAATTTTCAGAAAAATGCCACAATTCAGTTTTTTTTTTGTGCTACATGACGTCATACTGAATATATGATAATTACTTTTTGCTACATTATAGAGTATTATTCCCTCTATGTGTTTTCATCAATAAATATGACCCCCCCCCCCACATCATGACAAATTGCTGACATACCTACAAATTCCTAGGCCGTGGCTTGTTACCCCTTGTATATCAAAATTTCCGTGCCTCAATATTGCTGTAATTAAGCAATTGTTTTGGAAATGACATGAGAATTTATTCAAAAGGGATTGCGACATAGATTAATACCAAAAAATGGGACCCAAAATGTACCATGGCACCTCCAGCAAAGTCTAAAGTTCGGTTACTGATTTTAGTTTTTGCCGTTCTTTGGCCGTGGTCAGTTTTTTATTTACTTCTGCAGCCACACTGCATGTCACACTTTCATATTGATGGACCGACTGTATTGCTGCAGGTCTGTCATATCGACACTATCCGTCTATACAAGAGATCTGAATTCAGTGTATTGTCATTTTCATGGCATTATCCTGTAAGAATAAGCGTTTTACAATTTTTTAGTTTCTAGGCCGTGGCTTATCAGTTCTAGGCCTGTACGACACATTTCCACCTAGAACAAATGAAACGTATTCAATTATAGTAATGTATTAAATATAATAAAACATTAAGCTTCCTAAGTAATCATTTTTTTGAACGTAAAAATATAAATTATCTAGATTTTTTTCCTAGGTCGTGGTCTGCAATCTGTTTTCCGGGGCCGTGGCAAATCAAGATTATTGGGTACTAAGCGAAATGACAGTGATCTGGAAACAAAGTCTGCCACCATATGACACACTGCCACCGTGACACACCCATCATAAAACTGACATATTAGCGCTGCCTACCCGGAAATAGTACAGTGTTATCAAGTTTGATGCGCTGAATCACACTATCCATTTTTCGGCAGAATCTGCGACTTTGCTTATCATATAAATTTATTTTTTTTTTGTAATTTGCTGGCAAAAAAGCACCTCGGCTTAAAAATCGGTGAAACATTTAAGACGAAGTGAGATGAACCATTGCACGAAAGGTAACACTCTTATATATGAAATTATTTGTTATTTAATTCCGCTTCGATTGATTTTTGTCGCGAAAAGAAAGCAACTCAAAGTAGTGCAGATATTTGCGTAAGAAGAAATTGAGGAGCTGTTGCCACGATGACACAGTAAAATTTTTGCCACGATGACACACTTTTTTTCCCGTATTAAGTACGAATAATTTGTTTACTTAACTTACCTACATTGGTTTAAGTATTTTGACATCATTTGTCGTCCGAGGTAGAGAGTCCTTTGTCTCCAGATCATAATCGTGTCGTTAGTGCGTTTTTACTCGAATGCGTTTTGTTTTATGGCAGTACGTCACGCGTTGTGGTTTGCATGATCGCAGTGAGAGCTACCCTTTCCTTTCTCATGATCTTGGTGCGCCTGGGATACTCTGAATATGTCCGTGTTAGGGGAAGGTTAGTGGATAGGTCAAATTGAGCGAGTGAATGAAAATGATACTTTTTTGGTGTCTTTCATTCGTTCAAAATCCACAAAAAATCATAATGGATACATTTATGCGTTCCCTTATTTACCAAACACAGCTACTATTTATAAAACACAAATTGTAGGCTCAGTCCCGCCACCCACACCTTTCCAGCGAATGTTGAAATTTCAAAATCATGCCAGTACTCTGAAATAACAAACTTGTTTTATTTTCTACTTTTGTATGTATGTTACTACACTTGGTAGTCAACGGTAGTTCTAATATTTTGTGATTTAGTTATGTAAGTTGAGAAACTTGAGGCCAAAATTTAATCATATAAGAAAACTTTCAAAGTATCAAAGTGTTTCTACGATTTTGCGATTTAGTTTTAAGTTACAGTAAGGTCTGCCACCATGACACAGTTTTTACGTTTCGGGTTGTCACGCAGGCGCTAATGCTCGGATTTTTTTAAAATTGTATATCAAGTGATAGCTAAAGACTTCGCACGTCTGTGATAAAAATTACAGACAGAATGGTTTGTAGCAAACCGTGATAGTGCAAGAAAACTAAAAATGAAATTGTGTGTCATGGTGGCCATTATATTAGCCACCATGACACAGCCTCTTGCCACAATGACACACTGAAATGTCCATTTAAATAACATTAGTAAAAGAAATGCCACCATGGCACAGCATTTTATTTTCGGTTGCCATGATGACACACCTGAAAGAAGAAATAATTGTAATTTTTGTCATACTTTTCTTCATCAGCATGTTTGTTATGTAAGATAAATGATGTCAAAATACTTAAACCTATGTAGGTAAGTTAAGTAAACAAATTATTCGTACTTAATACGGGAAAAAAAGTGTGTCATCGTGGCAAAAATTTTACTGTGTCATGGTGGCAACAGCTCCTCAATTTCTTCTTACGCAAATATCTGCACTACTTTGAGTTGCTTTCTTTTCGCGACAAAAATCAATCGAAGCGGAATTAAATAACAAATAATTTCATATATAAGAGTGTTACCTTTCGTGCAATGGTTCATCTCACTTCGTCTTAAATGTTTCACCGATTTTTAAGCCGAGGTGCTTTTTTGCCAGCAAATTACAAAAAAAAAAAAATTTATATGATAAGCAAAGTCGCAGATTCTGCCGAAAAATGGATAGTGTGATTCAGCGCATCAAACTTGATAACACTGTACTATTTCCGGGTAGGCAGCGCTAATATGTCAGTTTTATGATGGGTGTGTCACGGTGGCAGTGTGTCATATGGTGGCAGACCTTACCTTAAACCTTCAAGCCAAAATAACAGAAATTACGGTGCTTTCCTTTTTTTTCAGAACAAACTGTTTCAATTATGTTACATTAAATTACTGCATACAAGTTAGTGTTGTATTGTATTTTATTATACCTACGCTTAGAACAGCGTTGACCTCCGTGGAAATTTGACGCTTTCTAGAGATGACTTCTGAAGCACTAAACCATTTGGACCTAGTTGCATCCGCATTGGATTTGGAAAATTCAAATGGCATATATTTTTCCATCCATAATATCAACCAAACTAGACAAGATATCTTACCCATTATTAATGGGAAGTATTAAATAGCACGAAATAAAAAGTGTGATTGAACGAAATGTGAAGCCACGAAAAAGAAAGTTTGAATGACGAGTTTTAAAATTGATATCACGAAATGACTTGCATACGGTATATTATGTTGTTTAAACACGAAAATTATACGTCATCGCGGACAACGTACATACTCGTACTCGTGGAGATAGGAGATACATGAGCTTGAAAGGGATCCAATTTTCTATAAAAACGGTCATTCAGAATTTTTTCTTAAGTACTCTAGAACCACCATAGAGGGGAGCTCTGAGGTAATGCTCGAAAGGGCGGATTGCAGGGCTCGGGCTGAGAGCAAAAAAAAAAAAAGAGGTTGCGGGTAAAAATTACCCTTTATTACAGTACATTAGAAATTTTTTGACCTATTATTTATGCGAATGATCCCATCGAGATCATCGAGGGGTTTCGAACTCAACGAATTCGTTTTTGATATCGATTTAACTGTTAATCTAAAATTGTGGCTCCTGAGGAGGGTAAGAATCGAGTCATAGATTTTTATTGCTCCAAAATTTGATTTTGACATTTGTGCGAAATTGTAACTTTGTAGCAAGTATGATGGAGGCCGAGAGTTCAAACTTTTTATTTCGGGTGCAGTAATATCGTGTCTCTTTTTTTCATTGTGTGTAGAAGGTATTACAACTCCGGGCGTATTTTATTTTATCGTGTAAGTGAATTATATTGCGTTCTGAAGTTTAAGTTTTCCTTCAAATTTTTTCTTTTTCTGTTTCGTACTTGTTATTGCGCTTGTCATTTATATATTTCGTGCAAACAACATATTTTTTTCGTGAATTCAACATTATGATTGTGGGCCGATAAATGGGTCCCATTATTAATTGCGTCCAGATTCCATTGTAGCATGACTGAAAGCCTCTGAATATGCAGCATGACTTGAAAGATATTCACCACAACCCAAGAAATTCCTAGTCCATGGCCCTGTGTTGTTGACCACTACCTACGAAATTCCTAGGCCGTGGTTTTTCATTGTCGACCACGACCTGAAAAATTCCTAGACCGTGGGCATCAAATTTTGGAAACGCTGTGCCCCTCCCCCCAGTGGAAATGAACCCCGGCAAATGTGATTAATAACATGTAGGATACATGTACTGATAATCTCCGTACAAGGACTCGAATAAAATAGCCTTTTGTTTTTCAACTTTTCAGACATCAAATGTGGCACTTTTCTGAGAATTACCCATTCTTTAAGGCCGTTTTTATACTAATCCACACACCTTTCGACTTCATTATCTGTGTCTAAATTTTCTTTTAGAAAGCCTCTTAGATATTTAAATTTATCAACTCTTTCTATCGTTCAACCATTAATCTCCAATATTCCTTTAGTATCTCCGTTCTTACTAATTAACATCCTTTTTGTTCTCTTAGTATTGACTTTTATTCTGAACGTTTTGCCTTCTGAATTGACTTTTTCTAGAATCATCCGCAGGTCTTTTAAAGATTGCGTTAGTAGTATTGCTGTGTCATCTGCATAAAGTATACTGCTTAGATTACCCCGCCATTTTGATTTTCAATTCCTCGCTTAACATCTCTTAAGGCGGTTTTGAACCCAGACTCCTGAGTGCGAATCGTATTCTACAAATCTAAAATCTAAAGAAAAAACCGAAATGCAAATGAAGTTTCGAACCCGATGTATAAGAATAGAAAGTAATGAAGAGGTCGGTGGAACGAACGGCAGTCAAGAGCGAAAGCAATTTAATTAAGTTGGCTCTCATTCCTTATTTTGAGCGATTCGGAACAGCTGGTAATGCGAGAAGTGTTTTTAAAAGTTGTGAGTAAACGGCGTCAGCTGTATTTATCGGCTCAAAGAAAAGTGGTATCGAAATTGGGCTCGAGTTTTCTCATTGTTTGCAATCTTGTTTCGTCGTTTCAGCTTTTTAATTCACTTACAATTCGCCTGTTTTGTTGTAGATCTGTCCTGAGCGCAGTCAGCCCGGCTATTGTAGTTCCTACCTTACAAAGTCTGAAAGCAAAAGGCTACGGCGAGGCCAAAGGTATTTCGACGCTTGTCATTGCCGCATCCAGCATCGATGATATCATATCTATTTCCGCGTTCGGAGTCATCTTAGGAATAATATTCTCCAAAGGTACGGTATTGTAATTTCATAACAATGTTATTTATGGTTGTAAGTGTCGGAAACGATGACAGTCCGCGCAAATTTTCTTGGGTATTGTGTTCACGTTGAATGTCTGTACTCGGGATACGACGACTGTATTTTTTTTTTTTTTTTTTTGTACAAAAGGCGTCCAGAAAGTAAGGTTACAACAGCTGTGATGCTGTGAAAAATCGAATATGCATTATATTTTAATAATGTATTTGAGAAGCCTTTTTGTCCAAAATGGCTCAAGTCCACCTTACCTCACCATACAATATAAAAATATAAAATTTTATTCTAATAAATGGAAAGTCAAATAAAAAGATACATGCCCTCTAAAGTTGAGCTAGAATTTCAAAAAATAAAGAATTGGAAGAATTAATTAAAAATGAGGAAAGTAATCTAGAAAGAATAATTCAAGCTATTGATGGATTAAAAAATATAAATACTAATATGAAGACTATTATTAAGCAGTTTTTCATCTGAGATACAAAAAATTGAATATAAATATGCTAGAAAATGTCATATTTGTGAAAGAAAACTTCAAGATATTCCTCCCTCTATTGGGAAAGAAATAAGAATGTTGAATAAAAAGATTGATATTGTTTGTAGTATTCTATTGAAGATAGAAGAAGATGAAAGTAGAAAAATATAACTTTATGAGAGACTTTCAAAATTAGTTCACAAAATTAAAAATAAATATGCGAGAGAAAATGAAGGAAAAATAAAAGTTAGAGATCATTATCATCTAACTGGAGAATATAGAGGAGCTGCTCATAGTAATTGTAATCTTAATTATAGAATTCCTAGATTTATTCCTATCTATTTTCATAATTTCTCTGGATATGATGCTCATTTATTTGTTAAAGAATTTGGAGAAGATTCTGAAAATACTAAATTGATACCAAATAATAAAGAAAAATATAGATCATTTTCCAAAGTTATAAAATATGATTCTGGGTTAAAGAATAATAAAAATGAAATAATTTTCAACAACATTGAGCGTAGATTTTTAGATTCATTCAAATTCCTATCAAGTTCATTATCTGAATTAGCTAAAAATATGAAAAGATGTCACTTCAAAAATCTAAAAAAATAGTTTGATCAAACTGTACCTGAAAACTTATCTGAGCTGGAAAGAAAGTATTTATTCAAATTATTAAGTAAGAAATTAGCTTATCCATATGATTATATGAATTCATTAGAAAAATATAATGAGAAACAATTACCTTCAAAAGAAAACTTTTATACCTAATCTATTAAGTGATGAACATGTTGATGAAGGGGAATATCATTATGCTCAAGAAATTTGGAAGTATTTTAATATTAAAAATATAGCTGAATTTACAATGTTATATGATATAATAGATGTACTCTTATTAGCTGATATTATGGAAAATTTTAGAGAAACATCTCTCAAGATATATAAATTAGACCCAGTTTGCTATTACACAACCCCTGGATTTGCTTGGGATTGTATGTCGAAAACAACTAAACAGAAATTAGAATTATTAACTGTTGTGGATATGTTATTGATGTTTGAAAGAGCTAAAAGAGGGGGAATCTCTCAATGTTCAAATAGATATGCAAAAGCTAATAATAAATATATGGGAAAGAAATTTGATAAAAAACAAGGATTCTGTATTATTTATTCAATATTTAGATGTAACCCGTTGAAGATTTTCCCACTAAAAACATGAAAATCTAGTTGCGCTGCGTACATGTATTAGAGTGGAAATGCCACTACAACCTTTTGTCTTTTCAAAGAAAACGCACGCGCATGGAATGCGAATGTCAGTGGCGCTATGCCAGTGACTTATCTTTACTACCACTCTTGCATCTAACCCTGTTTTATATACAGAGCTCATCAATGCAGTAGTGGAAGTGGTTTTCCGAATGCGTTCCACTTGGATACGCACATCAAAATCTTCAACGGGAAATAATTTATATGGATGGGCTATGAGTAAGAATGAATAATTCTGTTTTTGGAAGAACAATGATGAATGTTTGAAAGCATGTAGATATGAAGGTAATAAATACACAAAATATGTTTCAAAACCAAATTTTGAGAAATCAACATTTTTTGGAAAAAATCTTGCAGCTGTACAAATGAGAAAAACTGAAATAAAATTCAACCAACCCATTTATATAGGAGTAGTTATTTTAGATATTTCAAAAACACTAATGTATGACTTTTATTATAGATTGAAGGAAAGCCATGGAGATAGAATAAAACTATTATATACGGATACTGATTCGTTAATCATTGCTATAAAAACTGAAGACTTTTATGAAGATATGAAAGGAATGATTGATGAATTTGATACATCAGATTATAAGAAAGATAATGTTTATGGAATACCACAAGTTAATAAAAAAGTATTAGGTAAATTCAAAGATGAGGTGAATGAAAAAATTTTAGAAGAATTCATTGGATTAGTTTCTAAATTATACTCTAACGAGGTTTTTGCTTCAAATGACAAAGAAATGAAGAAGGCTAAAGGAATAAAGAAGAATATTGTTAGAAATCAAATAACTCATAATGATTATAGAATATGCTTAGAAAATAATGTAATAAAAAGTATTAAACAAAAGATAATAAGGAGTAAAAAACACAATGTTTATACTATAGAGCAGAATAAAAAAGGTTTAAGTTCATTTGATGATAAAAGATATTTAATTAAGGGAGAAACTGATACATTACCTTAGGGTCATTATAAAGTTAATGTAGAGAAGAATAAATTTATTCAACACTTGAAAAATCATCTTAATGAAAAGGGAGTTATTGAAAAGTAAATATAAAAATATAAGTAGATCTAGTCTATAAAATATGTTTTTAAAAAAATGGAAAATAATATTGATATTAATGAAATTGAAGAACATAATGAGAGAGCAATTAGAAATATTGAGTATATTTTTGGTGTACAATTTTTTAACAATGAAATTGAAATTGAATTTTATGAACCCCCGACCCTGATCTTGGATATGAATCAGGAAATGAATCAGATACAGAGTTAATCAATGAACCAAATAATAGCTTATTATCAGCAAGCATATCTTATAATGGTAATCATAAATCACCAAGAAGAGAGGGTGATTTAGAATCAGATATTAACTTAGAAGAGGAAGCTGAGAGAAGACAAAAGTTACTAAATAATGAATAGTTTTTTAAATTTGTCGTATAATTTATTTCAACATCTGATTCCAAATCATTTTCTGGTATATTTAAATTTTTTATTTCTTTTTCAACAATTCTGGAAAAAGCACTTAAATGAGCAACAATATTTATCATAAATTTAGTATATATTTCATTATTTTATCCTCAGACAAGTATTGAATTTTATCTGATAATGGATCCATTAATGTTTCATATTTTGACCTTGTTCTATCAACTGGATTTTTGAAATAGGGAATAATATTTTCAGAATCAAATTCATCTTCACTGACAAATAATCTTTGTAGACCTCCATTTATCTAGAATAAAATTTTAATAAGTCAAAATAGATTTTTCATTAGTTTATTTTGCAGCCTAGCAGACTGTAAGCATATGTAAAATTCACTCTGGATATAAATATCTTAGGATTTTTTTAGTTTAGCATCTGGTTACGCTGAATAATAAAATTAGAGAATTTTGTGACTTTCTTGAGAACTTAAAAATGATGAAAAGTGGGTCTGCACTACAGAGGAAAGCCAAGTGCGCTAGAATTTTATTCAGCTGTGCTACTGATGCGTTAAGGGAAATGGGAAAATTTTGACTGCGCTATCAGTTGCATCAGTACATACATTGGTATGAAAAGTTGAGGGAAAAATGAGAAATTGTTCATTGCGCCAGAACATAACATGAGTACTTCAGTTTTTCAGGATAAATCAGAAATGTTAAAATAACGGTTGCACTAATGAAAAAAAGTGAAGTATGATAGAATGGAAATCATCATCTATATAGAAGGTAGAAAAATAGTGAAAATATAGAAAATGTATAAAAATTTGATACAAAAAATTAAAAATTACACGAATGAGGCTTACAAAAATTAGGAGAAGATTACGACTTTTTCTTATGAAAATGGGGAGAATCTCAATGTGAAAACTTGAGGAATATGTAGGATTGTTGAAAGTCGTGAAAATTGAATGAAAAAGTGAGAAATTGTTCACTGCGCCAGAACATACATAAGTACTCTACTGGTATCTACAGGACAGGTGCTGAAAAGTCCGTCAAGTCCTGAATTTTGAAAGTAGGTCCTAGAAGTTCTGAAAAGTGCTGAAATTTAAAAAAAGAAATCGCGAAAAGTCCTTCATTTTTGTTAGAAATAATCAAAAATAAATTTTCTGCGATTCCTATGTATAATTGGGCATTGAAGAGTGTAGCGCAGGATCTATATTCACAAGGAGGGAGGAAGTGGGGGAGCAAGAAGGAAGTAAGGGTAAAGGGGATAAAACTATTGGAAATAAAAAAAAAGATTTGTGCACTCGGGGAAAGATGGTAAATATTCCGGCTACAGTCTTTCTTTTCTAATTTTTTCTCAACCCGAGCCCTGGAATCCGCCCTTTCGAGTATTACATCAGAGACGTCGAGGAGCTGTTAGGGCTGTCTTAGCCCTCTTCCCTTCTGGCCGAAAAACCGGCCTAGGTCGAAATCTGGTGAGTTGCTACGTGGGCTCGAACCCGGGATCTCCGGATTCCGAGATCAACGCGCTACCCACTCGCCCAACCAGACCCTCTCATGTGCAAAAAAGTTGGACGTGCTAGAACCAACCCGAACTGCATGTTGAGCCCGAGTCGTTGCCTGAGGTAATAGCCTTCATGATCGCGACTTACTCAGGAGTCCGCAAAGGGTCCTGAAGAAGTACTTCATTTTTACTTTTCAATTTCTGTAGACACCCTGTGCTACCATTGTCAAAAAACTGAACATGGAATCAGGATCGGGGTTCCAGCATTTTATATGTTTTTACTACTGGGTATACTTGCTCCCCCGACACGCTCCTGTTTAGCATTTTTCTATACAAGAGTTTCGGTATTTGATGTACAGTCGTTCGACTCGAGTCATTCGACCCGAAACTCGACCGTATTCAACCCTGAGTTGGGCCCCAAAATTCAAACTTAACCCTTTCAAATGGGCAAATTTGACTTTGCTGAAAGAATGCACAGGATACCAGAGTAGAGAGTTTCTTGGTCGTTGGTCTCGAAGATGCCAGTCAGATCTTTGATCAGCTCCCGATTTGAGCTCAAGATCTAAAATTTATTTTTGAAAACGAGAAAAATAAACTCGATTTTGAAAAATTGAAACTACCGAAACAGGGATATTTTGGGTCACTTATTTTGAGTTATTAGCATATTAGATTTGCTACTCAACCCCGCTTTGGGCTCCCTATGATGTCGAGCAAAATCAACTCGACTTCGAGCAATTTGACAAACTACTGAAATTGAGAGTTTCTTGAGTCGTCGATTTCAGATTATTGATTCGACCAAAATTGAGGCTGCAGAGTCCAAATTTCACGCTTGAAATGGGCAAAAGTAAATGAAACTAACCATAAATTTAGGATTGTTTGGGTTGCTGATTTTGATTTTCCATCAAATTCTGGATTTGGTTACATTCGTGTCCCAAAAATCTAAGATTCACGATTGGAATTAACAATTATCAAAATGAAGAAATAAGTAGTTCCATTATTTGAGCAAGGAGAAGAAAAATCGCCGTTCTCTTTCCTAAGTGACAGTGGCCTCTTTTTTTTTTCTTTCTTTAAGAAAAGAAAAGAAAAGAAAAGAAAATATTCCCTTCATTTTACGTGCAGAATTAAGAAATCGAATGAATGTCAAAATTAGTGGCTCCATTGGGTTCGGCTGTTTAAGTTTCGATGCAAGTTAAGAACGTAGAGGTGGACATTCTGAGCTCATACTGAATAAGACGAACTTCATTCCACTCCTTAAGAAATTTGGATCCTAAATTTAAATTTATTAAACAAGGTACTGGAATTTTCTTTTCCAGTGACTGATTTCAGAAACCTTGAAGTCGACTTCTCCCCCTGGCAGACCCAACTGCCTTTGCCGAAAAAGAATGAACAGGGTATCAGAACAAGAGATTTTTAGGGTCGCTAATTTCGAAAATCCAACCAGTTTCGTCTCTCAATACCACTTTTTGATACCTTGTTTCATTTTTTTTTTCTTTCTTCGCCAAATCGATTTGGTTTATTTAAAGGGTCGAATTAAAACCCTGATCGAATTTTCGAACTAAAGGACCCAAGAAATCCTTATTTCGTTATCTTTCTCAAATTCTACACGCTAAGATTAATTTGGCCCTTCAGAAGAAAGAAAACTCAAATTAAAGTTGGATCAAAAATCTGATTGCATTTTCAAAACCACCGACCCAGAGAATCCCTATTTGGGTATTTTGTTCGGTATATTTCCATTTAAGATCCCGAGGTCGATGGAATGGTCTAGCTCCCTCCCCCCTTCCTAGGAGGAGAGAAAATTTTTCCACTCGATAAGAAACTAGACGTTAGCCCTTGAAGACCCACGTCTGTTTCACCTCGATCCGACTTCGCAATAAGAAAAGCAACTAGGGGGGGGGATCTTCGCGCCACACCCTGTGTATACCTTCGTCAGTCGGGATGCTGAAAATTTTCTTATTTCGTTCTTTTCTATTTCTGTCTGATTTCTTTTTCCTTTCATTTCTGCGGGTCTACTACGCCATCATCTGCATATTCCCTATAATCTAAGTATATAGCTGCTTACCCCATGAAGTTATTTCCTCGCACACACAGGGAGAAACCCGCCAGGTAGATTGCCTATGCGAAAACCCCAACAATTAGATGGCTAGATCTGATATCTGAAGATCCTGCTGGTTAGCTAGTCAGGCAGACAGATGGACAAACTGCTTACACCTGTAGTAGGTTGGAATGATAAGTCATCTAAAATATAAGTGTATCTGCAAAAGGGACCTTGGATCTGTAGATGATGACCTTTAAGACGAACAATAAATCATCTTCATTTTGAAGAAGAACTTCTGAATTGAAAATTAGAATATGCTTAATTGGTGACATCATTTTTCAGGTGATATAACGGACAATATACTGCAGGGGCCAATCGAAGTTGGACTCGGTCTAGTGGCTGGCGTTGGTTGGGGTATCGTAGCCGCATGTATCCCTCATCGAAATGAAGTAATTATTCCTTTCTGTAGCTTCTACTCTACTCGTTTGGATTTACCTCTAGCATTAGTCTTCGGTATACATCTGTCAAGACATATCTTACTTCGTACGTTTGTAGTGAAGCTGCAATATCTTCGGAGCAGGAAAGCTCCTCGGATTCCCCAGAATCAAACAGTGGATGGGCAACAATCAGAGTGTTGTACCTAATAACCTACAAATACATAAACTTAGTCCCGATTCTCACGACCAGTTATGAGCTATTTTACTTGCTCAACCTTCGATGGATCACTCGGTAAAAACACCTCGTTTACAATGCACGTACCAAAGGTCTCTTAGGTGACGTCTAGCCCTATAAGTATAGGTATACCTATTGCTTCTTGTACGATGTCTGAAGCTATTTCTTATTCTCTAGCTGTCGAGATAAGATCGCTACTACAATACCCATCATACTTACTTGCGAATATCGTTGCAGAATTATCTAGTAGCGAAACGATCGTTCATCGTTGGTGGCGGCGGTTTAGTCGCTGTATTGCTCAGCACGGTGTACGGATACGCAGGATCTGGTCCATTAGCAGCGATCATTCTGTCATTCATCGCCCAGCTGTGTTGGAAGTGGCAAGGCTGGTCAAATACGTATGTGAGTCTATTCTACATAACTACATATATTGCGATACGTGCCCGATTTTAAATGTTTTAAGAAGTCTTACAAGGGTCTAAAATAATCCTAGGTCTAAAACAACGCATGGCCCCCACTCATTAGGTACATGATACTAAACTTTCAAAATTTAGACATGAGCTCCTAATTCAAAATGAAACCCCACATCTCTCATTTGTATGCAGTTAAAACAGTGTTGTCTAGCTGAAAACCATAATCTAATAACAATCGTTAAGTAAGTGAAAGAAATTAATAACAGAACACTGTAACTGTTTCAACCGTGAGCTACTCGTATGAATCAAATAACATAACTTTAACCAAAATTGTTAACTGTATTGAGATTTAAACTTGAAATTTCAAGTGTTGACAGCCCTGTATATATGTGATCACGTACGATTTACCATAAGCGTCTGGCAAACTTCAACTAGCATTAAGTCAATTATAAATTGACTTTCGAAGAAAATTCGTCCTCAATTTAACTGCATCAACACCAAAAAATCGAATTATAATCATCAGTTCTACTGGTAGAATAATTTTTACTCGTTTTTTCGCCCTCCTGAAGGTAGCAGCGTTTCTATTTGAAATCTACATATCATCACTAATTCATTTTCACCCGCACAGGTGATTTTGCAGCGCACTCTAGTGTAGGTTTAAACCCAAATGCATCAAAGATTCTACATGGCAATGATAATAAATAAGAAAATACAGAATAAAATGGAAGGAAGGTTGGAAGAAAATCAGTTTGGATTCAGAAAAGGTAGAGGAACTACCCGATGCACAAAATCCTACAAGTTACCCGAATAACTAAAGGGGAACAAGGGTAATCTGAGGGTAACCCAGGGTAACAAATAGGAAACTTTTCCGCCGCGGGTAACTATACATAGAGAGTAACTCATTGCGTATAGTATCCCGCCAGTTATCCGGGTAACTAAAGGGGAACCAGGGTAATCTGAAGGTAACAAATGAGTAACTTTTTCGCGGGTAACTGTGTAACTAGATGGTATAACTGATTGCGCATCGGGTAAGAAAGCAATTTTATGTTTGAGGTTTTTATTAGAAAAAATACTAGCTTTTGATAATATGAATTGTCAAAAATGTTTCAAAATATTGAAGCAAATAGGAGTTGAATATAAAAAAAAAAAAAAGAAGGGCTCAAATACAAATACAGGATGAGGTGGGAGAAGCGAAAATTCAAAAAGTAGTGCGACAAGCTATTTGTCACCTGTACTGTTTAACCTTCTCGTATTTATAGAAAAAATAATCGAAGAAATGAATGGAAGGAAATTGAATTTGAGAATACAAGAAGAGACGGTGAGAATGATGAGGTTTGCAGATGACATTCTTGTAGTGGAAAGAAGTAAAAGAGTGCTTAAGAAAACG
Source organism: Acanthococcus lagerstroemiae (assembly GCA_031841125.1). NCBI lineage: Eukaryota > Metazoa > Arthropoda > Insecta > Hemiptera > Eriococcidae > Acanthococcus > Acanthococcus lagerstroemiae. The sequence goes on along the minus strand of CM063110.1, from coordinate 30,717,173 downwards.
TTGAAAAAGTTGAATGAAAAATTGAAAATGAAATATAAAATGAAGATGAATAAGAATAAGAATAAAATACAAATAAAAGTGATGGTAGCCAATCGATGGAACAAAAATAGAGGAGGTAAAAGAATTTGAATACCTGGGTTGTCTGATAACGCAAGATGGAGGAAGTTAAATAGAAATAAAGAGTAGAATAGAACAAGCTGAGAGGTTTTTTTTTTTCAAAAAGGAGACAACATGTTGAGGGCAAACATAGATTTGGAAGTAAAATTGAGAATTTTTCGAAAGTACATTTGGATAACAGCATCGTATATGGATGTGAGACCTAGCAATAGAATTACAAGAAAGGAGAAATATAGGTAAACTTTTGAAATGTGCTGTTATCGGAGGATGTATAGAAAAGATGAGAAATGAGAAAGTATTGAGGCGGATAGAAAGGGAAAGAGAAACTTGGAATGTAATTGTGAAAAGAAGAGTCAAAATTATAGGTCATAATAAGACATCTAGAGATATTGTTATTACTGCTGGAGGGAATGGTTGGGCAAAGAATGAGCTATGAAGAGCAGATAATAAAGGATACAAAGTGTAAATCCTTCTCGGGAATGAAAAGATTAGCACAGGAGAGAGAAAAGTCGGGAGACGTAATCTACTAGTCGAGAAACTGGAAATATATCATCATCATCATCATCAACAACCATAACTGTTTTAAATAAAATAACACAACAACTGTTAACAATCTATTTGTAGGTATTCTAACAGTTACGACAGCACTGTTTATAAACGTATCATCATTATAAGCAATCTTGAGTAATGAATTCGATTTAATGAATAACCTGGATTAACACCATAAAGAGCTGACTTCCAAAACGTGCTTAGTCCAAAACACAGAAATTTGGGAAATTAGGAAAAAATGCAACTAAGGTCCTATTTACTATCACAGTCGTATCAGTGCTTTGAACACATATAACTCGCCTCCTAATAGAGATACAAATAGAAAATTGCGGTGAACGCTGGAATGTGTGTATTTTCTTCTTCTCCACCAGATAGCGCTAAAATCTCAATTTCGTTAAATTTTAGACTAAGAACGCGTGTTAGAAGTCAGATCCTCGCAATTATTACCTAGATTGATTAGTTTCTGCAGCACTACATATACCTGTCCAACTTCCAGCCAGCAATATCCCCTGATACCAATCAAATTCGTAGGTAACTCGATAAATGTTTCGTTCATATTTTTATAGAATCCTGTCGCTGGGGTAATAAACAATTTCTGGCACATCATGCAGCCGCTACTGTTCGGCTTGATAGGCACTGAAATTCGAATTGAGCAGATCAAACTGGAGTTACTCGGACTGGGGATGGGTGTGCTGGCTTTCGGCCTGTTTGTAAGTATTCGTATAGCCTAAGTGAATTATAGGTATATTATTTGCTCGGCTGGTACCTATTCGTCAAATTAACCAAGGTGGACATATGACCCAATTTTTGGATACGTTTTGTAATGAAGCGAGAACTATCGTAACGTGCTAGATCCCGAACTCGCATCCAGCCTGAGAGGCTGACAAATAAAAAGTTAATGAAAAAGCATGGTGTGAACAGTACACAAGAAATACGTGCCTCTTGTGAACGTATCCGACGTAAATTGATGTCATCAACTTGTGGCGCAGACCTGACAAAGTAAAATTTAATGAGCTAGTATTAAGGAAAAGCCTTGGTGTTCGCCGTAGACTATATAAGTACACCTTCGCGTCGTAATTCGTTTGCGTTTTCAGAATGGATGATTTTTTTATTTGTAATCAAGAAATGACGCTGTCAGCAAAGTACGCGGGACAAAGTGGCGAATAATTGATTAATTTGGCGCAATGTGCCCTTGAAAATGATCACATAGATACTGATCCTTTTGTAGAATGAGAAATCGTTTCGGCTGATGCTGGAAAACTCACTATGGTCGAGGATACGCTCATTTGCATACGACCGTAGAGTTAATTAAAGACATGATAAATTCTCTTTCAGGAAGTACACATGATAAAGAAAACATCATTTCGTCGACGTCAGCTGATAGATAAAATTATCTATCAGCCAACGTCGACAAAATTATTTAATTACAGTCTTAAGTCGTGTGAGCGCTAAAGTATCGCTCATATACAGAGTACAGCCACTTATTAGACATATTCGCCCCAGGTACGAGTATAATATTGATCTTTATGAATTCACTGCAAATGCTTTTTTCTTCTTCATCATCGAATGAGGGGGAAAATATTTCAGTTGGACATTCACCCTCATTCAAATGATGAAGTTAGACTATTACGTGAGCGGAATGCGGATCATGTTTCTACGAGAGTTTTCTAAACAGAGAGAATTGCTCCACTTAAGTCACGTAGGAAGGATGAAGCATGAAAAATTCTTTAGGAAAATTGCAACTCTTAATCCCGAACAGCGCATATGAGGATAATTGATATGAATACACATAAATAATAATGCTTATACGCTGACCTAGGAATGTGCATATTCCTCCATACGAATATTAATACGAGTGAAAAGTAGTTTATGACCTCGACACCGATCAACCCATTCTTCTCTGACCGCAACACAACTTTTCAAAATACAGATTACAGATTTATTGGCGTCAATATTAGGCAACGATTCTTGTACAATACCCATGTAATATGAAGGTCTAAATGTGAGACAGAAAAAAGGGATGAGCTTGCGTGGGAAAGCACGAATCCCTGTTTTCATCGCCAGCTGGCATGTTTCATATGCAAACATTGTAATCCTTCAATAACTATTCTAAGCACGTTGCTGATTCTCATTGGTGATAACTTGTTTCAGGTACGCATCCTGTCGTGTTGCGCCGTATTGATCGGAGCTAATCTGAACTTGAAAGAAGTCATTTTCGTGAATTTAGCTTGGCTGCCCAAAGCAACAGTTCAGGTAGGTGCCCATTAATACACCCGGCACCGGGGATCTGGAGCGAAACATGAACCCGGTTCCGATCCGTCTTGTTTCCTCATCTTATAGTCTGTCCGAAATAAGTTTGCGAATTTCGTCGGTGTGTACACACACACTAAACAGTAACGGCGCGGCGCCCCCCAATATTTTTACATAGTCCTTTAATATCGGCGATTTTTATAAAATACCGCCATTTTCGACTTTTTCTCCCTTGAAAATCTTATTGTGCCCCCCTTTGGGAAACCCCTAGCTACACCACTGATCGAGAGGTTTGTTTAGATACGCTACGATTCGCAGATTATTAAAGCGTGATGTTTGAGTTGCCGAGGGGTTTGTTTACACAACGATGCAACGGGACAGACCAAAGAGTTTCATTGGAAATCTTCGAAGAAAATTTCCAATACCTATTTTCCAATAGATTTCATCGAAACTCTTTGAGAAAATTTTCCGATAATTTTTGAAGTATTTCATAAATTCTCCTAGAATCATTGGAGATTTTTTTCAATGATGTCCGATGAAATTCTTTGAAAATAATCGGAAAATTTTCCCTTAATATTTTCGATAACATTCTTGGGAAATTATCTTGAATAGTCAAAGGAATCTCCTCGAAACTTTCTCATGAAATTTTTCGGCAATTATGGGAGATTTTCCCAGAAAATTTCTTATGAGATTTTTCAAAACTGTCTGTAATTCATCCTGGAAATTTCCGATTGGATATCATCGAAACTTTTTTCTGAAGAAATCCTTCAAAAACCATCAGAGGTACTTCTCAGAGATTTCCAATATTTGGAATGATGAATGATTGCAGATTCTCTCTAAAATTTTCAGAAAAATTCTCCTGAAATCACCGGAGATTTTTTCAATGAGGTTCGATAAAACTCCTTGAAAATGATCGGAAAATTTTCCTTAATATATTCGATTAAATTCCTCGGAAATTATCTTCGAAAATCAAAGGGATCTTCTCGAAAATTACTTAAGAAATTCTTTGGAAATTTTTAGAGATTTTTCCCGAAAATTCAGTGAGATTCTAAGGAGATTATCGGAATTTTCCGATGAAATTTCTAGAGTTATTAGATTTATTCCGAAGTTTCCGATGAAATTCTTCCAAGTTTATCGAACATTTTTCCTGAAAATTCCTGATAGAATCTTTCATAAAACTGTCGGAGTTTTCCCTCAAATATTTCTCAAGAAATACTTCAAAAATCATTGGAAAAATTTCTCGAAGAATTTTGATGAATTTTTTTGTAGAACATTGGACATTTGTTCTATGAGATTTTCCGATGAGATTCTTCGAAAATTGTCGGAATTTTTTCCCAGTTATTTCCAATGAAATTCCCTAAAAATCATCGGAGATTTACCCTGAACTTTGTTGATGAAAGTCTTCTGAAATTATCGGTAATTTATCCTAAAAATTTCTCATGAAAATCTCTGGAAATCATCGATTTATTTTTCTGAAGAAATTCTTCAAAAATCATCAGAGGTACTTCTCAGTGATTGCCGATAAAATCCTTTGGAATAATTGCAGATTTTCTCTAAAACTTCGAAACAAATTCTTCTAAAATTATCGGGGATGAAATTTCAAAAAAATTATACTAAAATCATCGGAGATTTCTTTCAATGATGTCTGATAAATTCTTTGAAAATAATCGGCAATTCTTCCTTAGTGTTTTCGATAAAATTCCTCGAAAAGTATCTTGGATAATCAAAGGAATCTCCTCGAAAATTCCTCATGAAATTTTTTGGCAATTATGCGAGATTTTTCCCGAAAATTTCTAATGAGATTCTTCGAAAATTGTCGGTAATTTATCCCGAAAATTTCCGATTGGATATCATCGAAACTTTTTTCTGAAGAAATCCTTCAAAAATCATCAGAGATACTTCCAATATTTGGGATGATTGCAGATTTTCTCTAAAATTTCCACAAAAATTCTCTTGAAATTATCAAATATTTTTTTCAATGAGGTCTGATGAAACTTGTTGAAAATGCGATCGGAAATTTTTCTTTAATATTCGGTGGCTTTCTCGGAAATTATCATCGAAAATCGAAGGAATCTTCTCGAAAATTTCCAATGAGATTCTTCGGAAATTGTCGGAATTTTTTTCAGAAAAGTTTCTGATGAAATTCTATTTTCCCGAAGTTTTGGCTGAAATTCCTCGGAGATTATCGAACATTCTTCCTGAAAATTTTTGATTAAATTCAAAAACTGATGGAGTTTTCCACCGAATTTCAAAAATAATCGGAAAATTTTCTTAAACCATTTTGATGAATTTGTTGGAAAATACTGGAAATTTTCTTTAAAGATTTCCGATAAAATTCTTCAAAAATTTTCGGATTTTTCTCGAACTTTCTTAATGAAATTCTTCTAAAGTTAACAGTAATTTATCCCAAATATTTCCGATGAAAATCTCTGGAAATCATCTTATGAAGAAATCCTTTAAAAATGATCAAAGGTACCTACTTCTCAGTAATTTCCAATAACATCCATTGACATGATTGTAGATTCGCCCTAAAATCTCCAAAAAATTTCTCCTAAAATCGTCGGAGATTTTTCCAATGAAGTCCGATGAAATCCTTTGAAAATGATCGGGAATTTTTCCTTAATAATTTTCGATGAACTTCCTCGGGCTTTTTCTTCGAACATGAAAGGAATCTTTCTTGAAAATTTCTTGAGAAATGCTTTGAAAATTATCGGGGTTTTCCCCGAATAATTTTTCGTTGCATTTTCTGTTGTCCGTAACAGCGCCACACGGAGCTCAGAGTCATGTTGTGTTTTAATTCGAATAGACGGCCATCCTGTGCCGGCTTATTCACAGCAACACACACCAAGAGGCGTTTTCCTATGGTGCGTGTTGACTTGCATAACCCTCCCTGTGTATTAGGATTACGCCTGGTCGAAAGTCTCAGCCTATCCGACTCCGATAAGATGCGATCATATGCCATACATACAGGGTGTCCGGACTTCATTCAAGAACCTCTGCTACGTACGCGTAGTACTCGACTGAACGGAAGAAACCGCTGAGTACGAAAAGTTGCCTACGAGAAAATTGAAGGGGCAATGCCGTTTTAAAGATTACAAAAAAACACCATTTTCAAGACGATATACGAGACATGATAATTGACGGAATAAGTAATCTGACTCCGGGGGCTAGTAGTACTGGGTTGGACGCAAAAATCTTAGTACGATTTATTGCCTATTCTCAAAATTAAAGGCGCCAGAGAATGTTAAAAATTAGGAAAATTTCATTTTTTGTTGAATGGTCAAAAAGACCGTTTATGGTTTGCGAGTTACTGTGACTATAGGAACTTGTACACATCTAGGAGATGAGAAAATTATACAACCATCTTCGCCGAATTCTAAAAAAATCTGATTAGATATGTAGTCTGGAGTACTAAATGAGATTAAAAAAAAAAAGTTCAATGAATATGTGTCTTATTTTTAAAACTAAAAATTAGAACACTTCATAATTTTTAATCGTACAAATTATCAGAAGGCTACTATGACCTAATCAGAGTGGTGTACAGTATACTACTACAGAAGTTCTCCTAATTGCCTTCCGGTTTCATCCACATATACATGCCCTCTGTGAACTACACGATGAACAGCGTATCGCGGAATGTGCCGGACAACCATCACACTGGTAGTACACAATATTTCTCTGATTCAGCGGTACTTCTTCCATGAAATTGGCAAGATTTGTTTCCAAAAACTCGACGTAATAATCGCTGTTTAGTCGAGACGGCAAAATGTAGGGCCCGATCAACTACGGTCCAGTTATACCAGCCCATACATTAACAGAGAACTGATGTTGGAAGCCTCGTGGACGTGTACCATAAGGATTGTATTCTGCCCACATCTGATAATTATGACTATTCAAGATTATTTCAGGATTAAAATGGGATACATCTATGAAAATTATGTTTTCCACTATTTCTTTGTGTTTGGTGATCCACAGGACAGAGGCGTTTTTATGGTTAGGCAACCTAGGTAGCTGCCTAGAGCGGCAAAATTTTAGGGCAGCAAAACTTTGAATTTTCAGACCAAAAAATACAAATAAATGAAGGAAAAATGGAATGAGAAAGTAAAAAAATGGAGAAAGAATAAAATAGAAAAAGTAACTACCCCATTTGAAAAATTTCTGTCATACCTACAGGGTGATCGAAATGTCCGTTCCTATTTGAAAATGCTTCGCAAAAATTTCCCAGTCAACTAATCAAGAAAATTTCATGACACAAAATTTATCATGATATATATTCTTTATTCAGCTTTATGATATCAATCAATGTAAGTAAATTTAAACTAAGGATCGTTTTTTTGACAACAAAGTAAATTTAAGTCCGCAATTTGGTCTAAAGGGTATTAGCATTTTAGCAGCCTAGTTCATAGTCTCCTGGCCATTATAAAAATTGGCCGCGCACTAATGATTCCATGTGCTCCTACAATGTACTTCTAATTGAATGGGGCGGCAGATTTCATATTGCCTACAGCTGCTTCTTTCTTTAATACGCGCCTCTGCCGTAAGGAGAAGTTCCTCTGGCGCACATGATCTCGGGATTCTAAATGTTGAACTGGTGTCCCGTGGACCGATCTGAGGCTTATGTATCGTATTGCCGTATATGCACTTGAGTTCTAGCGATGCCCGTTTGACTAGCGATGGTTCGTACTCTCGTGATTGGCTCGTCCTCAACCATTGCTGTAATTTCATCGACTTCTCGTGCTCTTCCAACTGACATGCCCACTTCGCGTTTTTTTGGGAGTATGGAACCCGTTTCCATTAGTCGTTGGTGACCATCTTGAATTGTGCCTGGTATTGGATTTGTCATTCACCATGAATCTCAAAATATTCATCTGCTGCAGTAAGGACATTGCTGTCCCATTTCCCATAAAAATAATAATGCATGTGAACGTAATTCTGTACGCTATACTTCGTACCAGTTAATGGATCAGTCATGGCAAATTTTGGTGTAAACTTGTGTTAGCTTTAAAAGTTAGTGATATTCGCGTGATTTCAAGAGACGGTATGATGAAAAGTCGGTTCAGACTAACCAGTATACCCTCCCAAATATTAAATTTTCCATTCTATGGAAATGCATAAATCTACTATGGGATATTGAAAATAAATTATCAGGATTTATTTTAGTTTTAATTTCTATAATTTTTATTTTTTTACTACTTAAACTTATTAATAATAAATTTCAATCTAATATATTTATTCCTTTAATAAAAATATTTTATGAATTATTTTAAACATTATTATTTCTATTAAGATATTTAGGAACAAAAATTATAGAATTTCCTACCTAATAAAACTTATTTATGAATAAAATTTCATTATTTTGCTGATCAATTGTAATTACATCTATTTTATTAATTTTATCTATTCCAGTTTTAGCTAGAGTTATTACTATAATCATTTTAGATCATAACTTATTCTTTGAAGTCCAATACTCATACACATAAGGTACCTATAACGCAAATTTGAATAGTACATACATAATGTAGTATCTGGGTAATGTAATGTACGTACATCCTACTTTAGGAATTGAAAAATTTCAGTGTTGTAACTATATTGGTTTTTAAAAACTTTTCTTAATCTCATCGAGTACTACCAGCAACTAGACTACAAGGTTAGATGTGGAAGATAAGTATTGACTACCTGCTTAATGTTTTCCTTCCTGCATTTTGTAGCGTACTAATAATTTGTACGATTCAAAATTACTAAGTGTTCCAACTTTTTTAGCTTTACTAAGACACATGTTAATTAAACTTTTTTTTTATCTTATCGAGTACTACCAGACTACATACCTAATCAGATATACATATAATATACTTATATACATATATTTTTTATTTATTTATTTTTTTGTCAAAGTACCTAAAAAAAAATTAAAAATCAGGTCTTCTGATTCTACTCAATGCAGGATAACTTTTTACAAATTCAGAATTTGGCAAAGATGGTCCTATAATTTTTTCATCTCCTAGATACGAGTATGTACAACAAGTTCCCATAGTCACAATAACTCGCAAACCATTAATTATTCATCTAGGGTTGGGCTGAAAACGGTCTTTTTGACCATTTAACAAAAAATGAAATTTTCCTAATTTTTAACATTCTCTAGCGCCTTCAGTTTTGAGAATAGGCAATAAATCATACGAAGATTTTTTCATCCAAGCCAGTACTACCAGCCCCCGTAATCAGATTATTCATTCCGTCAATTATCATGTCTTGTATATCGTCTTGAAAATGATGTTTTTTTGTCATCTTTAAAACGGCATAACCCTTTCAATTTGTTCGCAGGCAGCCTTTTGTACTTGACTTTTTTTTTTCGTTCAGTCAAGTAATACGCGTAGGTAGCTGAATGAAGTCCGGACCGGACACCCGGTGTCGATCGGTTGTCAATATGTGGCCTACACATAGATAATAGTATTTTGACATTGATAAATATGTCCATTGGAACTGTGCAAATTGTAGAAGCGCTAGTGTAGATAGGTATATTTTTTGATAAGCGAACGGTGATTTTGACGCTTTGAGTATAAATCTCCAGGAGGGATAGAAACCATGTTTCCTATGCTGGACCTGTAGAGCGCGCATTTCTGTCATGCACATGCCCTACCCCCCCCCCCCCCCGGTGCTAATGAAAGCTAATGGCAATTAGTTTGTTTACAGTGGGGCATTCGCATGACAGAAACGCGTGCGTCACATAGTATAGCGCGCTCTACAGTTCCACGCTCGTATAATTAGGGCTCTATAGTTTCACCTGGGTATACTAAGCCACCATTTTGGTTCATACTGCGCCCGTCGATGCCGAATTGACTACTCGTTACGCTCCGCATAGTCGGATTCGGCATTCACGGGCGCAGTATGAACCAAAATGGCGGCTTAGTATACCCAGGTGAAACTATAGAGCCCTAGTATAATGTAAATAATCTGATTTCTATCAAAGACGTTTATACTACTTCACTAGATACCGCCTAACTTCCTATACCTACCGTAGTAAAATAAGCGTATCTAGAATTTGTGCGAATGTTGCATAAGCGTTGGCCAGTCACCAGCCCATTTAAAATACATGGTGAATTTCGCGTGGAGGTACCGGCGTTCAAATTTTAAAAAAATAAGAAATTGAAGCGTAGCATATTAATTTTTTTTTAATTTTCCTGCTCCCAAGATATGAATGCATAGTCTGTCAAATTTTCAGATCGTTTTACCCAGGAAAAATGCAATAAGGGCGATTTAAAAATGACCAACTTCCCATTTAAAATGCATTGGAGCTGATTTTCTATACCGGTGAGGCTAGCAGATGGGATACTAAAACGCGGGGTGGGTGAGAAGGGTTTATACTACTAGCAGGCTGAAGTTAGGTATCTAGTGTAGTAGTATAAAAATCTTTAATTTCTATCTCCAATCTCTCCAGGAGATTTATACTAGTTTTGACATCACACAGCGAGTTACAGTTCTTGGTTACTGTTAGCAAAAATACCCTTTTTTTTGCCAAGGAACGTTTTGACTTTCATAAAAAAAAACACAAGGATCAAAGATCAATATGTTACTACGCATGATTGGGCGTCGTTCCATTCAAGAACGACTCGTTCCAGGTCGTTCACAGTTTTTTTTTTGTGAACGAGGAACGGAATGGGAACGACTTCATGTCTGAAATGAACGGAAAGTGAACGAGTTGTTTTCAAATTCAAATTGAACGAGAATGGAACGAGTTTAAGTCGACGCCCATGCATGCCTGCAATTTCCGTTCAAGAATGACTCGTTCCAGGTCGTTCACAGGTTTTTTGTGAACAAGGAACGGAACGGAAACGACTTCATGTCTGAAATGAACGGAACGTGAACGAGTTGTTTTCAAAGTGAACGAGAATGGAACGAGTTTAAGTCCATCATGAACGACGCCCATGGCATGGTTACTCGTTACTACCTGAGAATAGTGAGAATAAGATAAGCTTCCAGTTACTAGTATAGTCCGTTCCAGATAAGAGTATCAAAAACCTATAGAAAATACGGTATCAGTGAGGTGAAGGGAAGCGCGAAATTCACACTGAGCGCGTCAAGCAACAGAACGCTGCTCGTCTCTCATTGGTCGTGAAAACGACGCGCCGACACTCAACATTGTGGTCGCCCTGGAGGTTTTTGATACTCTTATCTGGAACGGACTATACTAGTAACTGGAAGCTTATTACCAAATGCTAGAAACCTTCCGGAAAAGTGTATCTTTAGTTTCTATATTTCTAAGAAATTTCTTATTCTCAGGTAGTAGGTAACATAATGCTCTTTGTTCCATATGTGTTTTTCTTATGGGAGTCAAAGTAACCATCACCGTTCGCTTATCAGTTGGGTTTAGATCGGCGTTGTTGTTACTAAAGTCTGGTCCAGTTAAGAAACATAATTTTTTCACGGCGCTGATAACGTGTTCTTGAACTCGTCCTTCCCCTCCAACTTCAAAATACCCTATATATTGGTGTGTATTGCGGGTAGCCAATCATGTTTCTTAACTGAACCAGACTGGCCAGACTCTAGTTAACCAAAATCTATGCGTGCCTCACGTTTTGGCCGGCAGATATTACGAGAATGACGTCATGGCGGCCATTGTTGCATTATCTACTTTTGCTGCGTACACTGTACACCGCAATATTCGCTATCATTCCTCAGTGATGTGGGCAGTCTTGTTCTCTGTGGACTGTAATTTATTATTCGCGTAGATGACATATAAATATTTGATTATTCGTTCGTTGTCTCTGTCCAGAGTAAGTATAGGTAGTGTCTTACCTATGTTAATTATGCGACATTCCTGTGTCAACTAAATGCGTGGAACGTATTTGGTAGCCATAAAACTTACCCATGTATCAAAGTATCTGCATGCAGTGTTGATACTTATCTTCTTTTTTCCAGTTTAGTTAGCGGTCATAAAAATAGAATTGTTCCAAATGTACACAGGTCAGAAACAAAATATCCCCAGATACGAAGAAAAGTTTTGGTATTGAATGTGCTGCGAACAAAATTAAAGCTGCTCCCCAATTATTTCCCCTCTCCCCAGTACTGGTTCGCAAGCAACAAGAAAATATAGTTCTCTCGGTTTTCTTCGTATTATTGCGAGCTAATGGTATGTATTTCAAAATCTGATTTCAGGCAACTCTAGGACCAATAGCCCTGGACTCGGCCATTCGTTTGGGTTTGACCAACGTCGAGCCGTATGCTCGGGACGTGCTCACAATCGCCGTGCTTTCCATATTGGTCACGGCACCCATCGGCGCCATCGGTATCTCGGTGGGTGGGCCGAGGCTGCTCAGCAACGAACCGGTGGTGAAAAAACACCACAGAACAGCGGATCAGAAATCGGACGTGGCCGTGGTCGAAGATCAGCTGTAAATATTCAGGAAACGCTTCCCGGACTACAAGTAACAAAAAAAAAATCATAGTTTCTCGATTCATCCGCGTTTTAGATGAGTTGTGTTTTCCCTATTCTAAGTATATCGAGTTCTAATACTTAGTAAAAATACTTTTTCATGACGTGTTTGACAAGTAGTGCAATATTATAGCTGTGATAATATGGACCCTATTTGCATAAACGTGGTAGGGTTCGTGTTCGTATTACATGTATATTCTTCAAAAGAATATCTAATTAATTAAAGGTTGTAAAATAACCGCTTAGGGTGCTTCAAGCGGCGTTCACGTTGCAAAGGTCACCGTGCGAGTGGCCACCTACTCATTAGGACACGCTGTGTTACAAGATTAGTACTATTTAGTACTATTTTGAAGTTTTACATTTATATAATTAAGCTATGTACTCAATTCGTTAGTCTAGTTTGTTTTGTTTGCTATAGCAAGGTTGTTGATCTGGATAGGTCTGAGTGAAGTTAGTGCCTTTGTGAGTACCTAATTCAACAATTCTGTTGACTTTTAGTAATGTAGGGATCAAGACATGGTGTGAACCCAGAGTATTGGTTATTTATGAGAAAGTTCTGTGTTATGAATCGAAAAGAACTTCGTTATACTGACTTGCAGAACCACTGGCGCATTTTGCAGTTAGTCATATCGCGTAATCAGGGCTACAGCGGCGGGAATGTCGGGGTGTCGCCCTCTCCTAACAATGTTTGTGAAGTCGGCAGTTGACGAATGTTAGTATTCGGATTACGCAGGCTTCGTGGCGCGCTGCTGTCGTCTTACTGATAAGAAAATGAAAGAGTGATCAAGGAGGTTTTACTATTGCTGATTTCCTGATTTGTGATGTTTTACTATGGTTTTTTCGTTTTATTTTTAAAATAATGTCTAGGAGATTTTCTTACAAGCTTTTGCGAGTGAAAACACAAAAACTGTCCAGCCAAACTGCTGAGTGATTCGTATTATGACAAAATCATTACTAAGTTGCAAAATAAAAGTAAAAGAAGTAAAGTGTAACGAAAAGTGAAACACCAAACTAAAACGAATAAGAAACTAAACTACAGCATTGGTAAAGAATATTCACAAAATTCGTATCGTCCTATCATTCTATCATCACTCTATCGTTGGTTATAAAAACGTCCACTAGATGCTGCCCACTTTGTTGCGGAATCCAAATAACCAGTCGGCAAAATTAGGAGAGTATAGATCACGCCAGTTCGTCCCAAAGGGAATGAGATGTAGAATTAAAAGCGCATCGGGAAAGGCAATAGCTTTTTAAATTTTCGAGGGCATAAAAGTGCCAAAGTTTGGAGTATTAATCCATTAATAAATAATAATTTAATTGCTGTGTACAATACCAAACAATGGTGTACAATGAGCATGAACTCCTTTTGCTGCGCTTTTCGTCAACATTGTTTGCTGCTGTTGTGGTAAAAAGTCAGCTGGGGGACCATTTGTGCGTTTAAGAGAACTAACCATTAGTAAAGAAATGCTGTGTGACACTGATGGGGTGTAAAAAGGTATTAGACCTCTAAAAAATCATTGTTACCAGAGAAATTAAGAATAACTGGAAAAAAATAAAGAGGTGCACTATTGCGCTCAAAATATCAGACATTTTTAACCCTTACCCCAGTGTTTCTGGCAATGCGAGCGTTTCGAGGTCACTGTGCAGCGCTTCATTTGCTACCCCCTTTTTTTGTCGAGATTGAGCAAAATTATTGTAAAATAAACCCAACAAGGGTATGTGAAGTTTAAGTTGGTATACCCAACTATACACCAATATGGCGCCCAAACTCACGATGAAATCATTATATAGTTGGAATCTTTGAATTCATTACCTTTGAGCAAGTACAAGTCTGTCAGTTCAGTTCATGTGCGATCTAAGATCTCAGCTGTGGAATCTTGAAACGCCATTTGACTGTGTTATCAAAATGATCGCTCATATTTCCTGTTGAGTTGCCCATTGTCAATTCTGAAAATTTGGTACATCTCAGTAAATTGAGAATTCAGTTTTCGCATTAGGGTGACATAATTTTACTTAGTTACTATTGAATGGTAATTCCAGCTATGAGATTCGAACTGTAGATGATATTATCTGTTATTAGAAATTTGTTTTTGTTTTTATTAAATATTATAAATAATTATATAGCTTGTGATATCGTTTCTCAATGGATTTAATTCTTGATGATTTACTATGACTTTTCTTAGTTTAATGACTCTCGACTTTCAAAATTGTATGGATTTCTCAAATCACGATTAATTTTTAAGCGTGGTTGTACAGATATAGAGGCCTAAGTGTAAAATATTGACTCTTCTCTGTTCACCATATCTGCTACTATCAATCAACTTGTTTCGAACATGCTCGTAATTTTGAAGCCAGCGTACAGTTTTGAATCAATACCACTTCATCATCATTAAAACGATGTGTTTTCATTACAAAGGCTTTTAAACGCTTTCATTGTAATCACTTGGTTTGCCATTAGAAAATTGTGTCTTATCACTTGATAATTAGTACATAGCTCACCTATCTACTCCGCATTTTTTTTCCTTTAGTTTTTTCCATTTGTAACTTCTTATGATAACACTAAATAACTTATATATGTTATTATATAAAGACTGTTTTGTTATATATTTGTAATACTCTTCTTTCATTGTTCTCTTGCGTTGTTTACATTAATTCAGGTTGATTTTTCTATCTATGGAGCAATTTTGCATACACAGTAAATTTTGAACTGTAGATAAACAATGGGGCAATTTGCCTCCAGTAACAGTAAAATGCTATAGCTTTCAGTATACTGGACCACTATTTTGAGATTCCCAAGTTAGTCCAAGCATTCTCAAACACATTCGCATCCGCGTTTGTGAACGCGTGATCAAAGATGTTTGGACTAGTTGGGAATCAAAATGGCGGTCCACTGTACCTGTGTGAAACTATAGCACCTTTTAGTAACAGGTGTTGTAGCCATTGAAGAGGAAGTAAAATTTTCTCTCTTTTAAAAAAATGTGCTAATACTTAAAGGCTGGTTTGAAGGTATATTTGAAAAATAGCTCTACTTTCAAGAAAAAGTTGATCAATAAATTTTGAAGCAACGCACTGCTTCAAGATTTTTGAGGCTTTTGTTTCCAATACCTATTGTGTTATTCAGGTTCGGCAAACCTTGAATTTGCACTCTCAGTGTTGCCACATAACCATTTATCTATTTTTCAATTTTTATTCTCTCAGATGACAACATAAACCTTATGAAAAGAAAAAAGAATCAAAATTGCAACTCCGACCAACTGGAATTAGAGTTAAAATCAATACATCCAGTCATTTTCAGAATCATAAACTCAAACCTTGGAATAAAAATCGAACTCAGGCTTTTTTGGAATTTGCCCTACCTTAACAATCAGAGCGTCCATTGCAGATTCTGAGAATTGCCCTATTCGCCAACCCTTTTATCATTACCAGTCTCATTATGGCAAATGGAAATAATTCCTACAAGTTGAACCCCTTGAAGCTTGAACATTTTCCAAATTCATAACATTATTTTTACAAACTCCAAAAAGTGTCACAGGAAATTCATATTGGTTCTTTAAGTAAGAACTTTTACGTCAAAACAAAAACTTTTTGATTTAATTTAAATATGTTACCATTTGTTGAAAAGAAAACTTTGTGTTTAGCTATATGGATTTGCACTCTATAGGTACATCTAATATTTTTACTGTCATTTAAAAATATGATTTTACTTAATATAATTTTTTAATATGAGCTATTACAAAGCCTAACATACTTTTCATGATCATATTATGTATTATACCTATATGATTAAACAAATTCCAATTATTATTTCACTAACAGTTTATTTACTTTTAAAATTATGTTTTACTCCAGACACATGTATTGATTAAGTAGGGTGTATTATGTTAAAGTATTTGATTCAAAAAGAAGAATGTTCAACATTAATATTTACACGTTAATACCTCATACAATTAAAAGATTATAATCCTGTGAAACACAGTCGATATAGAAATTGATATCCCTATTGACATTCAAAATCAGCTACTTTCCCAACAGGACAAGTTTGTTGTATTTGAAACACAAAGTATACTGAAAAGTCCATTTGAAACCAGTACCTATTGTTATCAATGTTGACTTTTTTGTCTCTTTTCAATAAAAAAAGTTGATATCAAATTATGTATAGTAAATCAATTTGGCCATCTCGACTTTTTTTTATCAACTTTGGTTACTTGAGAACTGATGACAGAATGTTGATGTTGACTTATGTATAGAAAAACATCTCAGTAACCACAAATTTTTGTGGACTTTGCTACTCAAATTATCTAATTTTCCTACTTCTTATTTGATTTATCACTAATAAGTTTTTCAAGTACATATTAAATATCGATAATCTGCAAGTTTTTTCAGAAGAAATATAATATTGGCCGTCCAACAGTTTTTCTATACAAAATTTGATATCAATTACCTACTGAATGGTTGATCCAAACATTGACAGTGTCAAGTATGTCGACGTGTCCATTCGACTGTTATTACTATTAGAATTATTATTTGTAATTAATTCGAAATGAGGAAATACTAAGCTAGTGCGATGTCAAATAATGATGTGTCTAACCAACAACATAAGAAATGTAATATAATATTAAATCAAAAAGTCAAGCTCAGTATCAACATTAGCACGTTGTTTCACACGGGATATTATTAATATATTATGTAACCAATAGCATTCTTTGGACTGAAAATACTGAACATTTAGACCAGGGTTGTTCCCTAATAACTGGTGTAAATGTACAGTAATTTTACTTGTATAGAATAATGTAAAATAACTCGCGTAGAATAACATAAAATAACTTGCATAGAATAATTGAGTTACTTTACATTCTCCTATGTTTGGTGTAGAATAACACAGAATAATAAAATATCAAGTTTTTCAGCAAATAACAACTGTTTGAAACTCTAAAAACGCCAAAAAAAAATAAAAAATAAAAAAATGGGAAACGGGTGAGTATACGTTCACTTTTGTTGTTTTATTTTCATTTTAAAAGTATTTTTGCAGATTATTTAAAAGATCCTTTGGGATGCCCCATTTTAATTTAATATTATGTAATAAATCATTCACTCTTAAATGTAAATAGTAATTGTAATCGATTTCAATCCCAAATTTCACTAATTTTCATATTTAAATTCACCAGATGGCTTTTGGTTTAAAATGCAGCATTACAAACTACATCATCCTATCACTGTTACCTATCAGTTGTTATTCTACCTTATTCTACGCAATTTAGTTTCTCTATGTAATTTTACATTTGTTTTACATCTTCAGCATTATTCTACGTTATTTTACATGTAGAGGAACAACCCTGATTTAGACACATTCTTTTCAATTACCGGACTTCTGAATAAGTTGTACCTATATGTTAAAGTACATACCTACTAAACCAATTACATAACATGAATCATCAGCTAAATGAAATAATTGCTCGTTTAAAATATACAATATCAGACGTTTCACTATTAACACCTAATTCATCTACCTATAGTAAAGAGACTAAAACAGCCCGAGTGAGGACATACGCCATTTCTAATCCAGTTCAGTTCTGAGGAAAGAAAATGGCTGCATGGGAACCACCGCGTGACCGGTTTTCGTTTCATGGAACAAGCTGGATTAAAAATGGCGTATGTCTTCACTTGGCCTATAGTAGAAATGCCTATGAAAACAGAGGTACAGTCTGCAGTGACTTAAGTTAAAATAATGTGACGTTCATCAGTTTCTGAGGTAATCATTGGTAACCATATCCAACTTCCTTTTCATTCAAAATGTGCATATTTATCTTGAAACGTTGATCGCTTTCATGTTTTCTCAAAATACAAATATAATTATATCCTGTCTTTCTACATCATACTCTCATTTTATTTTCTCCAAGTTGATTGTTACATTTATTTTTCTTCTTCTACCAGATCTCTTCTTCAATTTATTTAATGTTGTTAAGTTTGTTGTTAGTTTTTCAAAATCAAGGTACCTACTACCTATGTATGCTTTCAATGTAGGCTAATGACTCTTCAAGTAGTCAGCGTATTCTTGATTTTCGTCATACTTTTTTTTTTTTTTTCGTGATTCATTCATTGTTGATAAATTGGCAACTCACAAATGTTGTCGCCCTTTTTTTATTGATAGCTCTACCGTTCTTCACCCTAGTGTTGAACAAAAACGTTTCGTACAGTTTCTACATCATTATTAAGTATAAGCGTTGTCACAGCATCACTGGTAACTGAAACGCTCAAATTTTTGCTGTATATTCTCAAAGGGAACGAGGATTTTGCAAAAGTGAATACAGCTGATTTATTCGTATATGTTTTTTGTTTGGACTTACCCTGTATAATTAAATTACCGTCAATGTTATTGTAAGTTATTTACCTACCTGAAATTATTTATCAGTACTTCGTTGACCTGTGGTTGTAACTGTAATAAATTGTACCTTTTACTTTCGTAGAACTAAGTAGATACCTAATGTTGTTATTTTGTAGATAACTAGTCGAATAAGTAACATCGCTTAGTGAACATGTTCACGAATTATTTGTAATACTTACTATATTAGTAAAATATAGTTTGTATACCTACATATTCAAAATTGTTGAAAAGTTACGTTGATATTTCGGAGAAACAAAGTCGCGTTTTGTTTCCTTTTCACTACTTGGACCTAGCAACGTGGTGGCGCGCTAATGTCGTGTTTTACAACTTTACATTGAATTTCTTATCAAGATTAAGATAAAAGTGAACAATTTTGTCCAAACGTTGATAAGAACATAAAAGATCTAGATGTTGTTGAAAACTTCCGCCAGATGTCAGCCATTACATTACTAGGTCTGAATTACTTATCAAAGTGTGCCTAATCCTAATACCACTAGTTGGTGAAGAACCTATAGTCTGTCCCATGAAAAGTAACTGTGACATCATCAATTGCAATGAATATTTCAGTGTTCGCGGGGAAAGAGGATGAGAGCGAGTCACAGTGAATGGGTTTGCACTCGAATATCAGAAGAGTGTTCCACCGCTTTCACTTTTGGTGTGACGTCACTGTTACTTCTTGTGTGATGGACTTGCAACACCTAAACTTTTACAATGACATCACTGTTACTTTTTGTGCGACAGACTTGGGTACTAGAAATGGAGGGTGTAATTAACGTTCACCATGTTTGTTTCTGACGTTGTCATACAATGGGAATTAAATGAAATTCAGACGAAAATTTCATAACATACATTGTAAATCAACTAGATGCACAATCGCTCAATGATAATGCCAGAAACAAACATGGCGGACGTTGATCGACTATACCTCAAAGTACAGTTGGTGTGAACAAACCAAAAGTTAATAATGAAAAGGTGGAGGCCATAAACGATAGTTGTCCTGAATAATTTTGTATTCTTCAACCCGCATATTTTCGACACATAGGTCGGGCTGTTGGAATGTATAACTTCAATAATATAAATTTACGGGGTCTTATTCCAACATTTTCATTTTTCTTATGGGATTTTCACATGGTCTCACGATGAAACACCTCCATTCCCATGGTAGAATGAATACTCATATGTTGTACACATGGGAGCAGAACACGTTTTGCTCAATAACTAATTTCTTCGATCTAGAAATGTCCTATAGTCTGTCCCAAATAAGAATGCCGAAAACAGTTGCGAGTACGGTGGCATGTGGGGAAAGGAAAAGATAGTCTATTCACGCATCACTACAAACCGGAGCATAGATACCCTCCAAATTAAATCATTTACTGTAGATTTTTTTATACCTCTTTTTCAGGAAATGTAATGCCATCTGACATACCCAGGCTTTTGTTGCCAAAAAATTAATTTTGAGATCCGCAGCAAAGTGTGAACGGTCTCAACTGTTTTCGGCATTCTTATTCGGGACAGACTATAATTAATTTTATCGAATGTTTTTTGTAGTCAAACGTACATTCTTCCTCCAGTATAGAAAACAGCTTTTGGTCCCATGGTCCACCTTCTCCCCTATAGATTCACTAATGCACTGGTCGGACAAATGTTTAAATCGACTGGGTAAGTAAGTCGAGAAGTAGTACAGCAGTACAGGGATACTCTTATATCTAAACATATTATGTTCCATTAGAATAATTTTTTCTGATTTATCGTAATTTTTCTATTGGACGCGTTACCTTACTTTTTAAACGACCCTCGTGATAGGGCTCACTGCCAAGGTGAAACATTTTTGTATTGAGCAATCTCATTATTTACGAGGAACAAATTGTCCATAAAGATACATAATCGTTATGTATACATCATTTATTCAAAGGAATCTTCGAGCCGCCTCCTTTGTATTTTGTTGTTTTGTTCCATCGATGGAACCTTCTCATTTACAAACCTTTGTATTCAGTCGTCGGTTATTTGGGAACAACGAAATTCGCCCTTTTCTTCTCATTGTTATCTGTCAAAACATGACTAACAACGTTGGCTCGCAACTTATAGTTGTTGTTCTGGAAGTCGGGTTTTCACTAAGGGACAGGTATATCAGTGTTGGGGTTTTCCAGTTCCTTTACTTTCGAATGCTATGGTCACTAGTGTTTATCTGTGGGTCGGCGCACGGCTGGTATTGGTATTTTGACGCAGTCTAGTTTTAACTCGTCGAAAGGCAATACCTTTCATGTGCATGCATGGAAGTACAGGGGTCTTACTAGTTTGGATTATGTGTATGGCAGAGGAAGAAGCCTGTGATGATGATCGAATCAAGTTTCTTGAATCAGTGGTTAAGTTAACAGTTTTCATTTTCGACTTGCCGCTTACCTAATTTGTAGGTATTTGTTTAATGAGGACGGGACATCAATGCCGAGGAAGAGATGAGCAATGCAGCAAAAGAACCAAGAAGTGATTTGAGGTATGCGCATATTTTATTCTTATATTGCGAGCACTCGTTGACGACGTTTACTTTTTTTTTTAATTTTAATAGTTTTTTAGTTCGAGTCGGTATTTTAAATGTTCTAATTTGAAATGTTTGGCCTATTTCTATTTCTACATCTTTCTCCCCCTCGCTAACAGGGTAAACCTAGTGTTCCACTTATTTATGTGAACAATTTTATTTTTTCAAATAATATAAAGCGCGGGGGGGGGGGGTTAGTCGCTAAATCTCTAGCGAAAGTACCCAAATATTGTAAAGCTGGTAGTGAAAGATAAGGCCACTGTTGTTGAATTTTGTGAAATTAATTTTCAAACATTTTTATTGAAATACTTTGCGAAACATATTTAAATGAATTTGTGAAATTTATTTGCCAAGTCAGTTATCTCTTGAGCGCGGCATAATATGCAAATTTATATATTTTAGGTCATCCCTGATCCCAGAAGTGATGAGAAATGTTCACGTTTCAGAAAAATCCCTGCATTTTGAGCCCTCTTTTCATTTTGCATATTTTACTTGAGTAAAAATTTGTATTTTTACGTATTTCATATTTTGTCGCATTTTCTTTTTCTTCTTTTACAAATTTCTAAATATTTTGCCAAATGCACAAAAATTGTCCAAAATACGGTTACTTTGCGTTTTATCCATGTAAAAAAAAAAAAAAAAAATCAACTCAGGTTAGGAAGAAAAAGATACGTTGGAAAATTTTGTTGGCAAATTCTTTTTTTGGTAGTTTGAAATATTTTAATTTTATTCAATTTTCTCAGGTGTTTTAGTTTAGAGCTAAATTTGAACAACAATTATGAATGTGGTTTTTAAAAAGCTGTAAAATAATACCCATTTTAATTATACATATTTTTTCATATTTTTAGAAAAACGCACATTTTGGCCGTATTTAGGGTAAAAAAAAAGTATTATGTGTTTTTTTTGTTTGTTTTTTTTTTGCATATATTATGCTGCACTCTCGTTATTCCCATAAGAATTATGAATAAATTTTAAAATTTTATCCTGAAGTTCACGGTAAATTTTCTTTTATGATCACAATAAATTTCATTTTATGAAAAAATCTCAATGGGCATACTCACTAAACCCTTAGAAAAACTACCCAAATATTGTAAAACAGTAGGCGATAGGGCAACTGTTACATTTTATGAAATTTATTTTTCAAAACTTTTATCGAAGTATTCGTGAAAAATTTTCAAATAAATTTGAAATGTGACTTTTTTTTAGCGAGACACTTAACGCCTATAGGCTATGGCCTTTGTACATCTTAATGTTAGTTATAGTTATTTATATTATAAGTTACTTAAAACGTAATGGGTACAGTGAACTTACATGTTGAGGTGTGAGAGATTGTTGTGAGTTATGAAGGAGATAAGGTGGTGTATGCTACCGATGAGAAGATACTGAATGAGGTGGTTGCGATGGTATGATTTGCAATGTTGAACGATATGTTGTGTAGTTAAGGGAGTAGAGTAGGTGTTGCACGTTGGTGGTGGTTGAAGAAGGAATATGTATTCGTAAGTGAGGCGTGAGTGACGTTTACCAATCAACGGCAATTACGTTATTACTATCAAAATTATGAATAATTTTTTATCCTCATGAAATACTACGAGATATATTTTAGTTTTATGATACGATAAATTTCATTTTATGAAATATTTCAATGTGAAAATTTTCGAATTGAATAAATGCAATGGTAGCCCACTCCTCATCCCTAATTTTTAGAATTAGAATTTTGTGGCAGATTTGACTATTCTGTCCGCATTTTGGACCAGTGGTCAGCAAATTAAGAAAATCTTTCTTTCGTCCGTTTTTTTTTAATGCAAGAGCCTTTTACAATCACTTTTTTTTAGGGTCGGCTGCTGGTAGCCGAGCTATTGCAATTGACTTTTTTCTACATTTTTAGTGTGCTCCTTGATCTTAATCTTCTAGTACTGGTACAAATCACTAATAGCGCTTGCCTTACATGCTACTAGTTTGCTCGCAACTAGTGGGGAGTAAACTAGCGCGCTAGCAGCGAGTGAAGTAGCATCCTGCAAGCTACAAACTCGAAAGTGACGAACTTGAATGCACAGCCATATAAAGAAACCTTAAACATGAATTTTAACTTAATTTCTTTTTTAAATTAAACTTTATTAATAATTTTAAATTAATTAATATAAAATCAAAATTAAATTTGACTACTGATAGGTCCTTTTTCCTGAATAGATAAACTAGTCTCTAATTTCTCAGTCCAGAGCAGAGCTGACCCTCTTCCAGCAGCTAGCTGCTTGTTTTCCAATTTCTTTCAACCATCTTCAGTATTGTTTCACTGAATTAACTACAGAGTGCGTCCGTGTTGATAAAAATTCCGCGTACATTTTTTTAAATTTCTTCTTACCATCAGTATCGTTTCATTGAATTCATAGCAGAGTGCGTTCAAGTTGTTAATAGGTACTTTACAGGTAATTTTCATTACTTTTAACCATCTTCACTATTGCTAATTGATTGCAGAGTGGGCTCTTTTTTTTTCTTTTTTCTTTTAAACCAACTTGGTTTTTCTGTAGTCCTCAGGTCATCACAGAGTAATTAACATGCTTACATCATATAGATTTTTTAATCATTTTTTTATTTTTTCAAATTCATTTTCATCATACTATCTATGTAATTATTTATATTATTTATTGTTTCTGTTTTAATTCTAAACTATTGGTCACAATTTCCTTATTTCTTTGAATGCTGAACAGCTCAAAAAAATGTTTGGTCAGGAGAATCTACTAGGTATCTTGTTACAATTCTGACATTTATAATTTTCTTTAATTTGAATCTTTTTAAAGTATTCATCAAAATATCCGTGACCTGTTAAAAATTATGTGAGAAAAGTTCGGTTTCAGTTCTTTATTTTAGTTTCTGTACTCTTAGGAATTAATTTGAATATTCTCCTGCCTGTCTGGACTTTCTCGCATAGTTTTTACCAAGTGTCGTAGTATCATTTGTTAATTTCCCTGAATTTTTTTTTCTTTTTTTCGTTTTTGCTTGTGTTAGAACATCTTACTTATAACCTAATCATACTTACAAACTTGATTTCCGTGCTATTTTTGTCCTGAAACCAGTCATTATTGTTAATGCCTATGATTCCGCATTTTTATTTGTTTTGGAGCAGTTTAGTAAATGTATGGTCAGGAGTGTCTTATATTCTTCTTACAGTTTAGGCATTTGTCGTTTTCAATTATTTTAAACTTTTTTAAATATCCTCCAAAGTTGCCATGGCCGGTGAGAAATTGAGTGAGGTAGACATTAGGTTTGGGAGTGAAGGGTTAATTAACAGACTGATATTAGTTGGGATCCCAGTTGCCATCAGGCAAGTTTTCCAGCTTCAATACCTAACCTCCCTGAAATTTTTTCCTTGCTCTTCCATCCACTGAGTGTCACATAACTAACATTAATAATTGTCTAATTTCTGAAGACTTTCATAAAAAATTTTTTGAAATTTGCGCAAACACAACATAAAAATCGACTTACGGTAACTAGGTTTTAAGGACTCTATTAAATTCTTCTTAACTTGAAATTTGCCTCCTCTCCTCTCTACGACAATCGAGTGTCTGAAATTCCGCTAGCTTCAATATGGGTATCGGTTCTTAGTTCCCGGAATCTTTGTATTTGGTTTCAAAATTGATTAGGTATTATTTCAAGTAACAGATTAATGTGGTTTCTTGGAGTTTTGAGGTCGCAGAAATTCTGATTCGATATTACTTTCTGAGTACCATGGAAAATGAAGTAAGTACCTGGGGGGGGGGCATGATGAAAATGTATTGGTATAAGATGGTTATCGTGAATCTTAGAAATCGTAGAATTCAGTTTTGACACTGATTTGCTGGTACCATGAAAATTGAAACACCTTGGAAAGGATGGAGGGGAAGGGATTGAGAAAAAGTATAGTTCGAGATACGTATCGTTTCTTGGTGTTTTGAGGTCGTCAAATTCGGTTTTAACATTGATTTTCGGGTACAATAAAATTTGTGGCATCTAAAGTGGAGATTAAAGCTGGAAAATGAAAAAAAGTGTAAGTGCCAGATTGATAGGTATCGTTTTTTGAGGGGGATGGGAGACTTATCAGGTTGTGTAATTCGGGTTTTAATATTTCTTTCCAGGTACCATAAAAATTAAGGCATCTTGGAAAAGAGGGGCGGAATGAGAAAAAATACATACGGTTTCCAGCTTTTATGAAAATTGACGTTCCAAGGTAGGGGTGGGGGTAGAAAAAAATGTACAAGTCACAGATTCGTGTATAGGTTCTTAGTTTTTCGAGGTTTCATAATTTGCTTCTAACTCGCAAATGACTAATGCTCCCAGCGGGAGAGGGGGGAGGCTGGAAATAGGAAAAAATGTATTGGTATTTTGGTTATTTTATGAGCTTAACACCACCAAGTCGACAACCCTATTTAATTATCTGTTATAAAATATCAGTTGATGATACTGAAAAACACAGAAAACAACAAATAATTTTAAAATGTGGTACCTACTGAGAGGAGATAGGAGGTTGAAAGAAAGTCAGGGATGGATAAACAGGGCTTAGTCTGTTGAGTCCCATTTCCATTTTGTGACGACCAAGTACGGTTGAAGAGAATCCATCTGATTGGCCCAATCCTGCGCTTTTTGAAGTAGGGGTAACAATTTTTTACTAAAAAAATCCTACCTATACATAGTCTTTAAAGATGGCCGTCGGTCTCATTTCGATTCGGCTTAACAATAAAAATAAAGGAGGGGGCATTTCATGATGCACCGTATATATGTACTTGCTTTTGGGAGGAGCTACTTACACAGCCTCACAGCGTTCACTGATCAGTTACTTGGTGGTATCTATTGTGCGAGGTCCGTATCCCATGTGAATAGTTCGGAAAGGGTGTGTAATCCTGTGTTTTAGAGCAAAACTGAAATTATATTGTTCCAATGAATTCTCGCCTATTAATAGTTTTCACATGATTGCCCTATCAATATTAATTTAGAGTTTTGACTCATAGTTCTTATTTGATTATTTCAGTTAATCCGATGATTGTGTTTGGTTTCCCCAAGGGAGTTTCCAGATTATAGTAAGTACATCGCATTTATTTAGAATTATGGTTCTTGTATTATCAGAGGCTTAGTATGGGTGTGTGTGTATTACAATGGTTTTAATGCGTTCTTATTTGTTTTTTTGATTGGTTTATAGGTACCCAGCGATCGTGTTCAGTGTTCCGGATTGCGCTTGCTGCTTACAAGGAGTACATTTGAGTTGCTTTTTGTGGTTGCAAACAGTAGCGTAAATGAAGTGGATGATATGAGGATATACTTCACTCCTCTCAGAGCCAGGAGGAAAATTAGAATTTTTAAGTTTACCAACTTTCAGAATTCTGCCAAATTTCTCAAGAGCCAGGAGGAAAATTAGAATTTTTGAATTTACCAACCAACTTCAAAATTCCGCCAAATTTTTTTGTAGATCCGCCACTAGTCTACCTACAACAATTTATTTATTCTCCAACTCGGGAGAACATCCTATTTACACTACTGATTGTCAAATTTAAAACCTTTGAGTTTGAAGTGGAAACAATGGAAAAGCTAGCTGTAAAGCTAAAAAATATGGTACAGATTGCGAAATCTCGAGCATAATACACAATTTCATACTCCGGCTTTTGTAATCTCCCTGCAACATTGGGGGAAATGGATTAAATTGTAAACAGCGCCCAGGTGCGTGTTCATTATGCTCAAGATTTTACTGTAGTTCTTGCTACTGAGTGTGACTGAGAGATGCTATATCAAAATGCAGTACAAATAAGTCCGGTTTTTTTTTGTTTTGTTTTTTTTAATTTTTATGTTTGGATCCGCAGATTACAGTAGCTAGGTAGTAGGTACATCGCATTTTTTTAGAATTTTTTTTATTTTTTTTTTTATTAAAGATTTTTAATATCCTAGAAGGGTTATAATCTTAAATTTATGTGTAGTAAATAGGTATAACATATGCTGGTTACGAATTTATTATTTTATTGTTTACAGGTACCCCATTGATTGTGTTCAGTCTTCCGGATGACGATTGTTTGAGGGATGGACTCACAAACTGCCATTAGTCCAAAACATGAACTTATTGAAAACTGAAAAAACATTTCTTAACATAGGCAGTACAACGAAAACATTAATCACATACATCAATAACTCTTTTTACTTCTTTTTTTTTTTTTTATACTAACGGCAGTTTGTGAATTTATTCCTCAATTGCTACTGATCGTGAAATTTCGAGTGTAATGTACACTTACACACCTCGGATTTTTTAATCTAAAATTGAGAAAAATAGCGCATATGCGCGTGCTCATTATACTCGAAATTTTACTGCAGTTCTTCTTGCTACTAAATATGAATAAGTGAGAGATGCTTTACCAAAATGCAGTAAGTCCATAGTTTCTTTTATTTATTTTTATTCTCGGATTCGGGAAATGAAAGTCTGAACCTATCGGCAACTCATTTTCACCAAAGTAACTTTAAAGTTGAAATTAAATTTCACAATAAAGTCGAAATTAAAAATCTGTAAGTAGCTTCCCCTGGCTTACTCAACGATTTAGAAATATGGATTTACTGTGTTTTCGAATGATGTCGATAATGAAAAACACTTATGAGATGCTGCTGGAAAATTCATTTTAAATCATCAGTTAACGTAGTAGCGGCTAGCACTTTTAAAAAGTGGCAAGAAACAATCGAATCCTATTTTTTGAGAGTTTAGAAATAGATTTATAGTGTTTTCAAGCAGCCTCTCCTCAAGTGTTCTTCTTTATTGAAATCCTTTTTGACGCCCCATCCTTTCTCCTACCCAATGCGCCAAATCCAATTAGTTACCCGGGTAAAACTAAAGGGAAATAAGAGTAATCTGAATGTAGCCGAGGGTAACAGATGGTAACTTTTCCGGGTAACTGATTGCGTAATATCCTGCTAGTTACCCGGGTAACTGACTGCGCATCGGGTACTCCTTCCATTCTCTTCTTTCTTCCTCTTTCTGATCACCTCCTTTCTCCTATTTTCGCATTTTTGCTCCATTTTCCTCTCTTCCTCCCTTCTCGTATTTATTCCTAGTATCCTTTTTTCTTGAATCTCTTTTCCTTCCTTCCTTTGCTCTCCTTTGCTTCATTTCCTCTCATATCCCAGTCCTTTGTTCCTCCTCTTCTCCTCTCCCTTCAGCTCTCCTTTGCTTCCTTTCCTCTTATATCCTCATGCTCCTCTCCTTTCACTTCAGCTGTCTTATTTTCTCCTCCTCTGTCTTTCCTTCCATACTCCCATTTAAATCCTTTCTTCTTGAATCTCTTCTCCTTTCTTTCCTTCTGGCTCCTTTCCTTTCTTATCCACATGTCTCATCTCCTCTTAGTTCATTTCTCCTTTCTTTCAATCCTTGTTCCTTCCTCCAACCTGCTTTATTTCCTCTAGTCCTCACCTCTCCTTTCCTCTGTATATCTCCTTTCCACTCCCTTCCATTTCCCTTTTCTCTTCTTCTTCTCTCCCTGCTCTTCCTCGCCTCTCCTCTTTCCTACTCCTTCTCTCTACTCCGGCCTTCTGCTGTCCCTCTCCTCCTTTCCGGCCTCTTCCTGTTTCTTTCCTCCTTCTGCCATCTTTCTCTCCCTTCCCTCCTCCGTGCCTTGTGGCAATGGTGTGGAGGAGGAGGAAGAGGAGCTGAAGAAGGTGAGAGCGGAGGAGAAAGGATGGGAGCCCCTCTCTCCTCCTTTCCACCCTTCCTTCTGTTGACCCTTCCTCTCTTTCCCGCTCATCCTTTTCCACCTCTTCCTTCTCGTCTTCCTGAATGGCGAGCACAAGGAAGAAGATGCAGAAGGATGAGAGAGAAAGCGAGAAAGAGCAGGGAGGCGAGAGCGGAAGGAAAAGGGGAGGAGTAAAGAGCAGAGTGGGAAGGAGTAGGGATAGTGCTGAACTCTTTCCCTCCTCTTCTCCTCTTATCTTCTCGTCTCATCCACCTCCTCTCCTTCTCCTCCTTCTCTCCTCACTCTTATCCTCTCCTTCTCTCTTCTCTTCTCTCTCTTTCTCCCCTCTCGCTCCCTCCCTTCGCTCTCTCTTCTCTCCTCTAGATCGCCTCTTCCTTCTCCTCTCCCACCACTGTTTCTCCTCCTCTTCTCTCTTCCTATTCTTCCTCCTCTCTTCTATCCTCTCCCTCCTCACTCTTCTCTCCTCTCTTCCTTCTCTTCGCTCTCCTCTCTCAGGGAGGCGAGAGCAGAGGGAAAAGGGGAGGAGTAAAGAGCAGAGTGGGGAGAGAGTTCTGGACTCTTCTCTCCTCTCTGCTCTCTCCTCTCTCAGGGAGGCGAGAGCAGAGGGAAAAGGGGCCAGTAAAGAGCAGAGTGGGGAGAGAGTGCTGGTCCTTCTCTTCTCGTCTCATCCACCTCCTCTCCTTCTCCTCCACTCCTCACTCTCATCCTCTCCTCCTCATCTCTCTCGCTCCTCTCCTCTCTCTTTCCTCTCCCCTCTCCCTCCCTTCTCCTCTCTCCTCCCCTCCTCTCTCTCCACTCCCACCCTCCTCTATCCTCTCTCTCTCCTCCCCTCCTTTTACTCTCTCCTCTTTCTCTCTCATCTCTCCTTCTCTCCTCTCCTACCTTCTCTCTCTCTCCTCTCTCTTCCCCTCACTCTCTTCCTCCACTCACCCCTCTCCTCTCTCTCCTTCCCCTCCTTCCCTCGCCTCTCCCCTCCCCTGTCCTCTCCACCTCTCTCTCCACTCCACCCTCTCTCTTCTCTCCCCCCTCTCTCTCTCCTTTCTCTTCCCCTCTCTCTCCTCTCGCACATCCTGTCTCTCCCTCCTCTCTCTTCCCCTCACTCTCCTCTCTTCCTCCTCTCTCTTCTCTCTCTCTCTCCTTGCTCCTCTCTTCTCTCTCCTCTCCCTCCCCTCACCCCTTCTTACCTCTTCTCTCTCCTCCCTCTCACTCTTCTCTCTGTCCTCTCCTTCTCTCATCTCTCTCTCCTCCTTCCCTCTCCTCTCTCTTCTCTCCCACCATTTCTCTCTCTCCTCTTCTCTCTCCTTCCCTCTCCTCTTCCTTCTCTCCTCTCCACCCTCTCTCTCTCTCTCTTCCTCTCTCTCTCCCCTCTTCTCCTCTCTCTCTCTCCCCTCTTCCACCACTCCCAAGTCCTGCAAAGGGGTGATGACAGGATGCAGAAGAGAGGATGAGAGGACAAGGAGAAGAAAGGAAAGCAGCCTGGGAAGGGAAAAGGGTGGGGAAATGGAGAGAAAGGTATAAGAGTAGGAGGAAAGGAAA